>BSBK01005048.1:15000-426576 GCA_027943335.1 Chamaecyparis obtusa | reverse complement strand
TTATATATATACATATATATATACATATATATATACATATATATACTATATATATACATATATATATATACATATATATATATACATATACATACATACATATATATATATATATATATATATATATATATATATATATATATATATATATATATATTTATATATATTATATATATATATATATATATATATATATATTAATATTGCATTAACTTTGAACCATTTATATTTTAATCCTTTTCTTAAAAATATGCAAAAAGAAAAATGAAAATGTACACCATGAAAATTACACAGAGAAGTGGAGATAAGTGACAATTGAGATAAAAGCTTAAAAAACTAGATTCATGTTTATAGAGTTTCAAATAGCAAACATATTGTCAAATGATAATTGAAACTTCTAGTAAACAAATTATAGTGTTAACGGTTACCGTCCTTCGTTATTCATTTGCAATAAAGAATTATTGTTATTGTGCACATTTGTGTATTTTTGAAGTTCTGCTTTAACCTACCAAAATCCTTATATATGTTTATTAATATTACATTAATTTTAAATATTAATCCTTTTCTCAAAAAGATGCTAAAAGAAAAATGAAAATGTGCACCATGAAAATTACATAAATAAGTGGAGATAAGTGACAATGAGGGCTTAGAAAATTAGCTTTATGTTTATAGAGTTTCAAATAATAAATAATATTACATTAACTTTAAGCAATTAAATTTTAATCTTCTTAAAAAGATGTAGAAATTAAAATGAAAATGTACACTGTGATTGTCAAAATGCTAACTACCCATAGCGAATAGATTCAAATTTTCAAAAATGACAAAATTGACATAAATAGAAAATCGAAAAAAATGTGACCATTAACAAGGACATAGAGAATGACAGAGTAGAGAGTGAGAACTGACCAAAAGCCAATGAGAAAGGAACATACAAAGGACATTAAGACATCGTGGAGATGTTCTTCTTCTACAATAGTTTGAGCCATGAATTATTCTATCCATAGCATGTTATTGATGAGCTCAAGCACAAATAGCCTCTTCAGAAGGTGACACACCTTACATGCTTTTTTGCAATGCATAGTCAAGGTATCTTTTGAAAACCTCCTAAGAACTAGTACCAGTGTAGTAGAGCTTGACCCTCAAGATATATTTCACTATCTTTGAGTAAAGGAACCCCAAATCCAAGCTAAGCCACCTCCACTACATTGTCTATGCAACCCAAAAAGTAGATGAAGGGTACTACCCTTAAAAATTCAACACATGCTTTGATACCACTTGATGAAGGGCCACACCACCCTTACAAACTCATATCCAAACATAAAATAACATAGATACAAAGAGAGAGTAAATTTTTTTCACAAAGCCTAGATTGATAATGCTCGAAGATGCTTACAATGCTCCCAAAATCTTGAGAATGAAAACCTTACAACTTATTGAGGATGAAATCATTACACAAGATGAGATCATTACTACAACTTCTTAAAGAGGAGACAGATCTTACAAATGCTCATATGCCTTCCATATATAGGCACTTAGCACCCAAGAGATTATAATCACAAGCAATGTGGGATAAATTTTGCAGAGTAGATTTAACTACCCTGCTACAAATATGAAATGCAAGATGCAAAATATTAAATGAGACCTAATATAATCCTATGAACTTTTATTAAATGATAAGTTACAAAAGTAACTTTGTGGATTTTATTTTTATTTTAAAAAAATACTTTTTTGCTTTTCCCTATTTTTTTTGTGTCTTTTTATTTTTGGATGATGTAAGATTTCTCTTACACCCTAGATACTCCTGTATCAAACACCTAGGGAAGGAAATTTTTTGTGAATATGGATTCACAAAATTGAGTTGAGTGGTAGAACCACCCTTTAAAATTACAAACAAACTCCATCACTAAAATTGGTACCTCTAATATTTTTTTTTTCTCCTCTTCCAACACCTAGTTGGAGCAAGTATCCCTTGTTGGCAATGTTGCTCTGCACTCAACCTGCTAAATGCGAAATCAATTCTACCATAAACCGACTACCTCTTCTAAGTGTACCTCTCATTATCCTCTAATATTTTGGGATTCAACCCATTTTAATCTAACCACCCTTGCAAAAATGTGCCTACATTAAACTCTACAACACCATACAAATGTGTATCTGCATACAATACATCACTAGAAAAATCCTCTTGAACTAACTCACCCACAACATGCAAATCATCATCATTCTCTTTAAATTAAATATACAAATCCATCCCAAATTCAACATCACATGATTCATAATTTTCTTTTTTTCTTGCTACAATGACTTCTTTACCACCTCTCACTACAACTTCAACTTCCTTGAGTAATTCATCTTCTTCCTTGTTCCCTTCACTTGAAGTGATCTCTTCTCAAAGCATGGGGTCATCATCATTAGGTCCTTGATCAACCCCTACTACACCTTCAACTTTGTTCACTTACTTCATGCCTTAAACAAGACATGTTACTGCTTCACTTCTTTGACCTTCACCCAAGATATTCTAGTCTACCCCCACTACTGAAATCTTCATTAACAAATCATCTTCTTCACTTTGTTTTATGTCCTCCAAGGGAAACTCTTTTGCTACAATCTCATTCTCCTCATATCCATCTTTATAACAATGTTGAGTAAAAATAAAATTTACCTCAGTTTCATCCACTACTGCAACTCTTTCTTCACCTTCCTCTTTTTCTATTTAGATTTTTAAGCCTTTGCAAACACTATTTCTGTTGCAATCACTTTGATCTCATTCTCTATGCCTTTAAATAAGCATTCCTCAAATTCATGTTCATCAATCTCTTTGTAGTCATTATCTTCCTCTTCTCTTGTGCCACATGCATGACACTCCATTACATCTTCTTTGTTTCCCACATTCAAAATATCATTAGAAAGATAAAAAGAATTACCATCATCTTTTTCTGATGAAGGGCTCTTCTCCTTTGCAAATATGCTTCTATTTCTTTCACTTGTTTCCTAATCTCTCTCTCTCTCTCTCTCTCTCTCTCATTTTCTAAAGTCTCTCTTTTATTTTCTCAAGTCCATGAATCCTAAGAATCAATCCAATCACAAAAGTCATTTTCCTCTTTCTCTTTTCCATACTCAAGGCCTCACAAATCCTCAACACAAATCCCATTATCAACTTTTTCAGATTCTATTGCAAATTGCCTCATATTTAGTGATCTATTTACAAACTCAAGAACCCCTTCTCAACAATACTCTAAGTAGATCTTCTGGAAAGTTGCACATACACATGCAACAAACTCACATTCATCTATCCTCTACCCAACAAAGATTTCTGGAAGACACACCTCTCACTTTCACTACCCATTTTCTTTTAGTGGAGGAACTATGTGCACCTTACTCAACTACAATCTCTATTGGAGGACAGCCAACTTGATCTTATAAAAAATTCGTCCAACCCAAGGTATTGGTGTAAATTCCCTCACATGCGTCGATCTATCTACACACTCAAGATCTCTAGCTCTAATACCACTTGATGAAGGGTCACACCACAATTACAAACTCATCCAAAAACAAAATGACATAGAGACAAAGAGAGAATAAAAATGCTTCACAAAGAATAGATTGATGATACTTGAAGATGCTTACAATGCTCCCAAATGCTTGAGGATGAAAACCTTATAACTTCTTGAGGATGAGATCATTACAACTTATACAAGATGAAAGCATTACTACAACTTCTTAAAGAGGAAAGAGCTCCATAAAAAATCTCACATGTCTTTCTTAAATAGGCACTTAGCACCCAAGAGATTACAATCACAATCAATGTGGGATACAGTTTGGAGAGAGTATATCTAAGTACCCTGCAAAACATATTAAATGTAAGATGCAAAATATTAAATGACACCTAATATGATCCTATAAAATTTAATTAAATGATAAGCTACAAAAGGTAACTTTATGATTTTTATTTTTATTTTTATATCCAAAAAATAACTATTTTTTGGTTTTTTCCCTATTTTTTTGGGGTCCCCTATTTATTTGGATCCCCTATTTTTTTTGAGTCCCTTTTTTTTGGATGATGTAAGATTTCTCTTACACCCTAGATGCTACTGCATTGGAATTCCTCTTTTATCATTAGCTTTCTCAACTATAACACATAATCCTTGTCATCTCCTAGGTGGAGACAAATGCTACAAAATGAAAGGGCACATTTGTGTTAACTTTGTATCTAGTTTCAAAAACCATAAACTCGTCCCCAAGGATCAATTTTAGTAGTTCTATGACCAAGCTTATGTCAACTGTAAAAATGCGTCTAAGACACATCTTATATTCTTCCTAAGAGCGCAATTCGCCTCAAATTTGTTGCCAACCTTATGGGAGTGTCTATGACTAAATTATTTGTCACATACAAACAAGAAACTCTATCTATTTTTACTTGATTTGAAAAATGAAATATTGAGACTTTAAGGCCAAAAACCATTAATCTTGCATGAGTGTAATCAAGAGCAAAATATTTTCTTCCAACAATTCAGTTGATTTGACTTAGTAAATTTGTATGAAATGTGACTAAAGTATATTAAAGTTGAAATGTTAAATTTTAATCCATAGTAAGTTAGGGATGAGCACCACTAATTTGCACAATTTGACATAAATGACATGAAGATAAGCACATCAAGTATCAATCAAATTAATTAATGTAGGAAAGTGTCAACTTTCTATGGTATTGCACAAGAATTTCATATTACAACTTTATGGAAGTAGTGATGGCACTAGTACCACCTTCAGAGCAACAATATTGTGAAATTAGTTGATGTGACTACTATTTATTTGATCCAAACTTGAGTTTTATTTGATTTTACTATGTATTTATTGCTACTTAATGCATAAACATACCCAATTTGCAGTTTTGTATTTCTCATTTGTTTGAAACAAGCCTCCTGTGAAAGAGTGCTTTTTGCCAGTGGTTAGCCAGCTTAGCATAAATGATGCCTTTGATTGGAGCGTTATGGTGATGAGTAGTTAATTCCTTGTCAGCTTTAGTTTGATCAATGGCTCACATTGATTTCACAATTTTGCAAGATGAAGTTACCTGTGAAGGTGCATCCCGTGAATTGGCAAAATAGGACCCACCTCAGAAGCTTGTCTAAAATGTCAATTGTCACATGGTGCCATCATGCCAACATTTAATCTAACCACTCACAAAGGTTTTTCAATTTTGCAAAATGAGTGGTGGGCCCAAGTTCGGTAAGGTGAAATGCTCAACTGCAATGAAGAAAAATGCACCATCAGATGATAAAATATCAATGACGTAGATTCAATTCTAGGGCAAATGTCTGACAAAACCAATTTCCTTTGCAAAGTCACCAGAATTGAATTGAGACAAGTGTCACCTTTGTATTGCCTAATACATTTGTTGTTTATATGTTTTAATGTTCTAAAACCATTTTGACATAAATCACAAAAATAAGAAACTTCCTCTTCTAACTTATAAGTTTATTTGTCTTTTTATTTTTGTAAAGATCTTCCTTATCTTATCCAAAATTCAATTTAAGTTTTTAACCTTCCTTATAGATTTCATCAGGGCTCGTTTGGGTGCTGGAATTAGACTGGATATTCCGGAATTTGATTTCTGGATAATGTCAATTTCATGTTTGTGTCCATCCAAAAAATTGGAATTTCAAAATTCCAATTTTGTCCCCAAAATGAGCATTTCAGTTTCCACTCAAATAGGTGGAATTGGAATTTCGAATTCCAATTCCAATTTTTATAAAACCAAATTTAATATTTCATGGGATCTATGACTATAAGGATTTATATTATATTGCTACATGTGTGTCTATACACATGTGTGTGTGTATATACATACATGTGTGTATATGTGTGTATATATACACAAATGTGTGTATATGTATATACACACATGTGTGTATTTTTGTATATATAAACATGTGTGTATATGTATACATGTATGTATATACACACATGTATATATATAAACACACGTGTGTGTATATGTGTGTATACACACATGTACACACGTGTGTATGTGTATATATACATATGTGTGTGTGTATATATATGTGTGTGTGTGTGTGTGTGTGTATAAACATATGTATGTGTATATATATACATGTGTGCATATGTGTATATACACACATGTATGTGTGTACATATACAGACATATACACACCATATTTAAAGAAATTAAAATAAAGAATTAAAATTCCTTATGCATCTTCTTAGTCATCTTCCGAGTGAACCAAACAGATCAGTCCATATTCCGGAAATCATTTTCAGAATTTGTATCTTCCAGAATTGCAGCATCTTCTAGAATTGACTGGAATTAGCATTTGGTATTCCAGCACCCAAGCGGGCCCTTAAGTTTTTAACATCCGTAGAAAAGTTAATTCAAGAATGAAGGGGTTGGTACGAAGGATTGGGAAGATCTATGAGGCAACCATTCGAGAGATGTGGCAGCCTCTGAATGAATATTACGAAAATAGAAACTGCAAAGAATTAAGTTTGACGGAGTTGCTATTTGTACTCTAAATTGGAAGCAAAACACATCCACTCTTCCCCTTTCGAAGACATCGTAGGAGACTGAAAATGCAAGCCAAATTCTCCCTTCGTGCAGAAAAGACAATGGTGGCTTTCTGGCCGGGAAGAATTTCCCTAGAAAGATTGCATAAAGTCTTCCTCCTTGAAGATGACGATTTCATGCTACAAATCAGAATCAACCTAGGTGATGATTTCTTGGAGGTCGATTATCATTACGTCATCAATGTGTACATATCTTATCTATTCATGACATGGTGTCTCGAACTTGGCTCTAAGGAGGACACCACTAGAGTTATGTTGCAGTGTGTGCAAGAAGAGTGGTGTCGTGGGATGGATTCACTCCTCTATGCAAGACCGAGTGAAGGGTTTGTGGTGCCAGGGGGTGTGGATTCATCCAGGCGAGTTTTCTCCTCTCTGACCATTCCTCCTTTGGTTTGTGGATGATGATAAAGAAGTGAGAAGATTCGTAGCTCAAATTGGCCTTAATGGACTCAATCACTACTTCTTAATCAAAGATATCAAGGCTAAGAGACTTGCAATGATTCTAACTATGGAGAACCAAGTATATGTGCAAGAGATGACAAGACGATGAAGAGGATGGCTAGAACTAGGAGTAAGAATGCATGCAATTAGTCGGCCACACCATTAGGTGGTGACAATCTTTGAGGTTAGGGTTTTGGTAGATTTTGTTTTCCCCTGTTTTTGGCTTTGGATCATGGTTTGTGATTCATATATATATATTACTACAAATGTATTGATGAAATTTGTGCTTGAAATATATTTATATTAGGAGAGTATGGATGTTTGACTCCTTTGGTTTGTTCCTCCTAAGGGCCATTAGAACTGGGTGGGATGTTTTGGTGGGTCTTTCAAATATGAATACTAGTTATTGGCGAGGAAGTCTTCCTGCTTTACCTTTGTGAGCATCACCTAGATACAATGAGTGCTAAGTATTTCATTCATTCTCATGATAGATGGGCTCTTGTGTACCACTACTTATGAAGCGTAGGTTGATGAGTTTGACTCAAAAACTACATAGTAGAACCCTGATAGCAATATCACAATTTGACTTGTTGTGGAAAATATCTCCTACTTATCAAACTTAGACTATGTTTCTTGTTAGTATGTAATTACTTAATTATTAATGTAAAATTATTTTATTTGTTTAATATCAAAGCATAATCTACCAATAAAATTTATATAGTTCTTAATATTAATAAAATTTTACTAGAAGAATTTCACTTTTCTTTTTGTAGTGTAAATTGCCAAAAAAATATTTCATTTATTTTATATGTACCATAAATTGCTTTAAAAAAACCATTTTCATCTTAAAAAGTATCTCAATCACCAGAAAAAATATTACATTTATTCAAATACAAGGAAAAATTGCCAACAATATTATTTTTCTAAATACAAGAAAAAACATTATTTGACAACATTTTCCACAAATTTTGGACGATTGCAAACAATTTGCCAAAAATATTTCCTTACGTTTCCACACAAAATGAACAATTTTCTAGTATACTTACAGGTGATACCTAAAAAAAAATTAAAAAAAACTAATATGTTTCTTTTTTTTCCTTAAGGGGGCAATGAGGGAGGTTCTTAAAGTTATTCGTGTGTAGAAGACCATTTTGGACAAACATAAAAGCTACCCTAAGAGATTGGAAGATAAATTTTCTCAAAGGCAAGTTTATACTAAGGGTGAAATATTGGAAAAGATGCAAGACTAAGTTGAGAAACAAGTTTAAAACTAAGACTAAAGAAGTTGAAATGCAAGTTTAATCTAAGGAATTTGAAGACTAACCTTAAACAAGTGCAAGGTTACACTAAGGTGCAAACATTAGCCTAAGGATTGAATGCAAAAAATTTGTTCTAAGGGTTTGAAATGTAGGAAAAAAATAATGTCTCAAGTCTCAATGGTTGCAGAAGACTATTAAAAGACTAACAAAAGGTTTAACAATGAGATCTCAGAAATCTCAATTCACTAGTCAATTGTGGTACAAGATTAAATAATTGCAATTCTGATTTAAATAGTTGAGACTCAAATTTTGAATGCGATGTCAGAGCTAAGTGAGATTGAAGTAATAAAAGATTATGATTGGTGTTATTTGATCATCAAAGCGAACACAAGTGTTAAAGAGGTCAAAGAGTAGTGATTGGAAGCTTTTTGCAACGATTTGGTGAAGGATTTGAGCGTCGAATCTACACAAGTCCTAAATTGTGAATTTGAGGTATTTTACTTGACAGATCTGTGAATCAGCAAAAGGAATTTGAAGTAATCATGGATGTATCTTTAATTCACAATGTCAGAGATAAAAATAGACCTAGAATGAAGAGGGAACCAGTAGAACCTCTGGAAGAAGACCCTAAGTTAGCTTTATCATCTGTACCAGATGGAGTTTTGCATTTAGAGAATGTAAGAAGTTATCTGGGATGCAAGTTAGAAACCATTAGTGATAGTGATTTTACAAGTGAGTATGAGAAGATCTACAACTAGGACATGTCATTGAAACAAGGATATGATCATTTGAAAGACAATGAGATTGTTAAGTATGCATTGTAGTATGAGTTTGACAATGAAGAATGCACTAAGATAATCCTTAGCAGAATTCATAATGGGAAGTTTTGGCTAGAAGATAGAGTAATAGACATTACAGTTGATTTGATTCATGAAGTCATTGGACTGTCTAAATCTGGAGCTATTCCTTTAAATGAGAAGAACATGAGAAAGATAGTCATTGATAACACTAATTCATCCTTTAATGGCAGAGGAATTGTAATTAGTAAGGTCAAACAACCTGATGTTAGATACCTATGCAAGATCCTAACAACAAAGTTTTGTGCAAATTCAAGAGAGGATGACATGGCAGCTAGAATGGTACACATAGCTTATTTGATGTGTGTTGACAAAGCCCTAGTTGATATGTGTGAAATTCTGAGAATTTAATTGTTTGAGAACTTGGAGAAGATTAAGAAGACAAAGTATGCACAATTTAGATTTTCATCTTTGATCACTTACATGTTTTTTCATCTTTTGAGGAGATTTCCTTACACCATAGGAAATGATTGGAATGATGGACTAAATACAATGGAAAGGATTAATGTAGTATATAGAAAGCATGTTATTGATAGTGTTAATGAGAGTGCAGTACTAGTTATTAAGACATTTTAGAATTTTGTGTCTAGCAGATCAAGGATTCCACAGTCTCTTGTGGAGAAATGCAAGAATGAAATATGTTTTATGGTTGACACTGACTTTACATACATTGAAGTAGTTGAACTTAGAATTGAGATCATAGACCCTCTTGGCTATGAAATATCTAAAATTGAGACAGAAGAATATGTGAAGAGGCTACTTAAGTGTAAGGTTGACACTCACAGTAATAGATTTGGAACTTTTGAAGAAAATTTCAACTCCACAAAGGCTATACTTGAGGAGAAACAGTCTAAGAAAAGAGTTGAGAGCACTATTAAGAAAATATTGAAGGATACAGGATTGACAGAGAGAGAATTCTTAGTGGCAAAGAAGATAGCAGCAGCAATCAGAGATATTGGAGAGAAAGAGATTTTATCTGTACCTCCCTTATCATCTAGTGCAGCACCAGTCAAGGTGAAAGTAGAATAACCTGAGAAGGAACAAGTAGCAAGCAAGCCTACTAGATCTACCTCCTCCACACTGAGAAAGAGAGTGAAAGAAATTGCTACTGGACTTGGTAAGAGGCAGAAAACTTTGGTGCCACCAGTACCTAGGAAAATTGCAAAAATTAAAGATGATGACACTTCTGTGAAGAAGAAAGCATGGAAACCTAGAGTTGAGAGAGTGAATGAAGAAATTATAAAAGATGGAGACTTCACTAAAATGAATAAATACTACAACCTTTATGACTATTTTGATAAATTGAATCTTGAAAATGCAGTGGTCAAGCATTTGATTCTAGCTAATAAGAGTTTTGACTCTATTCAGGGAAAGATACCTAATGAATTATTGAAGAAACTTGCTAATAGGAAGATGAGAGCACAAGAAGAAGAAAAATCTATCAGAGAGAATCTTGTGAGGAAACTATGTGATGTAAGAGATGATGAACATCTTAAACAAATTTTGAAGCCCCTTAGCACCCATTTAAGGACAAAAATGAGAACCATTCAGATTATGGCAGGACAATATGAACAAGTGAATGCAGAGACTGAACAAGCAATAGTTAAAGTTATGGCATAAATTGTTGGAGAGACATCAGTTGCAGCAGAGCAAGTAGTAGAAGCAGAACAAGAGGATATTCCCTCTCCACTGGCTATTAACATTGAAGAAGAATCTATGAATGTTGAAGGTACAAGGATCACCTTGGATACTGATGATAATGTATTCAAGAATCTAGAGAACATTGTTGACAATTCAGCTCTTGATGAACTAGACAGAATTGCAGAAGTAGAGTAGACCCAATTTATTGTTGAAGAACCCAAAGTATCAGAAGTACAAGTGTGATGCCCAAAAGTTGGGACAAAACACAACCAACAATTTTTTTTTAAAAGTGATAAAGTTGACTAAGAGAACAAGGATGTCTATTGTTTACGTTATTCTATAAGAAGGTCACTCAAAATACTAATGTATAAGTTAAGACCAACTGCTCATGGAGTTTAATCAGTTTGATATGAAATATAGAATATATAAGATTTGATCCATCCAACTTATTATTAAATCCGAAAGAAACATCTAAAAGTCTTTATCATTAATTATATTTATTTATTATTTAAATATAATATTAATTAATAATTATAAAACATTAACAAATTAATAAATGAAAATTACAAAGCAACTTAACTTCTTTTTAAATTAATAATAATAACCCTTATATGCAAAAATAACAAAAAATAACACCTTAATTAACAAACTTATTAAACTACTAAACTAACTACTTTCTAAAATACCTTAACAAAAAACTAAAACATTCTATCAAACTAACTAAATTTATCCATCTTCTATATCTACTAGCTAAACTATCTATCCTACTAAACAACCTATCAAAAACAATCTCCTAAAATATCCTAAAACTAACAACTACCCTAACCTCCTTAATAACTACCATCTCTTCCTTCTATATTCCCTCACCCACGTGCCATGAGAAGTTTGAATTTCATAAAGCAAGGGGGGGCGCAAAACAAGGAAGTGATGATGTGCATTTGGAAGAAGGTTTAAACAATGCCAAGACTTGACAGCCCACCTACCCTTTGCAAGATACATAACAAAGAAACTTTTAAACAAGTTTTACTCCTCCAAAAGCTGCGTGAGTCCTTGAAGACAAAGCTTTAAAAAGCTAATCAATAAGCTTGCTGAGGTGTCACCTAGTACAACATCCCATCCATGAAAAGGTTTGGGATTAAAGACTAAGTCTTAGCCTTCATCCACCTGCGCCTAGGGGAAAGGCTTTCAAAAAGGTGAGCTTAAGATATTTTGAATGTTTTATTTATATTTTATTGCTTGGAAAAAAGGTGGCAAGTTTTAATATTAAAATATGACTGTGGTTGAAATTTTGTATGGGAATTCGTTCCCATACAAAATCCAGAGAGCTATTTGCTCTCTTTAAAATTTCTGGGTAGAGTTATTTCTTCATTTTAACTCTTCTAGTTCATTTTTTTTTTGAAACTCATTAGAGCATAGCATTGAAGATTTAATGATTCCTAGATTGAAATGAAGAGTTTAAGATATGGCAATTTGATAATATTTCAACAAAGATTGTCATAGTTTATATGATAATCAAATAAGGTCTCTTCTAAAAGACTAGAATGCTCATAGTTTTCATAGTTGTTACTAGACATTTTCATAAATCTAAGGAGTGGTTTCAAAGCATAATTTCAAAGTTTATAGCATTGATCTAGTCAATTGAATCATCTACAATCTTCTTAGTTCATTCAAATAAGTGTTGATAACATATCAATATAGATTCAATCAACTTAGTGATCTTATTGCAATAATTTAGAGAGTAAATTCAATGGCAAAGAGAGATTTAAGGTTTTTTAAGAGACAAGAAAATATTCAACTTTCCCTAATATGAATTTACATAAACTTTCCATTATCCATATTTCCATTTGAATCTTACTTCATCCTAGGTTTCAAAACAACATTCAAAATGAAACTTGCTTTTCTTTACATGAATTTCATAATGAAAGCATCTTCTAAAACATAAATTTGGCAATGATAGATCAATATAGCAACATGTTTTTTCTTCCTAAATACATTATACAAGAGCTCCAAAGGGAGATTGAATACATCATTCCAAATTTACAAGGATGAATCAAATATGGAGTGAATTCCTCTTTCAAACATAGAGTGAATTCCTCATTCAAACACATCAAAGCAAAAGTCTTTATCTTCTTTAGCATCATGCTTCCATACTTCAAAATCTGCAAATGCAAACAAAACAAGGAAAAGACCATGGGAGCTCACCTCCCATCCAAGGTCTCTCATGAGACCACCCCCGAGCTTGGGGAGAACACATTGAACAGGTTACAAACATATACACACAATCACAACATGATTTAACAAACATGGACAAAATTCCCAAATTCCCTCAAGAAGTAAACTAAGGAATTCCCATGAATTTCCTTTGTAGGGTGTGGTAGACAAAACCATGGAGATTACCATTGCATAATATACAAGGCCACACATGGACCCATATTTCTCAAATACATACAAGGCACACATGGCCAATTTTCCCTCCTTATGCCCCCCATTGCCACAAGGGCTACATGCAAGGTCTCTTGGGGAAAATCACTCACCCAAGGTTCATCCTTCCCCACACATGGAGGAGACTCTACACATGGAGTTGCCTCCATTTCCACACCCCCTCTTGATTTCTCTTCCCTCCCAAGGGTGAGAGAATCTAAGAGTAAACAACCCAAAAATTCAATTACATGATAAACACATATGCAAGCTTGCTCTCACCATGACCAACCATGGGGAGCTAAAACACAACACTAAACAAAACAAACCTCCACCATGACCAACCATGGGGAGCCAAGAACATGATCATAATAACAAACATCTCAAACAAACAGAGAGAGCACATGAATTCCTACCTCAAATCCAAGCTATGGTAGAATGTTGTTGAGCCCTAATCCAAGCTTCAAGCCTTTTCTCCTCTAACTTTCTGAAAGCTCTCTAAAAATAGAGAATGGGTGAATGAATCACCCTAAGCCAAAATTTCCTCTAAATAGGGCTTCTACACCTAACCTCATAAATGAGGTTCCAACATGCAAGTTGCAATTTTCGCTCAAGAAGGAAAATGAATTTTTAAATGGGTCCTAAAGTCACTTTTAGGCTTCTAAAGAGGTGAAAATACCCCTAACCCATGGATACATGGAATGGGTTAACAATTTAAGCATAAAACTATCTCCTAAGGCCATTATTAACCCTCTAAACCTATGTCGAGAAATAACATCGAAAATGGGGAATGAGACTGCATAAAGATTCCTATGGCAGAAAGGAGTGCTAAGATATCCCTAAAACTCCTAGCAAGTGCTCTCACACAACACATGATGTACCTTAATAACATTGAACATAGGTGTCAAGCGACACTTAACAAAATAACATTTCACGAAAGGTACATCCAGAATAACAACACATAACATACAAACATTCAAATTACTGTTACGAAATAAATTACTTAACAACGAGGCCTCAGGTCTCTAAATAGACGGGGCCTTGGTATAACTGGTTACCCTATGTTCAATGTGTTTTCCCCGAATGTGTTTCCATGGTCCTTCCACCTGCAATACCTAAATGCAGCATCAGTAATTCAAGGAAGAAAACCATTACAATAACATATATGATATAGCGAAATTTAAACATTAAATTGCATAATTCAACTCATACGTCAATTGCATATAATATTCATGATTTGATTACATATTTCAAATGAAATTACATAACGTAATTTAAATATCATCTAGACCATCAAGTTCACAAAACATCATATAAAAACATAAACCAAATCTACACATCATGGATCCCATATGCAGAATCATCAAAAGAACAGTCCATCGAGTCAAACATAATATAACAGTAGTCGACAAAGTCCAAGTGTCTCTGAAAGAAACATAATCAAAAAGATAGCTAATATGAATAACACAGGATCACTATGTGGGCCGAAAGTGGACCTCACATCCACCCCCTCTAGGTATGAACATCCTCCTGGAGTTCATCAAAGAGGTGCGGATACTGGGCCCTCATCTGAGCTGCATCCTCCCATGAGGCTGTAACCTCATCATAGCAATCCCACTGGACCCTAACCTGGTCCAGCGTTCTGCCTCGAAGTACCAACGTCCGACGAGCCAAAATGCGAATGGGCTCTAGTGCTAGCTGGCCATCTGACTCCACCTGCAAGGCATCCCAGTCAATAATATGAGACTCATCATAGATATACTTTCGCAAAACTGATACATGGAACACATCGTGGATGCGTGACAGGCTAGGTGGCAAGGCTAGATGATAAGCAACGGGCCCTATCCTCTCTAGGATCTCAAACGGACCAACAAAACGAGGTGCGAGCTTAGAGCCCTTTCCAAAACGGATTGGACTCTTGTGCGGTCGCACTCTCAAGAAAACTCTGTCTCCCACAAGGTAGGCTCGGTCAATCCTCTTCGCATCTGCATACTTCTTCTGTCTATCCTGAGCCTCTAAGAGACGCTGCCTAATCAGGGTGACCTGCTGCTCCATATCTCGAACTAACTCAGGACCAATAGAAACTCTATCCTCGATCCTATCCCAACTCAGTGGGGTCCTGCAAGGTCTACCATACAATGCCTGGAAAGGTGGCATTCCCAATGATGTATGATGCCCATTGTTATAAGCAAACTCCACAAGATGAAGATACTCCTCCCACCGGGTCTGATGATCCATAACGTACATGCGAAGCATGTCCTCTAAAACCTGATTGACCCTCTCGGTCTGCCCATCTGTCTCAGGGTGATAGGCGGTACTGAAATTGAGCCTAGTGCCCAATGCTGCCTGAAGCTCTCTCCAAAATGAAGAAGTGAAAAGAGAATCTCTATCCGAGATGATCTTATGAGGTATGCCATGAAGTCTGACAATATCTCGTAAGAACACCTGGGCTACTGCGGGTGCTGTGAAGGTAGTACGAACTGGAGAAAAGTGGGCTACCTTAGTCAACCGGTCCACCGTCACCATAATAGCATCATGGCGTCGGGAAGACATCGGAAGACCAACTATAAAATCCATGGATATAACCTCCCACTTCCATACTGGAATCTCATGCGGCTGCAGGAGTCCACCAGGATGGCGGTGCTCTGCCTTAACTCGCTGACACTCAAGACACTTGGCCACTATCTCAGCAATCTGCATTCTCATGCCTGGCCAATGATACAGCTGCCTCAAATCTGCATGTAGCTTCTTAACCCCGGGATGTGCTGCATAAGGTGCTCTGTGAACCTCTAGTATAATGAATGCACGTAAATCTCCGGTAGAAGGTACATAAATACGGTCTCGATGACGTAAAAGTCCATCAGACTCTAAGGTATAACCAACATACTTCCCCTCCAAGGGTCTCTGAGATTGAATCATCTCACATACCTCAGAATACCACTCATCTTCCTGAAGATGATGGAGGATTCGTCCTCTCAAATCTGTGCCTGCAGTCATAGAATAGATATCATGTCGTCTCCTGCTCAAGGCATCTGCAACCACGTTCTCCTTCCCCTTGATGTAGTGAACATCAAAGTCATATTCACATAAGAACTCCATCCATCGCCTCTGCCGAGCATTAAGGTTCGGCTGAGTGAATATATACTGAAGACTCTGATGGTCTGAATGAAGCTCAAAACGGTGACCTAAGAGGAAGTGACGCCAACGTACTAAGGCATGTACCACTGCTGCAAGCTCTAAATCATGCGTGGGATAATTGAGCTCATGAGTCTTAAGCTTCCTAGACTCGTAAGCAATGGCTCACCCTCCCTGCATAAGGACTGCCCCTAAACCATCTAAAGAAGCATCTGTGCACACCACAAATTCCGCTGAAGGATCTGGCACTGCAAGAATCGGTGCACTAGTGAGCGCTCTCTTGAGCTCCTGAAAAGCCCTCTCACACTTCTCTGTCCACTCGAACTTCTTCCCCTTTCGCTGAAGGGAAGTGATAGGATGTGCCACTCTAGAAAATCCTTCAACGAAACGTCTGTAATAACCGGCAAGTCCCATGAAACTTCTGACCTCAGTCACTGTGGTAGGTGCTGGCCAATTCATAATGGCCTCAATCTTTGATGGGTCTACTGAGATCCCATCACCAGATATGACATGCCCCAAATACTTAACCTCTCTTCTGAAGAAGGAACACTTCAACAAGCTGCCAAACAACTGATTATCTCTCAAACACTGCAAAACCTGTCTCAGGTGCTCTTCGTGCTCCTTCTCATCCTTAGAATAAATCAGAATGTCATCAAGGAAGATTATAACAAACTTATCTAAGAAGGTGCGGAATACACCGTTCATAAGGCTCATGAATACAGCTGGGGCATTTGTAAGACCGAAAGGTACCACTGTAAATTCATAGTGGCCGTACCTAGTGCGAAATGCGGTCTTATGAATGTCACTGTCAACTATCCTCAACTGATGGTACCCAGACTTAAGATCTATCTTGGAGAATACTCGGGCACCCTGCAACTGATCAAACAAGTCATCAATCCTAGGAAGTGGATACCGATTCTTAATGGTAACCTTGCTCAACTGTCGGTAATCCATGCACAACCTAAGTGACCCATCCTTCTTCTTAACGAAGATCACTGGCGCACCCCAAGGAGAAACACTAGGACGAATGTGTCCCTTCTCTAGCAACTCCTCAAGCTGAATCTTGAGCTCATTAAGCTCATTCGTGGTCATCCTATAGGGCGCTCTAGATACTGGCTCAGCTCCTGGCACAAGGTCTATGTGAAAGTCAACTGCTCTGCGAGGAGGCATACCAGGTAACTCTGATGGAAAAACATCTGCAAATTCCTGGAGGATGGGATGGTCATCAAGAGAAGTCTCACTCTCGTCCTCATCCCCTCTATCATTGATAGAGATAGCAAACAACTGACAACCCTTCCGCATACACCGCTTAAGTTGCATAGCGGATATCATGCGAAGAGATACTGGTCTCTGAACCCCTGAAATAACTATAGCCATGCCGTCATCATCCAAACATTCTATCTTCTTCTGGCGGCAATCTAGCTTGGCTCTGTGGGCATATAGCCAATCCATGCCAAGTACTACATCATATGATCCCAAAGGGGTAATCCTAAGGTCTGTGGAAGTGGTCAACTCCCCAATCTGAATCTAGCAATCTCTAACCAAGGAGGTGACTGATACTCTAGAACCGGAAGCCAACTCAACTTCCCAGCTATCTTTCTGCCTAGATGCCACTAGCCCGCAACGCTCCACTACAAATGGAGATATAAAGGAGTCGGTGGCTCCTGAGTCAAACAAAATAGAAATACTACATCCTCGAATCATACCTGCTGACTCAATCACAGTGGCCTGGTGCTCGGCCTGGCGGTTATCTACCGCTGCAAATACTCTATGGGACCTACCTAAGTCCCCCACAGTGGGCTCTGATCTGGCTGCTCTCTGTCCGCTGCCCTGAGGACAATCTCTAGCAATGTGACCCATGCCTCCACAATTGTAGCAAGGTCCTCGCACAAATACCTGTGTCCCCTGTGGCCTACTGAACTGTGATCCACCTCCTCTGGTAGATCCGGTAAAACCACCTCTAGAGGACTGCTGAGTCCCGACAGAAGGTGTAAATGGTGCGTCTGACCTGTGATCCCTCTTCTGTCCCTGACCCTGCGACTGCTTGGGCTTATTGCCCTGATGTCCCTGAGATCCTTTCTGCCTATTGTCCTGTCGACCCTGCTGCTGAGGCTGCTCCTGCTGTGTCTGCTGAGGGGTTTGGAAAGACCCAGAAGAATACCTATTATTCTTCTTCCATCTGTTCCTCTGAAAACCAGAACCCTGTGATGTGGAATTGTTGAACTGAAACCGATCCCGAGAATCAGATGATCCTCTAACAACCTCTTCGGCTACCTTAGCCCTGTCAACTGTATACCGAAGATCTCCGGGAGGTAATATACGTACCATGCCTGCAATGTTGTGGTTCAAACCACTGATAAACTGGTTAACCTGCACTTTCTCATCTCTCATGTACTCCACATACGGGAGTAAATCAATGAACTTGCCCTCATACTGGGCCACTGAAAGTCCCCTCTGCTGAAGGCTGTGGAACTCATCAATACGCTTCTGTCTAAACTGCTCTGACAAGTACCTGGCCTTGAAGATCTCTAAGAAAGTCTCCCAAGTCAAAGTATTAAGGTCCAAGTGTCCCTTAAACTGCTCATGATCCCACCATGAAGAGGCTCCAACCCTCAATAAGTGAATAGCAAAGCGGGCCTTGACATTGCTGTCATAGGCACGCAACCCAAAACATCTATCTAAGCTATGGAGCCATGACTCTGCCTCAAAACCATCTGTGGATCCCTCAAAAGTGGGTGGGCCAAGGCGCATCAACTCTCTGATAGCATCTCCTGTGTCTCTAGCTCGTGTGCGTCCCTCAATCCTAGGTGGTGGCTCTGGACCATGTACTGACTCAGCCTGACCCTCTTCCCTTCTGGAAGGGCTCCTACTCCGTTCTCTAGTCTCATTCTCTAAACCATGATCCTGCTGGTGACCGAACGGAGGTAGTCTGTCTAGGATAATACCGGCCAAGGTCTGAAAAGCTGTCAATAATTCCCGGTTGGGATCTGGTGGTGGTTCGGGAGGGGGATCTTGATTCCCTATCGGAATCTCAATCTCCTCTTCCTGAACGGAGGGAGCACGCCTACGGCCCCTCCCCCGACCTCGCCCGCGTGCACGGGCCTGTCGTGTAACTACTGGCATCCTACACAAGCAAAGAAGTTCAAATGTCAAATGTGGTGGTTAAGGTTCCTAGGGTTGAACATCGCTCTGATACCAAAATGTGATGCCCAAAAGTTGGGACAAAACACAACCAACAATTTTTTTTTAAAAGTGATAAAGTTGACTAAGAGAACAAGGATGTCTATTGTTTACGTTATTCTATAAGAAGGTCACTCAAAATACTAATGTATAAGTTAAGACCAACTGCTCATGGAGTTTAATCAGTTTGATATGAAATATAGAATATATAAGATTTGATCCATCCAACTTATTATTAAATCCGAAAGAAACATCTAAAAGTCTTTATCATTAATTATATTTATTTATTATTTAAATATAATATTAATTAATAATTATAAAACATTAACAAATTAATAAATGAAAATTACAAAGCAACTTAACTTCTTTTTAAATTAATAATAATAACCCTTATATGCAAAAATAACAAAAAATAACACCTTAATTAACAAACTTATTAAACTACTAAACTAACTACTTTCTAAAATACCTTAACAAAAAACTAAAACATTCTATCAAACTAACTAAATTTATCCATCTTCTATATCTACTAGCTAAACTATCTATCCTACTAAACAACCTATCAAAAACAATCTCCTAAAATATCCTAAAACTAACAACTACCCTAACCTCCTTAATAACTACCATCTCTTCCTTCTATATTCCCTCACCCACGTGCCATGAGAAGTTTGAATTTCATAAAGCAAGGGGGGGCGCAAAACAAGGAAGTGATGATGTGCATTTGGAAGAAGGTTTAAACAATGCCAAGACTTGACAGCCCACCTACCCTTTGCAAGATACATAACAAAGAAACTTTTAAACAAGTTTTACTCCTCCAAAAGCTGCGTGAGTCCTTGAAGACAAAGCTTTAAAAAGCTAATCAATAAGCTTGCTGAGGTGTCACCTAGTACAACATCCCATCCATGAAAAGGTTTGGGATTAAAGACTAAGTCTTAGCCTTCATCCACCTGCGCCTAGGGGAAAGGCTTTCAAAAAGGTGAGCTTAAGATATTTTGAATGTTTTATTTATATTTTATTGCTTGGAAAAAAGGTGGCAAGTTTTAATATTAAAATATGACTGTGGTTGAAATTTTGTATGGGAATTCGTTCCCATACAAAATCCAGAGAGCTATTTGCTCTCTTTAAAATTTCTGGGTAGAGTTATTTCTTCATTTTAACTCTTCTAGTTCATTTTTTTTTTGAAACTCATTAGAGCATAGCATTGAAGATTTAATGATTCCTAGATTGAAATGAAGAGTTTAAGATATGGCAATTTGATAATATTTCAACAAAGATTGTCATAGTTTATATGATAATCAAATAAGGTCTCTTCTAAAAGACTAGAATGCTCATAGTTTTCATAGTTGTTACTAGACATTTTCATAAATCTAAGGAGTGGTTTCAAAGCATAATTTCAAAGTTTATAGCATTGATCTAGTCAATTGAATCATCTACAATCTTCTTAGTTCATTCAAATAAGTGTTGATAACATATCAATATAGATTCAATCAACTTAGTGATCTTATTGCAATAATTTAGAGAGTAAATTCAATGGCAAAGAGAGATTTAAGGTTTTTTAAGAGACAAGAAAATATTCAACTTTCCCTAATATGAATTTACATAAACTTTCCATTATCCATATTTCCATTTGAATCTTACTTCATCCTAGGTTTCAAAACAACATTCAAAATGAAACTTGCTTTTCTTTACATGAATTTCATAATGAAAGCATCTTCTAAAACATAAATTTGGCAATGATAGATCAATATAGCAACATGTTTTTTCTTCCTAAATACATTATACAAGAGCTCCAAAGGGAGATTGAATACATCATTCCAAATTTACAAGGATGAATCAAATATGGAGTGAATTCCTCTTTCAAACATAGAGTGAATTCCTCATTCAAACACATCAAAGCAAAAGTCTTTATCTTCTTTAGCATCATGCTTCCATACTTCAAAATCTGCAAATGCAAACAAAACAAGGAAAAGACCATGGGAGCTCACCTCCCATCCAAGGTCTCTCATGAGACCACCCCCGAGCTTGGGGAGAACACATTGAACAGGTTACAAACATATACACACAATCACAACATGATTTAACAAACATGGACAAAATTCCCAAATTCCCTCAAGAAGTAAACTAAGGAATTCCCATGAATTTCCTTTGTAGGGTGTGGTAGACAAAACCATGGAGATTACCATTGCATAATATACAAGGCCACACATGGACCCATATTTCTCAAATACATACAAGGCACACATGGCCAATTTTCCCTCCTTATGCCCCCCATTGCCACAAGGGCTACATGCAAGGTCTCTTGGGGAAAATCACTCACCCAAGGTTCATCCTTCCCCACACATGGAGGAGACTCTACACATGGAGTTGCCTCCATTTCCACACCCCCTCTTGATTTCTCTTCCCTCCCAAGGGTGAGAGAATCTAAGAGTAAACAACCCAAAAATTCAATTACATGATAAACACATATGCAAGCTTGCTCTCACCATGACCAACCATGGGGAGCTAAAACACAACACTAAACAAAACAAACCTCCACCATGACCAACCATGGGGAGCCAAGAACATGATCATAATAACAAACATCTCAAACAAACAGAGAGAGCACATGAATTCCTACCTCAAATCCAAGCTATGGTAGAATGTTGTTGAGCCCTAATCCAAGCTTCAAGCCTTTTCTCCTCTAACTTTCTGAAAGCTCTCTAAAAATAGAGAATGGGTGAATGAATCACCCTAAGCCAAAATTTCCTCTAAATAGGGCTTCTACACCTAACCTCATAAATGAGGTTCCAACATGCAAGTTGCAATTTTCGCTCAAGAAGGAAAATGAATTTTTAAATGGGTCCTAAAGTCACTTTTAGGCTTCTAAAGAGGTGAAAATACCCCTAACCCATGGATACATGGAATGGGTTAACAATTTAAGCATAAAACTATCTCCTAAGGCCATTATTAACCCTCTAAACCTATGTCGAGAAATAACATCGAAAATGGGGAATGAGACTGCATAAAGATTCCTATGGCAGAAAGGAGTGCTAAGATATCCCTAAAACTCCTAGCAAGTGCTCTCACACAACACATGATGTACCTTAATAACATTGAACATAGGTGTCAAGCGACACTTAACAAAATAACATTTCACGAAAGGTACATCCAGAATAACAACACATAACATACAAACATTCAAATTACTGTTACGAAATAAATTACTTAACAACGAGGCCTCAGGTCTCTAAATAGACGGGGCCTTGGTATAACTGGTTACCCTATGTTCAATGTGTTTTCCCCGAATGTGTTTCCATGGTCCTTCCACCTGCAATACCTAAATGCAGCATCAGTAATTCAAGGAAGAAAACCATTACAATAACATATATGATATAGCGAAATTTAAACATTAAATTGCATAATTCAACTCATACGTCAATTGCATATAATATTCATGATTTGATTACATATTTCAAATGAAATTACATAACGTAATTTAAATATCATCTAGACCATCAAGTTCACAAAACATCATATAAAAACATAAACCAAATCTACACATCATGGATCCCATATGCAGAATCATCAAAAGAACAGTCCATCGAGTCAAACATAATATAACAGTAGTCGACAAAGTCCAAGTGTCTCTGAAAGAAACATAATCAAAAAGATAGCTAATATGAATAACACAGGATCACTATGTGGGCCGAAAGTGGACCTCACAACAAGCATCTGTACCCTCCAAAGAAGAAATCAGTCTTACTCCTGAGACTAGAAAGAAGAAGCAAACTGAATCTTTGTTTGAGGATTTGGGAAAAGAAGTGGATGATGATGATCAGATGGAATTGATCACATCTTTGAACAAAATCATTGGGAAGAATAAGAAAGTTAAAAGTCTAGAAGGATGTCTGAAGGACCTAACTGAAAAGCTACAAAGTATTGTGACCACACAGATTGTAGAAGTAGACCCCATGGATAAGGCAAAGAAAGTGATGAGCACTTTTGATGATAAGTTCACTAACCTAGCTGATATTGCAAAAGTAAAAGCACAGGCAGACTATGAGGCTAGAATGTTGTTAAACATCAATCAGTACATCAGTAATGATATTAGTACTCTTGATATTTGTATCAAAGATTTGATGAAAAATTTGGAGATAGGAAAAGCTTTGTACATACAATGTACAAAATTAGAAACTTTGACAGCTAAGGAAGATCAGAAGATAAAATTGAAGGAAGCTGAGATTCTGAATGAAACACACCTTCTATCTAACCCTAATGTGAAGGTCTGTGATGTTGAAAAGAAAGTTAGGAAACTTTTTGATGAAATTAGAATTTTACAAGATGAGAAAGACAGGAAGTTGAGAAGATATACTCTTTTGAGAGAGCATGTTTCTATGAAGTTAAGTGTTATTGAAGAGCAGTTAGAAGATTGTCTTACGGCCAAGACATCTTTTCAGAAATTCAACTTTGAAAACCTCCAAGCTTGTCAAATAGCATCTTATGGACTGAGCGCACTACTCAATGTGGCTGATTCCATTAAGAAGTCATGGGAAAAGGAGATATAAAACATGAAGACAGATTTTGCAAATTGTGTTGCAAGCCTACCAGCTTTGCAATAAATACATTGAGGTATAACTTTTTTTGATACAATTTTGTAGCCCTCCCTACCATTACTTTGTCATTGTTGTCAAAGGGGGAGAGATATTTAGCAGAAAATTGATAGTATATGATAAGAGTTGATACTCTTAGGGGGAGCATTGTATTATAGATAAGATTTTTGAGGAGTTATAAGGATAGTATATATATGTTATACTATGGCCACAATTTTGTCAATTTTGAGATTTTGGAGTTGCACACTTAGACAATTTTCTCATATGTTGCCACCAATGACAAAGGGCGAGATTGTTGGAAATTTGGATGATTTGATTGCATATATGTTGTCATTATGGCAACATATGATCCACATGAAGATCGCACAAGTAAGAGAGCAAGTATGACAGAGCGCATTGCATATTTGTCTAAGTGTGAGATAGTATTTTTACCAGTGTACCTGGACACAGTTTTTGTTTGTGACATTGAATGGAGTGAGTTTAGTGCTTGCACACTTGAACATAGACTCTATGGTGACTAATAATGACCCATCTCAGAGTGCAAGTTAGTATGGCATGTACGAAGGAAGTTATGATAGTTTTACCGAAGACAGTGTGAAGCTGACAGGACAGTATATGAAGGCAGAATTGGTAAAGAGTTAAGGGATTATTTTGTTTATCAAAATAATGTCTTAATAATATAAGGGATGACATCTTAGATGTTTACTCTTGGTTAAAGTTATTGTTATATATGTAATTGTAATAAGCAGCAAGTATTTGTAGAAGTATGATGCGAAGTATATGAAGCATATGTAATAGCGATGGTGAAAGATTAGCAAAGAGATATCAATGCAAGCAGAATAAGGTTATGTACCTTGACCTATTTGGTAATCAGTGTATATTGTACATTACTTGTTTGGGCAGTGGGCTCAGCTGGTAATCACATTTTGTACTACCAACTCCTAACAAGGTTGAGGCTTCTAACAAGGCCTATAGTCCCTTAATCAGGATTGATACACTATATGTTTGTAATAGACTCCTAACAGGGTCAACATCCTTAACAGGATACTTTTGATTAGTGGATCTTTGTGGGTACCATGCCCACCGAGGTTTTCCCTTGGCCAAGGTTTCTTCGAGGACAAATAATGTGTTATGAGTTCTTTATTGTTATGCATGTTGTTTAGCTTCTTATGTTATGCATGTATAAAGATAATTTGTTATATCCATAATTGGGCAAAAGATAAAGTTTGTAGAAAACTGATTCACCCCCCCCCCTCTCAGTATTCCCTATTTCTAATAGCTCGGATGTCATCATAAGCGGTGCACTCAATGAAAAAATGTCATTCAATCTCAATCGCACCCGACATGCAAAACTTGCAAATCCTTTCTTCCCATTCCTCTTTGGGCCTTTTCCATCTAATGTTCTAAAACCATTTTGACATAAATCACAAAAATAAGAAACTTCCTCTTCCGACTTATAATTTTATTTGTCTTTTTATTTTTGTAAAGATTTTCCTTATCTTATCCAAAATTCAATTTAAGTTTTTAACCTTCCTTATAGATTTCATTAGGGTCCGTTTGGGTGCTGGAATTAGACTAGATATTTTGGAATTAGATTTTCAGATAATGTCAATTTCATGTTTGTGTCCATCAAAAAAATTGGAATTTTGAAATTCCAATTTTGCCCCCAAAATGGGCATTTCATCTTCCACTCAAATAGGTGGGATTGGAATTTAGAATTCCAATTCCTATTTTTATAAAACCAAATTTAATATTTTGCGGGATCTGTGACTATAAGGATATATATACATACATGTGTGTATATATACACATGTGTGTATATATACACATGTGTGTATATATATATATGTGTGTGTGTGTGTGTACACATGTGTGTATATGTATGTATATATACACAAATGTGTGTATATGTATATACACACATGTGTGTATATGTGTATCCATGTATGTATATACACACATGTATGTGTATATATATGTGTGTGTGTGTATATATAGACATGTATATGTGTATATATACATGTGTGTGTATATATACACATGTGTATATATAAACACGTGTGTGTATATGTGTATGTGTGTGTATACACACACATGTGTATGTGTATATATATACATATGTGTGCATATATGTATACATGTGTGTATATACACACATGTGTGTATGTGTATATATACACATGTGTGCGTATGTGTACATATACATACATGTATGTGTGTGTATATACAGACATATACACACCATATTTAAAGAAATTAAAATTCCTTATGCATCTTCTTAGTCATCTTCCGAGTGAACCAAATGGGTCACTCCATATTTCAAAAATCATTTTCAAGATTTGTATCTTCCAGAATTGCAGCATCTTCTAGAATTGACTGGAATTGGCATTTCGTATTCCAGCAACCAAGCGGGCCCTTACTCGTTTGTTTGTCAGAAGATGGCAAAATTGGAATTTGAGTCAAAACCTTATTATCTCAAAACAAGGTTTTAATTTTGAATTCCACCTCTTTGGTGGGAAGATGGATATGCCCATTTATGCCCATTTTAGTGGCATATTCGGGTTTTGATGGTATAACCCAATTTTGAAATAAGTGTTCCAAATAGTGGAGAATGGTTAAAACTTGATTATCATCCTCCAATTCCTGCCATCTTCCGGCAAACAAATGGGCCCTTAAGTTTTTGACATCCGTAGAAAAGTTAATTCAAGAATGAAGGGGTTGGTAAGAAGGATTGGGAAGATCTATGAGGCAACCATTCGAGAGATGTGGGAGCCCGAATGAATATTGTGAAAATACAAACTGCAAAGAATTAAGTTTGAAGGAGTTTCTATTTGTACTCTAAATTGGAAGCAAAACACAATATCTTTCTACATCCACTCTTCCCCTTTTGAAGACATCATAGGAGACTAAAAATGCAAGCCAAATTCTCCCTTCGTGTAGAAAAGACAATGGTGGCTTTCTGGATGGGAAGAATTTCCCTGGAAAGATTGCATAAAGTCTTCCTCCTTGAAGATGATGATTTCATGCTACAAATTAGAATCAACCTAGGTGATAATTTCTTGGAGGTCGATTATCATTATGTCACCAATGTGTACATATCTTATCTATTCATGATACGGTGTCTCAAACTTGGCTCTAAGGAGGACACCACTAGAGTTATGTTGCGGTGTGTGCAAGAAGAGTGGTGTCGTGGGATGGATTCACTCCTCTATGCAAGACCGAGTGAAGGGTTTGTGGTGCCAGGGGGTGTGGATTCATCCAGGCGAGTTTTCTCCTCTCTGACCATTCCTCCTTTGGGTTGTGGATGATGATAAAGAAGTGAGAAGATTCGTAGCTCAAATTGGCCTTAATGGCCTCAATCACTACTTCTTAATCAAAGATATCAAGGCTAAGAGACTTGCAATGATTCTAACTATGGAGAACCAAGTATATGTGCAAGAGATGACAAGACGATGAAGAGGATGGCTAGAACTAGGAGTAAGAATGCATGCAATTAGTCGGCCACACCATTAGGTGGTGACAATCTTTGAGGTTAGGGTTTTGGTAGATTTTATTTTCCCCTATTTTTGGCTTTGGATCATGGTTTGTGACTCCTCTTTATATATATATATATATATCTATATATCTATATATATATATATATATATATATATATATATATATATATATATATATATATATATATATATATATATATATATATATATAGATATATATATATATATATATATATCTATAGATATATATATATATATATATATATATATATATATATATATATATATATATATATATATATATATATATATATATATATATATATATATATATATATATCCTTTGGTTTGTTCCTCCTAAGGGCCATTAGAATTGGGTGGGATGTTTTGGTGGGTCTTTCAGATATGGATACTAGTTATTGGTGAGGAAGTCTTCGTGCTTTACCTTTGTGAGCATCACCTAGATACAATAAGTGCTAAGTATTTCATTCATTCTCATGAGAGATGGGCTCTTGTGTACCACTACTTATGAAGCATAGGTTGATGACTTTGACTCAAAAACTACATAGTAGAATCTTGATAGCAATATCACAATTTGACTTGTTGTGGAAAATATCTCCTACTTATAAAACTTAGACTATGTTTCTTGTTAGTATGTAATTACTTAATTATTAATGTAAAATTATTTTATTTGTTTAATATCAAAGCATAATCTACCAATAAAATTTATATAGTTCTTAATATTAATAAAATTTTACTAGAAGAATTTCATTTTTCCTTTTGTAGTGTAAATTGACAAAGAAAATATTTAATATATTTTATATGTACCATAAATTGCTTTAAAAAAACCATTTTCATCTTTAAAAGTATCTCAATCACCAGAAAAAACATTACATTTATTCAAATACAAGGCAAAATTGCCAACAATATTATTTTTCTAAATACAAGAAAAAACATTATTTGACAACATTTTCCACAAATTTTGGATGATTGCAAACAATTTACCAAAAATATTTCCTTACGTTTCCACACAAAATGAACAATTTGCTAGTATACTTACAGGTGATACCTAAAAAAAACCAAAAAAAAAACCAATATTTTGCTTTTTTTTCCCTTAAGGGGGCAATGAGGGAGGTTCTTAAAGTTATCCGTGTGTAGAAGACCATTTTGGACAAACATAAAAGCTACCCTAGGAGATTGAAAGATAAATTTGCTCAAAGGCAAGTTTATACTAAGGGTGAAATATTGGAAAAGGTGCAAGACTAAGTTGAGAAACAAGTTTAAAACTAAGACTAAAGAAGTTGAAATGCAAGTTTAATCTAAGGAATTTGAAGACTAACCTTAAAAAAGTGCAAGGTTACACTAAGGTGCAAACATTAGCCTAAGGGTTTGAAATGTAGGAAAAAAATAATGTCTCAAGTCTCAATGGTTGCATAAGACTATTAAAAGACTGACATAAGGTTTAACAATGAGATCTCAGAAATCTCAATTCACTAGTCAATTGTGGTACAAGATTGGATAATTGCAATGCTGATTTAAATAGTTGAGACTTAGATTTTGAAAGTTGCGGTTCAAGTTGTGACAATTGTGGTTCTTATCAGATCAATTGCATGTGAGAAGTTTGGACTACGGATTTTAAGACTAATGAGATTGTTTTCAAGTTTTACCATAAAATTGCATTACAGATTGTTTCATTTGCATGAAAAAAAATCAATTGTGTGACTAGTTTTGTAACTGAAACCCCTAATAAATTAATATCAAATTTTGATAAAAAAAATCAAGTTTAAAAAACACACTTAAAATATAGAAAACAATATGACTATAATTGACTCTGACTCCCAAGGGTATGGAAAAGGCTTGAAGAAGCCCAAAAAATTTCACTGGTTTTCTACAAATTCAAACACTTGGAGGCAATTACAACATCATTATTCAAGTAGGTTTGTATGCTTGACGTAGGTTACTCTTCCTAAAGGCCAAATGTCTTTTTGAGATCAAAGAAAATACTATGAAGTAGTGGAGAACAAATGGTTCTCCAAGATTCGGTATATAGGGATCCCATGGCACAGAGTCAAATCTAGGTAGCTCACCTTTTCTCTGTCCTAGGGATATGCAAATATATTGATCCAAAGAGTTTTACTACCTATATTTAGGAAGATTGAGGCACTTTCTATGATGCATCTCATTAGCTATCTAAAAAGGGCCGAAAAAAGGAAGAAGGTAGATGGCCTAAAGTTATGTTTAATGATATATTGTGCAAATGTAAAAAACACGGATGCAACAAAACATAAAGTGGATGAGTAAATGGAATATCCATTTCAATATGTGCTCCACAAATAAAAAAGAAATAAAGGTCTTTTTTATGAAGAAATTTTACAAGAGAAATTGGGGAAATGGGCTTGGAAGGTAGAAAACATATCACATAAATGAGTTCAATCCCACATGTGATCAACTTCAAAAAATGTACATAGGAGCTAACATCTCTTGGAGAGATAAAAATTTTATTGCTCAACTGAGAACCAATTCTCATCAACTCTCTTGTGAGACCAAGTGTTGGAAGAGGCCAATAGAGGATTGGGAAGAGAGAGTTTGGACGTTTTGCAATTCTGGGACTATGGAAACCAAACAACACTTTATTTTAGAATGTGATGCATATAAGGATAGTAGGCACAAACTTCTAGTTATTTTATCTGATGAATCTTGGCATAATTTATTCATCGAGGAGTGCATTGACAAGTTGGGAGTGCTCATCGTCAACTTGCACAAGAAAAGAACCGAGTTACTAAAGTTGGCTTAATTTGTGGGGATATCTCATAAGCTATGTTTAGCCTCATGGATGTTAACAATTATCTTATCTTATCTTATCTTATCCCTTGCACCACATCAAACAACAATTGAGAATCTCTTAGACCTCTAAGTAGAAAAGGTTCTTAGTGGAATAACTCCTATGAACACTAACTCATCTACATGTGTGAGTCAAGAATGTCAATTAAGCTACTTGCACCAATCCAACACTCTTAAACTTCAAGATTTTTCTAAACACAATGATGATTGGATGGAGGTACAACTTTCATTCTCCCCTCTTTCTATATCCCTCTTGAGAAACATCCATAAGGTTAAACTATTATGTGATGAGGTCTCCATGTAGGCTTCCTATTGCAAATTAAAAATGAAAGTCATTATGTATGTCTCTTACACCCAAGGTTGCATGAGCATGAAGGGGAGAGGTAACACAACACAATGTGCAAGTGCACAAGGCACTTGAACAAATGTTCATTCCATTATGAACTGAATATTTTCTACACTAGGAAAACACAAACACATAGATTTGTAAATTTTATCTTTGTTTGTGTTAGGTATTTCACAAATTTTTTCCTATCCCTTGATTACAAAAGCATTGCATGAATGATCATAAACATATAAAATCTCCTTTTTCGCAAAATCGAAGGACAAAAATTGAAGTGATGAATTCACTAAGAACTAAAATTTTACCTCCCCTTTTAACCAATCAAATCCGGTGATCCAGATAGTGATTGCATTGCCAAATCTATCAAATGCAGTGCAAAATTGACAACTGCTTTATAGAAAATAATAAATGTGGTGTAGATAATAACGATTGTGGCATTGATTATTTTCTTGCGTGATTAACTCTTGATGAATAATCAAGAAACTAAACCAAACCCATTGCATTAAACAAGAAATTATTTCATTGTTCTTCTTATCTCCTTGAATTACTCTATGAAATTATGTGTGCACAATGCAAATTAGAAAGCTCAAAATGATAACAAGAAAGTATCAAAGTTGTAGTTGTTTGAAAATGAGGAAATGAGTGGGTTTAAATATCAACTGAAGGAAGATTGAATGATGAAGATTGATTAGATTTCAAGGAATCAACATATGTGATTGCATGAGAGTGAGTGAAATTAGAAAGTGGCATTAGAAAAGGAAAGTTGAGAGGATAAAAGGATGAAGAAACTAGCAAGTGGAGATGATAAGATTAGAGAAAATTAGCAAGTGAAGAGATAAGAGAAAATAAGTAAGTGAAGAGGATAAGATGAGAGAAAATTAGTGAGGATTAAGTGGAAAGGATAAATAAATAAAATAAAATTCATTCATTCACTCTCACATAAAGGTAAATTGAATAAATATTCTTCATTCAATTTTTAGGAAAATGGAAATGTTATACACTGAGTTTTTGACACTTTGAACAATTTTGGAACCCTGCAACCTGAGTATTTCCTACAACATTAAAACTTGAAAATCTCTGAGGGTTTTGCGATTCAGTGCATGCGATCTAAACTAGGGCTTGAGAACATATCAAAGAACATGGGGTTAAAAGCACAAAGCATAACAATTTGTGGATCAACTTCGCAAACAAAATAAGATGCAACAGGAATTAGACATTTGCAGAGGCCAGAATTGAAAGATGGGAAATTTTGGGTAACATTTCGGTGACTTCTACGGGATGTCAGCCTGCTAGACATTAGATTAGTGGCCTTGACACAATCCATTGGGCATGGGGTCATTTCTGAAACACAAAAACTTGACAGGGACAAAAACTGAACCAGACTATGCTTGAGCACTTCTTGGAAAACAGGGAAAGACTAAACTAGAAAGCTGAAAGAAAGTAGGAAACCTAACCTATCCTAAACTAACCAGTGCAGAGACCTAGTTAAATAAAACCATTCACTGGACTGTTGAAATAACTACCCTTTCTCCTTAGGGTATTACATTTTTTGCATTTGATGCTAACAAGGAGAAAGTGGGAAACAAAAATATACTGAAATATCTGGCAAATCTCCTCCTGAACTTGGTATACCAGATTACTAACCTCAATTAGATTACAGATGCTACCATCCATAGGAGTCTGATATAGCTAGATAAGCCCCTGGTCACCAAGGAGTGGACCTTTGTCATCACCCTCCATTGATTCTTTGAGTATGCATGTCTTGCTCGACCCCATTTGGGCTAGATATCTGATAGGACATCCCCTAGAGAGCATAAAACTAGGCCCTTCTTGCTGCTCAACATGCATCTTATGAATGTCTTCAGCAGGAAGATCAAGAACTTACTCCTCCACAATAATCTGGCATATGTTTTCTTCTTCTGTAGTTGGGACATAGTTAACCTCTTGAAACACAAACCCATCCTCAAGAGCACGTAAGCCATTATCCTTTTCAGGAAGATGAAGAACATCAACAAGAGTTGAGCATAAAGTGTCAATGATTAGATCAAAATCATCTTGTTGCTCTAAGTTAGCAGCAACTCTATTATCTTCACTTCCACAATCAGAGGGCTCAACTAATGAACTTTGCACTACCTCATCCTGCTCAAAATAGAAAGGCATCTCCTCAAAAAGATAGGTTGGCCTCTCACCTTCTTCATTTTCTTTCTTATCCTGATCTGACTACTCTAATCCATCTCGGGGATGTACTTGAGAGGCTATTGTCTCTTGTTGAAAAACTTCTGACCCTTCTCCATCAGGAACCTCATAGTTCAAGAGAACAAGCAGAAAATCTATAGCCTCCTTCCCAAAAAATGGGTTTAGATGACTGCCAGCTGCTTTGATGTTTTGTGTGGGGACTATCCTCTTAACTGGATTGTAGGGATAGAAAGGTCTCTTCACCAAATTTTTCTTCTCACCCTCATGTCTTCCTTGACATGGTGGTCTACCTTGCCGGTAGGATTTTCCTAGAGCTTGGTACTACTGACTGGAACCCTGACTCTGATTTTGATAAAGCAATGCAACCTCCTGATCCTGCTCATCTATAGTGATCAACTCTTTGGTTAGAGCCTACAACAGACTCATCATCTCTTGATTTGTTGCTTGTTGATCACTTTTCACTTTGAGTAGCTCTTGAGGAAGGTCATCTATGGACTCCCCATACCTAGTGCTAGCCTAAGGCTCTATTAATGCAGGCATGGGAGTAAATGAAGGCATCTACAGAGGTATAGTGGGCTGAAGATTGGGAGAGATAGGCATGGGTGGCCTTGGGGTTATCATACCAGCTTGAATTAAGCAATTTTCTACCTTCATAGCTAAATCAAACGCCCGAGGTAATGAAGTACCTCCTAAAGATTGAATCATGACAGATATATCACTAGTTAGGCTTCTCAAAAAATAAAGGAAAGCACAATCTGCTGAAGGCCTTATATTAATTGGAATCCTATTCCATGTCTTGAGGAATCTACCATTAAAATCTGTCATTAGCTCTCGAGGATCTCTCTTTATGGTTTGGAGTTGCTCTACTAGAGACAAAGAATCTGAATCATCCTTAAAGTGTTTGCTAAGGAGGTCTCCAAGTCTATCCCATGAAGTAATGGAGCCAACTACCAGATTTCTAAACCATTCCAGGGCCTTACCTTTAAAGGAGGCAGCCAACAACTTGGTGGCGGCATCTTCTTGAGTTATATTATGTATGCTGCAGATAGTGGCCACATCTCTAATGTGTTCAAGGGCTGATGTATGTCCCTCACCTGTGAAATCAAGTATACTTTTTAGTGCTGCCAGGGGCACATCATGGTGTTGGGAAAAATTCAATGGACTACCTTGATTAAAGGGTGCAAATGCAAATTGTCTTGCCATCAAAAGGGTCTATTTTCTTCATAAGCTCTATCAGAAATTGGGTCACTAATCTTCAACACCAATGGAGTCGCCAAATATACTTGAATACTAACCTCTGAAAGGTCTGCACTATGCCATCAGTATATTAGAGATAGCATAATATTTAACATGAATCTAAACTTTGGTCCCACCGGGCGTGCCAGAATTGTTATACACTGGCACCAAGGTGGGGAATCCTTGAGCTTGAGTCTATACTGATAGACCTTGTGTACTGAATTTCTTTGATCCTTTTGCAGATGAACCAATAGGAACACCTTTGAACTTTAATTTGATCTTCACTGTGGTCCCACCGGGCGTGCCAGAAATGTTATACACTGAGTTTTTGACACTTTGAACAATTTTGGAACCCTGCGACCTGAGTATTTCCTACAACATTAAAACTTGAAAATCTTTGAGGGCTTTGCGATTCAGTGCATGCGATCTGAACTGGGGCTTGAGAACATATCAAAGAACATGGGGTTCAGAGCACAAAGCATAACAATCTATGGATCAACTTCACAAGAAAAATAAGATGCAGCAGAAATTAGACATTTGCAGAGGCCAGAATTGAAAGATGGGAAATTTTGGGTAATAGGAAAATGGAAAAAGAGGATTAGATAATCAGTAATTATTTAATGAGTTATGAGGAATTTTATAAGGGAAATTGATTCACCAAATTGATCGATAATGATGGATAAATGTGATAAAATTAATTGATTAGGGAAAATGATAATTCGATATAGAAGAAAAGCATAATAAAATGATTTTTAATTATTTAATTAATAGAGAATAGATAATGCAATTAGCTCTATCTGAATAATGTAATTATTCAACTAGTTTAGACAAACAATTAGAGAAGAGCATTGTCGCTTGAGATTAACAATTTTTAGTGTCTACAGGGACAATTACTGATTTCTAAAGAATGTGAATGGAGAGTTCCAAGAAATGTCAGTGCATGGAAAATTCATAAAGCACCAATTCTATACAGCTCTATTGTTGTCACAAGTGATTGGAAATTTTTAGTGTCTACAAAGGTAGTTATTATTTTCAAGAGAATGTGAATGGAGAGTTTCAAGAAATGTCAGTGCATGGAAGATTACAAAAGCACTATTCTATATAGCTCTACTTTTTCTCATCCATGCACATTCATATAATCAATTCCTTTGTCTATTTTTCTAGATTTGTGATTACTAGTGGCTCCTAGAAAAGTGGTTTTTCTATTTTTAGTTTTATGTGTTTGTGCTTTTGTTGTCTACATCTTAGAGCTTTCTAAATTCTCACCATACTTTGATCAAGTATGCGTATTCAAAAAAGAGCCACTATTAAGCCTTGCCAATTTTCATGCCCTATACTCATACCCTAGCCAAAAAACCAAGTTGGACAAAATACAACATACAAATATATAAATCACCTACACATATACATAAAAGGTTGACATTATAAAGTATTTTTATTTACAATAAATCCAATCAACCATCCAGATCTACTCTACTCTTTATTATGTCAAGTATTTCCTCATGGTAAACATCATGAACCTTCCATAAATTATTGTTCAATGGTCTATCCCCATATTTTAAAAAATAAGTGCTTGATGCCACAACAAGGTTATAATAACGAAGTTATAATATTGAAGAATATTTTTGTGTGTCAAAGTCCTTGAACAACAAAAACATCATATTTCCTCATTGGGTATCTTTTAAGCCATGTTCTAATAACAACCATTGATCTTGTACAGTACTTGATGTTTTCTCTATGTATAATTGTTAGTTTGTGTAGCTCAAACAAGTGCCACCATGCCCAAGAAAAGTGGTCAATTTTTCTCTAGTGACTTTTAGAAAATGGAAACTTCTAGAAATTGGAAACTTCCAAAAAATGGAAACTTCTAGAAATTAGAAACTTGCAAAAGTCAAAAACTTCCAGAAATGGAAACTTTAGAAATTGGAAACTTCCAAAAAATGGAAACTTCTAGAAATTGGAAACTTCCAAAATCAGAAACTTCTAGAAATCAAAAACTTCCAGAAAGCTCTTGATGAAGTCAAGATAATCTTAGCCTTTAAGATTAGATAGTGGAGAGATTATAAGAGGAGATCGATGTGCATTTGGAGAAGTAAGATTTTAAAAAATATTTGCAGTGATAGCAAACATATTTGCAGTATTAGCAAGGGCGCAAAGATAGAGTTGAAGTTAGTAGCAGTGGAATTTTAGCAATAGAAATTGAGTGAAGAATTTATAGAGAGGAAAATTTTATCAAAGCTTTTTCCAATAACAGGCAAGTAGTTTATGTAACTCTTGATTCACTGAAGTTTAATACAAATTTCTCATCTGTCGAATTGGTTTTCCCTCTTCAGGGTTTTTCTAGGGACAATTTGTTCAAAAATATTGTGTTTATTGTTTTGCATATTTTATTCCTATTCATGTGATTTTATTTGTGAAATTGCAATCGTGTTATTTGCAATATTTGTTGTGAATTAATCTCTATAGTCAAATAATCTATTTAGATTAAACTTTAATAATCAGTGGCTGCAATAGAGTTTTCACATGGTATCAAAGAAAATCTGAGGGTAGGAAGGCTCAACGCAAACATAGGAAGATAAAATTGAGGGTTTATAAAACCTAGCTCACCTTCTTCCAAATTATTTTGGGTTTTTTTTCCTAAAATGGCCTCAACAGGTTTAAGAGATCAGGACAAATTGGATGGAGCCTCAAATTTTGGTGTCTGGAAAGTCATAATTTATTTATTGTTGGAGGAAAATGGTATAAAGGAATATGTGACTAGTGTTGTAGTTGTAGCTACAGATCCAACATAGCTCTTAGCATATAAGAAGGAAGATGCCAAGGTGAGGAGGCTAATCCTTAATGATGTTAAGGACCATATAGTTCTACATGTTGCAAAGTTAGATACAAGAAAGAAGATGTGGGATGCAATTTTGAATCTATACCAGAATGCTACCACTAAGCAGAAGTTGATTCTCAAGGAAAGGTTAAGGAATACCCAAATGAATAAAGGGGAAGACGTTACAAGTTACCTCACCAGACTTAGACTTGTCAAGGATGAGTTAGCAGTTGTTGGAGATAAACCACATGATGATGAACTAGTATGAATATGATGCATAGGAAAGGGTGGCGGATGTATTCATCAAGGTAAGTTTACAAATTTTGATTAATAAGGGCACTATCCCCAAACCTTCAAATGCTTCAAAAGAACTCAATCATGACTAGACTTCTTCCAATGATCCAAGATGGTATGAATGGTGTCCAAGGATTGTATTTAAGATGATTTGATAGGTTTTAGACTTCTAAGCGATACCCAAGGTTCCCAACTCTCCAAACTTCTTCAAACTATCCAACAGCCTGATAGCCTTATCTTGTAGCCCTACAACGATGGTAATCATCACTTAATTCTATAAACTCCCAAAGGATTGACCAAGTAATTTGGTGTTTTGGATACCATTTTCCTAGTACATTGTCATATCAAAATGAGAGATATTGTTGTTTTGGAGCATGTACTGTTGCTCACCCCATGTGACTCCAAAAAGGCATAAAAATGAGTGATTTAACAAAGAAACCTTGTTTTCCTTGTACTCCCAAGACCCCAAATTGTAGATACCATCTTATTATACTATCAAAACTCCAAATCTCAAAGGAATTAGACTCAGAATTCCTAGAACCCCAAAATCCCCAAATTCGATGTTCCAAACCCTTGTTTCTAGGGCTTTCTAAATCTCAACCTTCCCAACACTTCTAGACCCAAATGGTGATTGATTAACCTTTTTCTCAATATTATAAGATACTCAAAATCATTAAATACCCTTACTATTCAGCCCAATCTCCTACTGCTAAATCATTCCAAGCAATTTCAATGTTTTTCCTCAACCAAATCATTGGTGATCACCACAACTTCTGGTTATCTGCACATTACCACATTTGTTTCATATAATACATGTTAGATATACATCATCCCATGAAGTTTATTAGAAAGTGATGTCATGGAGCACTAGAGATCACTTAATGGTTGTCATTCATGGCAACACTCATGCTGGAGTGATCGCATGATGAGAAGTTCAGTACTGGAGTCACAGTCATAAAAATGACTAATCCAGAATTAGGGTAATAGGGTACAGTGTTACAGTTTTGGTCAACGATAGAATTGTATAAGGTATTATGGATTTAAAAGTTAGCAGAAGGTATTTTGGTAGATATATGCTTTAGTTAAGAGCACATGAATTTTGGTGATCAGATCAGTGAGATTCAGTAATCTGAAGGTATGCGAAGTCAGAGATTTAGTTTAACAGGGCATATGAGTAGTTGTGAAGATTAAGGAAAGGTTAGAAAATATGGTAACATGCTAAGTCAGAGGAATGAAGTATATTATCAACACTTGGGTAATATATCATCACCAACTTCATACTTACCCTTTACATAATTAATTATTATGTTTTGTATGGTATTTTTGAAGCCGACTGGATAGAATTTTTTGTATAAGTATAGAGTTCTTTTATGAAAGAGATAGAGATTATGATTATGAGATGAAGAAAGGTTGTGAATCTGAGAGAAAAGATCAGATGTGAGATCAGTAAGAAGCATAGCTATAACTAGAACTATCTAAGCAAGATAAGTTCTTGTATTGTTCACATTTTGGAGAACTCTTTATAACAAGTTTTGATTGTAAGAACATTTTTCTCACCACCCTTAACCAGGTGTTTTGTATACCCCTAACAGGGTTTTGTAATCCTTTAACAAGGAAATGTACTATGTAATCATCAGCTCCTAACATGGCTAGATCTCCTAATAGGGATACTATATTTTAGTGCATAGTTATGGGTACCATCCCCACCGGGGTTTTGCCTTGGCCAGGGTTTCCTTGAGAACAAATCATGGTGTCATGAGTTATGTGTTATGTTTTGTTGTTCTTTTCATTTTAGAAGTGTTATGGTTTATTTATAATTATTTAAATTTTAAATCAAAGTTTAGTAATACTGATTCACCCCCCTTTGAGTATTACTTAATCCTAACAATTGGTATCAAATCTATTGGCCCTTGGAGAGAAAGCCTAATAGCTTAAGGGAGATTAGAATGGATTCAAAAAGTTTGCAAGAGAACTTTGAAGCAACACTTGAAGATCTAGACAAAGAGAAGGCTAAGAAATGTATGCTAAAATTCAAATTGAGAAGAGAAAAAGGTTTCATCATAAAACTAAAGGAACAATTGGAAGCTTCAAGAAATCAGAAACAAGATCTTATGGACAAGATCCAAGAAGATTCAGACAATGATACATAAGATCAAGTGAAGAGGCTAGAGCAAGAAAAAGAGGAGATCAATCTTTTGATGATAAAAGAAATTCAACATGAGAAAGATGCTAGGAACAAAGTTGAAGAGTCGCTAAAAGTAGAAAATGAACAGATAGGACTAATGAAGACTGAACTTGACCACTACAAAGATAAATATCAGGAATTGGAGAAGTACAATTAGATCATTAAAGGTGAACTCGCTCAAGCCAAATTACACATTGAGAAGTTTCACATGAGCAGTGACAAAATTGATGAGCAAAGAGCAAGACCGAAACCTAAAGGAGACATGACTGGAGTTGGATTCAATGAAGTAGAAAGTTATAAAACCAATGAAGAAGCAAGAGGAGAAAAGAATGAAGAAAGACCTATACATGAAGAAAAACCTACTCATGAATAACCTAAAGAACAAATTAGACCTTTCAGAGGTAGATGCTTTGGATGCAACAAAGTTGGACACATGAAAAGAGATTGCAGAAGTAAAGGTACCTCCAAACCCTTTACCAGCTACTATTTTAATTGTTATGAATATGGACACAAGAAAGTAGATTGCAGAAAACTAGATTAGTTTAGGTACAAGAAATATTATGTCAGAGAATAATCAATAGCCAAGATCACATGTCAAAAATGCAATAACTTTGGACACACTGCAAGACTTTGTAAACTACAAGTAAATAAGGATAAAAGGAGACCTCCTACATGTTACAGATGCAACAACCTTGGACACATTGCAAAGTTATGTAGATACAATGGACAAGAAAATAGAAGAGGACCAAGAAGATCAAGTGAACCAAGAGGACCACCTCCTATGGTTATAAGGAAAAATGTTGGTGACAGTGGTAAGAGTCTTAATGATTACATGAATGAGTTTGAGGATCATTTCAAGAAATCAAAAAGCAAGGAAGATGAAAAGATATGGAAGGTGAAAGTTCTAAACAAAGCATCAGTTCAAAGAGAGACAATTGATGATACTGTGTCTTCACATGATGAGTTCTTTGAGGCATCAACCTAGAAGGTCGCATTGCCTTAAGGGGAGAATGGGATGCAGAGAACATAATATATCCAGCCCCTATATATGTGGGGTAAGCTCAAGCAAGCTGAGGTATCATTTGTGTAGACACTTTGGAGTCTTTGTATGAGAGTGCAACACTTGGAGATTCTTTCTGTGTGTTCGTGAGTTTTGTGTTGACAGAACGGGATGTGAAGTTGAGTTACTTGTGTTTAATGCACTCACTCAACTTGTGAAGGATAAAAGGGTTTGAAAGATATCATTTCTACACCATTTGATTATCAGTGATTAAGGAGAACAAAGTTGTGAATTGTTGTAGTGATCTCTCAGAGAGATTTCATGATCGTGTGAAGCAAAGTGTCAGATTCAAAAATGTTTAAGGTATTTAGACCTAATCTCATTGAGAATTTATGGATGCACCAGTGGTTTACGATGTCGTGGATAGACCTAGGTATAAAATTAAGAGACATCCTTTCAAGTCTTGTGAGGATGATCCAAAGGGAGCATTTTCACAAACCCCTATAGGCATATTGCACGTAGAAGACATTAGGGCATACATACATTGCAAGTATGAAATCATTGGAGATGTAAACATTTACAATTAATTGGATAGCATGATAGAGGTAGATGGATCAATGGTAGAAGAATTCAAACACCTACAGGATCAATCCATCATTAAGCTAACCCTACTCACATAATTCATGGAATTTGAATGGTTTAAGATTATTCTTAGCAGAGTTCATGATCAGTTTATTTAGATTAGAGAACAACTGGTAAAGATTTGTGCATAGATGATCCATGAGATTACATGCCTTGATAATGAAGGAGACCTACCTGTATTAGAAAAGAATTTAAGGAAACTGGCAAAAACCCTAACCCATTCCAAGTGGGATAAGAGGGTGATGAAAGTCAATGACATCTTTCAGCAAGATGTTAGGTTGGTAGCAATGTTGTTGGGTTATAAGTTGTTTCATAGTAGCAAACCAAACTCTATATCTGTTGGAGTTCTTATGATGGCATAAATAATGGTAAAGGAAAACAAGAAATATAACCTCTATGAAGTATTTGGACAATAGTTCCTTGAAAATGTCAAAGTGATAAAGAAAGATAGGACTAAAACATTTAGGTTTGGGTCCTTGTTAGTCTATATATACATCCACATCATTCACAAGTTTCCAGGCATGCACCCTAGGGTATGGAAAGCAGATGTACCTACTGGAGTTTAGATTTTAGAGAGCTATAGGAGACACAACAAGAATTGGGTTGATGATGAACTATTTTCAATGACAAAGATACTATAAAGACAAATGAAGGAAAGGTATAGAATATGATGCAGGAGTATCCTGGGTGTAAGAGCAATCTTGCATCACCTAAAAATATTTCTATTTTTGTATTCAATAAGGGCTATCTTGTGCAGAGCTGCTATTTATGGGAACTTGCTATTTTTAGTAAGTTGGTCATATGATCTCAAAATGTTCTGATTTTACATGTGGAGGTTCATCTCAATCATATCAGCCTACTAGTAAAGTTTCATGGCTAGATGAGGTCTAGTTTTGAAGATATTGAAGATTTTCGGTATTGGCAGCAGGGTACAAAAACTTTGAACTCAGTTTTGAAGGCTTTAGAGACCTCAAATGAGGTTGAAAATTTGGGTGATAGGCGCTTGCGCGAGTCAAGCCTGTAGAGTGCTTCGTGGCCTTTCTAAAATGGGGTTATAATAGTCCATCAGGTCAACTGGTATTGACTTATGGTCTTCGGAAGTCGAGTCACCTAAAATGGCGGGAAATAATTTTCCTTCAAAATTTTTGTTCAGGTTTCAAAAGTTATTTTGAGCTGACTTTGATGTAATAAATTGAAAAATAAAATAATTCTAAGTTTTGTTGGCCCTAAGGGCTAAATTTCTGGAACCTTCTCAGGCAGTGGAAAATGCCTATATAAAGAAGGCCCATAGTGTTGTCTAGGGAAGTTCTGGTAGTAGATCTGGGTATTGATTCGAGGCTTTTTCCTACAGAATATTGTAAGGGAATGCCCATGTGGCTTTGCATATTGTAATTCTAAAATTTTGTAATTCCACATTTGTGGAGATAATAAGAAGCCAATTTTCTGTTCTTGCATATTGTTGTTGTTTCTCTATTTCTGTTATGTGTTTGTGGTATTAAGGGGAGCACCCTTCATTAGAATACTTGAGAATATTGTTGAGAAGTATGAGGACACTATCTATTTCATGGTTGAAACTGATTGTGTCTTCTTTGAGGCAGTAGAACCAAGGATGAAATGGTGTTACCCCATGGGATATGAAGTAAGTGTTGAGGTTATAACCATGCAAGTAGAGCATGTACTGACACCCTACACAAGAAAGATGGGGAACATACAGAAAGAAATATGAAAAAGTTAGAGAAGAGAAGGAAAAAGTTACAAGGAAGAGAAAGATAAGTAAAATTGTTGAAGATATCACTATGAAGGTAGGAATAACTAAAAGGAAGTTGATAGACATGAGAAATAAGATGGAAGAATCTTCAAGCATGGCCATCGACACTTATGTTCCTTCAGAAGAAGAAAAGACAATAACTCCCACTATTGATATTGTAGACTTATCATCTTCACAAGAGGAGGCAGTACAAGAAGTTGTGTCTGCAATCATTCCCAGAAGATCTACAAGATCTAGCAAGCAAGATAGTCCTAAGGAGAAAGAAGTAGAAGTGAAGAGGAAGAAGAAAGAGCAAAAGGTTCCTGAGAAAGAAGAGGAAAAAGTAGCACCAAAGGATCTATGAACCATGTGGAAACCTGATCTTAAGTCACTACATAAAAGAGTGATTAAAGATGAAAACCTGATAACAGTGGATAGGTATTATGAGAGATATGACTCTGAGAATCAGTCACTCATTGAAGATACTATCATTGAGTATCTCTTAGTTTTCAAGAAAAATATGTTAGAGATTGAAGGGAGTATCCCTAAAGAACTGTATAACAAAATAGAAATTAGGAAGCAGTTGGCATAGTCAGAAGATGAAAACATAAGAAATAAAGCTATTGAGGACATGTTACCTATTGTCTCAATACAAGAAAGGGAGAGGATAAAAAATGCATTAAAACCCCTATTGAGAACAAAGGCCAGACTAGTAAAAATCATGGAAAGGAAGTATGATGAAGTAATTGAGGACACTCAAAAGGCATTAGATCAAATCCTAATGAGTGATATGCTAAGGAAAACATCACCTCCTAAGGTCACTAAACCTATGTCTTTGGGATTGGGAGAGAGTTCCAATATAGCATATGAAAGTGAAAAAGCTAGCATGCAACTAGATTTCTGTCTCTGGTGTACCTGTGACCCTTGACACTTTGCATGATACAAATGATCCATTTTTGGATAATTTGGATAGTGCAATGGAAGTTGAAGTCCAAGGAAAGGAAGAGGAAGATAAAATATAGGAGAAACAAGAAGAGAAATCATAGGAAAGAAAGGAAGAAGAGACTAAAATAGAGAAAATAGATGAGACCAGAATGGAGCAAAAATCAGAACTTGACACCTCTTCTACCTTATTGTTGGAAAGCATGGCCAAACCAGTAAGTCTTGATGTATATGTAATACCCCAAAATTGGCACCTTATAATCTTAATCAATTTTGGTGCATTCCTTAAAATTTCTACATCATCGAAGTCCTATTGTACTAGGTAATTTTGTCTCTTAATTGACTTTATTTGACTTGGTGTCAAATGCAAAAAACCCTAAATTTGCATTAATCATACACTATATTTAATTCCTAAATATTTGACATTTATTGGCTAAATAATCCCTATGATTAATTAATTTAATTCTAAAGTCCTAGTGATTTTAATTAAATTAATTCCACCCCCTTTAGCTAATACACATCAAAGGAATTAATAATTCTTTAATTCTCTAAATGAAATATCCCACTTGAATTTAATTATTCAAAATTATTCAAAGAGTCACCCATATGTGGCAATATTTCATTTATTTTATTAAAGAAATCCTTCAATTTGTCTCACCTTCCTCCATGGGAGATGAAGAGTCAGTTGTTTCTTTCCAAGAAACTCTTCATCCTTCACCCGGGCTCTTCTATATTATGAACTTCTTTTCCCTCATTTAAGGAGGCAATTTTAGAGTACCAAAACTATAGCGAATTGTTGTCTCAATTTTCTCATACTTTCAAGCTTTTCATTGCATATTTAGAATAATTTCCATTTCTAGTATAATTGCATTCTCATCTTTAATATAGTTTTCTTATAAAGTTCTTAGTTTAAATCTCATTGCATTTTTCAAGCTTTAGATTAAATCTGCATTCTCATATTTCTTTCAAGTTTATAGCTTAATTTTCATTCTCACTTCTAGCTTAAATTCAATTGCATTCATGCTTAGCTTTGAAAATCCTCCATTTTAGTGATTGGTATATGGTTGTTGGGCTCTCGAATCTGAGAGTAATTCAAACACCCCACCTAAATAGGAGGTGATAGGTCAATTCAATCGGTATTGTGAAGTGAATAATTCATATTCATTGTCGTAATTCAAATCATTAAGGAATGACTATGTCGTGTCTATGGCTGAATTAGAGTTCAACATTCAAACATAAATATTTTGGTGCCCACTGTGGGGCGCCAAAATGTTTATGTCTAAACATTGACCTCTAATTCAGTCATAGACACGACATAGTGTGGGTACCAAAATGTTTATGTCTGAATGTTGACCTCTAATTCAGCCATAGACATGACATAGTCATTGCTCAATGATTTGAATTATGACAATGAATATGAATTATTCACTTCGCAATACCGATTGAATCAACCCGTCACCTCCTATTTAGGTGGGGTGTTTGAATTACTCTTAGATTCGAGAGCCCAACAACCATAGACCAATCACTAAAATGGATAATTTTCAAAGCTAAGCATGAATGCAATTGAATTTAAGCTAGAAATGAGAATGCAAATTAAGCTATGAACTTGAAAGAAATATGAGAATGCAGATTTAATTTAAAGCTTGAAAAGTGTAATGAGATTTGAACTAAAGAACTTAATAAGAAAACTAATTGATATGAGTGCAAGATTATACTAAAAATGTAATACTATCAAAGCTTAAGAAAAATATAAAAGTGAGACAAAAATTCGCTATAGTTTTAGTGCTTTCAAAATTGCCTCCTCAAATGAGGGAAAATGGGTTCATAATATAGAAGAGCCTGGAGGAAGGATGAAGAGTTTCTTGGAAAGAAACGGCTGACTCTTCATCTCCATGGAGGAAGGTGAGACAAATTGAAGGATTTCTTTAATAAAATAAATGAAATATCGCCACATATGGGTGACTCTTCGAATAATTTTGAATAATTAAATTCAAGTGGGATATTTCATTTAGAGAATTAAAGAATTATTAATTCCTTTGATGTGTATTAGCTAAAGGGGGTGAAATTAATTTAATTAAAAGCACTAGGACTTTAGAATTAAATTAATTAATTATAGGGATTATTTAGCCAATAAATGTCAAATATTTAGGAATTAAATATAGTGTATGATTAATGCAAATTTAGGGTTTTTTGCATTTGACACCAAGTCAAATAAAGTTAATTAGGAGACAGAATTGCCTAGTACAATAGGACTTCGATGATGTAGAAATTCGAAGGAATGCACCAAAATTGATTAAGATTATAAGGTGCTAATTTTGGGGTATTACAGTAGACAACATGGATGGGGATGAGCGTATGAGGCTATCCTTCATGGCCTTCACCAAGGCTAAAGAAAGGTCAGTGCAAAAAGGGGACAAAAGAGTAAAGGTAATGGCTAGGGTTGTAGAAACAGTAAATAAACTACTTCCCACACCTATTATCTTTCAAGAAAAGGATGAAGCTGAAAATTAGGGTATGGTACTGGATAGTTTTGACAGTCATTTTGACTCATTACTAAAGGTTGCAGAAGATAAGGTAGAAAATAGATTTATAGAGAAGAAGTTGAGAGAAGTCTGTCTGTCCACTTCATGGGACTTAGAAATTCTCAAGGTTACAACTCTTAAAGCCCAGAGTTGTGTAGCACAAGGAAAGAAAATTTATAGCTAGTACATAAGTCCTTGCAGGCATGTAAATAACATGGAGGAGATCATAGCCAAGGATAGGGATACTCTTGAAAATCTAATGGACAATTGTGAATCATCTTCACAAACTATGAGTGAAATGGATAAAGAGACATCTAGGTTGTTAGACAAGATCAATGTATTGGAAATGAAGAAAGGGAGAGTGGTAGATAGATTTGGCTTGTTAAGAATCCTATTGACCCCTAAGCTTTCAATTCTTGAGACTCATCTTTCAGAGATGGAAAAGGTTGAGAGGTCAATGACTTTGTCTACACCCACTGAGCTTAAGGCAGCAGCGACCACTTCATATGCATTGAATGGACTAATCCATGTCATTGAGCTATTGATAAAGTCATGGGCTGAGGAAATAAAGACCTTGGAAAAATCATTCCAAGATGTCTTAAAACTGGTGAGTAAGCACTAAATCCTTTTGTGCTTAAGTTTTTTTTGAAATTTTAAATGAACCTTTGTCATTGATGTCAAAGGGAGAGGAAGAGAAAGAAAAATGAGGAGAGTAGTATGTAGAAAGAGAGGGAGAGAAAAAAAATAGTAAGAAGAAGAAAAAGATGTATAAAACAAAAAAAAGTAGAAAAGAGAAGAGAGAGAGAGAGAGAGAGAGAGAGAGAGAGAGAGAGTTGTACTTTGACACTTAGTCATTTTTCTAAGTGTTTCCATCAATGCCAAAGGGAGAGATTGTTGGAAAGTGATATTGTGGAGCACTAGGGATCACTTAAGGGTTGTCATTCATGGAAACACTCATGCTAGAGTGATCATATGATGATAAGTTTAGTACTAGAGTCACAGTCATAAAAATGACTAAGTTTAGAATCAGGGTAACAGGGTACAGTGTTACAGTTTTGGTCAGCGATGGAATTATATAAGGTATTATGGCTTGTGAAGTTAGAAAAAGGTATTTTGGTATATATATATGCTTCAGTTAAGAGTGTGTGAATTTTGGTGATCAAATTAGTGAGATTCAGTAATCTGAAGGTATGTGAAGTCGAAGATTCAGTTTAGCAGGGCATATGAGCAATTGCAAAGATTAAGGCAAGGTTAGCGGATATGGTAACGTGCTAAGTCAGATGAAGGGAGTATATTGATGACACTTGGGTAATATATGATCACTGACTTCATACTTACCCTTTACATAATTAATTATTATATTTTGTGTGGTATTTGTGAAGCCAACTAGATAGAAGTTTTTGTATAAGTATAGAGTTCTTTTATGAAAGCGATAGAGCTTGTGATTATGAGTATGACGCAATGTTGCAAATCTAAGAGTAGAGATCAGATGTGATATTATTAAGAAGTAGATCTATAACTGGAACTCTCTAAGCAAGATAAGTGCTTGTATTGTTCACCATTTGGAGAACTCTTTGTAACAAGTTTTGATTGTAAGAGAAGTTTTCTCACCACCTTTAACCAGGTGTTATGTATAACCCTAACATAGTTTTGTAATCCTTTAACAAGGAAATTTAGTATGTAATCATCAGCTCCTAATAGGGTTATATCTCCTAACCTGGATACTATATTTTAGTGCATAGTTATGGGTACCATCCCCACCGGGGTTTTCCCTTGGCCAGGGTTTCCTTGAGAAAAAATCATGGTGTCATGAGTTATGTGTTATGTTTTGTTGTTCTTTTCATTTCAATAGTGTTATTCACCCCTCCTCTCAGTATTACCTAATCCTAGTAGAAGTCAATGCCTTAGGATTTCATGGGATGACTATTTGTCAAAAAGAAATCAAAATGTCAATACTAATTTGCTGATTGTGATTGTCAAGACAGAGAAAATTTATGTAACAAAGGAATAAAAAGATCTTTCAAGGCATCAAATAGTATTTGGTAATGTATTAGATCCTTCCTTATTACATTGGTTCTTATCACCACTGAAACAAATAACAAAACAATACAAACAACCTCAAATATTGCATAAAACTTGTATTTTTATTGATTCTTTGTTCCTATCTGTACTTTGCCAGGTACTTATCTATCATACCATGGGTATTTTCCAATGCAAATAGTTATCAAATAACCATATCAACCAACTTGGATGGTTGCATTGGTTGTTACAATAAAGATCAACTTCTAAACTAATATCCCTCTAAAAGACCATATAGTTGTTACCATTTAAATTTGAATATTTAAACTTTGCAAAATAACTTAAAACTAATTAAACTTGTAAAATGAAAACTCCTAAGGGCTTCAAACACCTTGGAGACTTATTTTAAGCACTTCTAAACCCCTAAACTATCCCTTGACTCCCTTGGACACTAATGGTCCACTTACAAGCAATTTGGGCCTTTAGGCCATTAACAAACTCTTTACATTGAAATGTTATTTCATGACATTAAAAGGCATTATAGGTTCCAATATTTTTTAATTTACATTCATAGGTTCTTTCTCCATCTTCTTTGTCCACTGGTTCTCACTAAATGTCTTCCAAGTCTTCATGATTGTATTTAATGTCTTTGGTGCCCCTGCACCATACGCCCCTCCTTCAATGAAACTCTTATCCTAAGAGTTTCTCATGCTTGTCCTCCTTGCAATCCTTTGATCAATTTGATATTGAGGGATCCAAAAGTCCCCTAAAGTAGCATTCTTTCTCACACTACCCCAACTTGCATGCATACACAAAACATTAGAAGAACAAAATTTATTTGCTAACTGTCCTTGTGTAGGATAGTGAGAAGGCTTCAAGACCTTCATCTCTGATCCATTCCTTGGATAAGATCTCTGCATAATCATCTCTGATCCATCTCTATGTTGTGGTTCCACCATAGGACATTTGATTGCCCCAACTTGCAGAAAGTTTAGATCCCAAAGCTCTCCTCCTTTAGGACTATTATGATTGCCTCTTGATTTTACTTAATTTCAACTATGCCATCCAATATCATACTACTTTTTCATACTAATATCCTACCCAAAACACATTATAATTGGCTCATCTTGGTTTTTCAACAAGGGTTGTAACTCATATCTCCTACCTTTGTGATGGACTAAGTACTTGTTTGTAAACCATCATGGATAACTCTCCTAGACCACTGCCAAGATCTTCCCAAAATTGAATGCCCACAACTCATATGGAGGATGTCATACCATACCCTATCCCTATACTTTCCAATTGAAAATTCAATCACAACTTGATCATTAACAAGCATATTCTGATTCACATTCACCCAAGTTGCATAATATGGCCTAGGATGTGGAAAAGTTTTCAGATTCAACTTCATGAGACACTACATTATGACTTGCTCCTGATTCTATAATGATTTTATATATATACCTTACCCTAGATCAAAAAATTTGATCTAAAGATTCTTGGATGGTATGGTGCTTGATTTATTCTCCCCATGAATAATTATTCTCTGTATTCTAGTGGTGCCAACATAGGCTCACACTGCTCTTCTTTTCTTGCCTCTTCTTCTACCAAGTTTACCCTCCCATCTCTACCTTTGTCTTCATTCCATCTAGGACATCTAAAGGATTGATGACCCACTTCATTGCAATTAAAACATCTACCTGTGAACACTCCATTTCCTATTCCTCCACTTCTTCCACCTCTATACCCTCCTCTTGTATTAGAGGTGAATGTCTTCTCCTTCTCTTTCTCAATGCTACTCTAAAAATGAAAATGTGTCCTTCCACCTCTTCCCCTCATAGAAGATCATCCTTTTGTGCCTCCTTGCCTCTCTTGTCTTCTCTTTATCTTCTTCTCCTCAGCCTTAATGGTCAATTTGTAACACTCCTGAACTGATCTAGGGGTAGAAAGACTAAGTTCATCTTGGTGAACCTAAGTCCCCCCATGTAACTTGCAATCTTCTCTTCAACATCTTCTTCATGACTCACCCTTATGTCCAACTTGTGAAATTCTTCAGTGTACTTCTGTACATCCATGTCTTTTTTCTTAATACCCTGCAACTTCTTATATATCTACACCTTATAATAATTGGGCAAAAAAATTTCCTTCATCTTATCCATCATAGTATACCAAGATGAAATCTTGGGCTTCCCATTCTTCTATTTCTCTGCCTGAACACAATCCCACCATAGTAGAGCATGTCTCTTCAACCTAGACTTTTCTATCTTCACATTTTGTCCCTATTCAAAATATTCACATTCAAAGAATTTCTCCATGGCACTAAACCAATCTATTAGTTCCTCATCATCTATTTTTCCTCCATACATAGGAAAATATGCTCTTGCCCTTATATCTCCACTCTTAATGACTTTAGCAAACCTAGCCATCCTTAGATCTCCAGGATCTAATTGTTCTTCCTCTTGGGGTACCTCTTCTTCTTCCTCATCTCCTACTTCATAATATTGTCTGATACTCTTTTCTCTTCTCTCCAATACCAATATCCTTTCCATCATGACTTGCATCTCCTTATCCTTCTTAGCTTTCTCATTGCTTTCTTTTTCAAGGGCCACCTTCAAGTTTTTGTTATCTACCAATTGGTATTTGACTATCCTTGCCAACTCCATGTTTGTCATCCTTGTAGGTAAATCTCCTTCTTCACCTTCAGACATGGTTCTTGATCTCCTTGACATAATGGATTAACTCAAGGCTTCACCTTAAAGGATATTTCAACTCTAAGGGCTTAACTAAGGATCCAAGATACCAGAGTTTACAAGACCACTCTCACAACCTTTCCACAAGACCTTTCCTAGGCTCTCATACCACTTGATGCAGAGGAAAGGGTGGTGGATGTATTCATCAAGGTAATTTTACAAATTTTGATTAATAAGGGTGTTAATATGATTTACAACAATAGAGAGGGGGGTGAATAAGTTGTTCTCAGGTCTAGATGTGTCAATTAAACTTTTAAACACTTCAAAAACTTAGATCTAATAACCAACACTACTCGGTCATTATAGAATGTATAACAGAAACATATAATAGTGCAATCCACTATCCAACTATATTTAACTTGCAAAACATAGAAATGTTCAAACCAAAACATTCACACAAGTATTGACACCAAGATTTATAGTGGAAACCCAATTTGGGAAAAACCACTTTATAACATGTTATTGATATGTTCACCCTTCTGAAGTGAGCTTTGTGAAAAGCCAAACCTGTAAAAGGTTTACAAACACACTGCTAGGTGTGACCCTGTTAAAGGATTTCAACCACCATGTTAGGAGTGCACCTTGTTAGAGGACTTAAGTACATTCCATTAGAATGTAACCTTGATTAAAGGATTTATACAATGACTATTAGATCAACCTTGATTAAAGTATTTTGAGTGATACAATGGTTAGAAAGTAACAATAATATTTGATCTGAAAACATACAATTCACTTTAAAAATAATGGATCCAATTCTTACATATATGATGGCTTACTAACTGAGTTCCATTTCCATCTCCATCACTAATCTTCTTGAAAATCCCTTTAAGAAATCAAAAATTTGATCAACTCCTTCACCTTCAACCTTTCTGCTTTTTCAGTCAATAACATCAACAACTCCAACATCCCCTTCAACCTCACACTTAGGTTTCCTTAATACCTCTTTGATAGATAGATCCATCTTTTGCCACATAATATCCTTTGTAGATCTTAGGGTTAGGTTAGATTCATCGAATCCTTCCAACATTATGTTCTTCATCCATCCTTCTAGAAACATCTTTAATCTCTTTATTAGAATCACAATAAAATGGTTTAGTATGCATTAAATGCTCCATACAGTCAATTAATAAAGTCAACATGATTTACATAATCCAAGAATTCAACTATGTCGGCTAGGAATCTGAATTCTTCCTCAAATGTAAATTATTGATGCTCAGTCAATACTGTGTTCAACTCCTCATTCATCACTGCGTAGCTCGGTCATCTCTTCAAACTTTTTCCTTCGGCTAATGCTATCTCCCTCGAAAATACATTGATGTTTGGTCAACACTGAATTTGCTTGGCATATACGGGCTCGATCAACACTAACATCACTCGGCTTAAACTAGATTTCTTCACTTTTTCTCGGTTAAGCCTACTTCTTCAGTCTTGCTTCTTACTTAAACAATACATTATCTTATCATTGTGCCACATAATCAAGTACTCATTGAAGTATTAAATAACTCAACCTTTCTCTAGGTTCTATTGTAATCACCCTTACCCTAATCCTTCTCATCACTCAATAGATATAGTACTTTCTTAGATAGCAACAATCTTACTAGTTAAGGTTTGACATCAATGACAATACAACAATTGCTTCAATTGCAGTTTCCAACAAAGGGTACTATCCCCAAACCCTCAAATGCTTCAAAAGAACTCAATCATGACTAGACTTCTCCCAATGATCCAAGATGGCATGAATGGTGTCCAAGGATTGTATTTAAGAGGATTCAATAGGTTTTAGACTTCTATGCAATACCCAAGGTTCCCAACTCTCCAAACTTCTTCAAACTATCCAAAGGCCTAATAGCCATGTCTTGTAGCCCTACAACGATGGTAATCAGCACTTAATTATATAACTCCCAAATTATTGACCAAAAAAATTGGTATTTTGGATACCCTTTTCCTATTACATTGTCATATCAAAAGGAGAGATATGGTTGTTTTGGAGAATGTACTATTTCTCACCCCCTGTGACTCCAAAAAGGCATTAAAATGAGTGATTTAACAAAGAAATCTTGTGTTCCCTGTACTCCCAAGACTCCAAACTATACAAAAGTGTCTTATTATGCTATCAAAAATCCAAATCTCAAAGGAATTAGACTCAGACTTCCTAGAACCCCAAAAGCCCCAAATTTGGTGTTCCAAACCCTTGTTTCTAGGGCTTTCTAAATCTCAAACTTCCCAACACTTCCAGACCCAAATGGTGATTGATTCACCTTTTCCTCAACATTATAAGATACTCCAAATCATTAAATACCCTTACTATTCAAGCCAATCTCCTACTGCTATAGTATTCCAAGCAATTTTAATGCTTTTCCTCAACCAAGCCATTGGTGATCACCACAACTCTTGGTTATCTACACATCACCAAATTTGTTTCATATAATAAATGTTATATAGACATCATCCCATGAATTCAAGGCCTTAGGATTTCATGGGATGACCATTTGTCAAAAAGAAATCAAAATGTCAATACTAATTTGTTGACTGTGACTGTCAAGACAAAGAGTATGTAACAGAGGAATAAAAGATCTTTCAAGGCATCAAATAGTATTTGGTAATTTATTAGATCCTTCCTTATTGCATTGGATCTTATAACCACTGAAAAAAATTAAAAAACAATACAAACAACCTCAAAGATTGCAAAAAATTTGTATTTTTATTGATTCTTTGTTCCTGTCCGTACTTTGCCAAGTACTTCTTTGTCGTACCATGGATATTTTCCATCTAAAAGACCATATAGTCATTACCATTTAAATTTGAATATTTAAACTTTTTAAAATAACTTAAAACTAATTAAACTTGTAAGATGAAAACTCCTAAGGTCTTCAAACACCTTGGAGACTTATTTTAAGCACTTCTAAACCCCTAACTATCCCTTGACTCCCTTGGATACTAATGGTCCACTTACAAGCAATTTGGGCCTTTAGGCCATTAACAAACTCTTTACATTGAAATTTCATTTCATGACATTAAAAGGCATTATAGGTTCCAATATTTTTTAATTGACATTCATAGGTTCTTTCTCCATATTCTTTGTCCTCTGGTTCTCACTAAATGTCTTCCAAGTCTTCATGGTTGTATTTAATGTCTTTGGTGCCCCTGCACTAGAATAGACTTGAATGAGTTTACCAAGAAATGGTATGTCTTTGTTCAAGTTATTAATAGATGAGACACCTTATCGAGTTGGGATCAACTATGAAGTGATTTCATTCAGGAGGTGCTTAGACTAAGTTTTGTCAATGGAACAAGCAAAAAAATTGATTAAAAGATCAAATTCAAAAGTAGAGAAGAATAAAAAGGACTTGTCTAAGATCAAATGTTATGGCTATCAATGTTTTTTCCTTTATGTCAATGATTTCCCACAAAGGAAGAAAGATGAAAAGAAAGGCAAGAAGCAGATGACATCTTCAGCAAGTGCAGATGAGCTTTCTAGTAGAATGGAGGATGATTTTTCTCTCATAGTTTTCTTGACTAGCTCAACCTCATAGGGTCTTTAGTATATAGACAGTGGGGCATCATTTCATATGATAGGAGTTACAGAGTACTCTAGTTATAAGGAGGACATCATAACTCAGATTTCTATGGGGAACAACTCTAAACTTAATCTAGTTGGAAAAGGGACTGTTTTATTTTAGAGGGAGAATCACAAGTCAATTACCATTCATGATGTGTTGCATGTGCCAGGCTTGGGTATGAATCTAATTTTTGTATCTATCTTTCAAGATAGCAAGTACAATGTACTCTTTAGAGGGGCATGTGTTAATAAAGCATAAGGACTGGAAATCACCCACAACTATTGGAATTAGAAACGGTCGAGTTTGCAGGTTGCAATTTTGACACTCCTAAGGCATTTATGAGAAGCATTAATCCTATAGATAAAGGAGAGCTATGGCATAGGAGGATGGGCTATATACATCATGGAGCACTTAAATTACTTCATGAGATAGTGATAGGTGTTCCAGAGGTAAGAACATAGCATGATGATGTATGTAAGGGATTTGTGTTGGGGAAGTTTGCGAAAGCATCTTTTCCAAGGAGTGACACCAAATCCAAGGGTTTTCTTGAACTAGTACATTCAGACATGTGTGGACCAATGTCAATGAAATATCTCATAGGATATGAGTACTTTGTTACTTTTATTAATGATTTCTCTAGGAAGACCTAGATATACTTCTTGAAGACTAAGGATGAGGTCTTCATTCGCTTCCAAGAATTCAAAGCTCTTGTGGAGAATTTGACAAGTATAATGATAAAGGTTCTTCAATCTGTATCATTGAAAAATGGAAGCACTTCCATTTAGGACTATTTTATCCCTCTGAGTAAGTGGTCTAGGGTCATGTCAAACACCTTGAATGGGTCTTTGACTTGGATCTAACTTTTTCCCCCTATTCTGCTTCTCTCTCCACCTATTTCTAGCCTGTTTCTGGCAGCTGGTCCTGAGAAATTGAGATTCTTGACCTCAAGGTCAAGGTTAACCTTCTGGGTCAAGGTCGACCTCGACCCTGACCTAGGTCAAGGTTGATCTCAACCTTGACCTAGGTCGGAGTCAACCTTGACCTTGACCCTAGGCCCATATTTCAAATTCTAGAGGTTTTGGGATGTCGAGCTTCGGAAAGTTTATTTTCCCACTTCTGGGTCAGCTATTTCAGATTTCAGAATGGTAAACTCTTAAATTATATTTAATCTAGGTCCATTCCTAGGGGTTAAGGTTTAAATGGGAATTTAATTCTCCTATGTCAGCCTCTCTAGAAGTTTGTGCCCTAGACTAATATAAAAGGAAGCCTTCCTCTCTCATTTCAATCCATTTCTTTTGGACATCGACAATCAAGCATCTTTTTCCATTTATCATATCCACCTCAAGCAAGAGAAATCAAGAAATCAAGAAAGAAAGCAAGAAGGAGAAGGAAAGCATTCAAGAATTCATTCATCTTCATGCATTCAAATATTCAAGGCCCAATTCATCAAGGAGATCCATTGGTAGCCATTGAAGGATTCAATCTCCTTGTAGCCCTCTTGTTGAAGATTTCTCCATCCACATCCATTCAAGCTTCTTCCTATTCCAAGACCCATTCAAGATTGGTGTTGAAGATCTAATAAAATTTATTTGAGACATACTACATATAATTCTACATTCATTTGGAGCATCCATACTTGTGGATTCAAGGATTTGAATCCTCCACAAGGGGTTCAACATAAGCAAGGTGAATAGTTCCATTTAATTTGTTTATTTTCTGAAATTTCAATTACATTTCAAGGTTGATTCCAAACTGGGGTTTGACCAAGTAAAACCCCTCATCTAAACAAACAAAACCCTTTTTCTTGTGGATTCAGGTGTGGGACAATGAATTCCAGATTAGATCTTAGTACCCTTTTCGTTAAACTGTCAGGATCTGCAACAGATTTTTCATCAGAATGGTGCAAGTCAAGGTCAACGTTTAGGGGTAAGATTATGCCCTAGGGTAAGATTTTACCCCTATTTTGGGTCAAGGTTGACCTTTCTCAGAAAGATAGAAGGTTTCTAGGTTTTCTTTGTTTCTATGTTTCCATGCCAGATTTGGTTACAGAATTTCCCTGAATACAGACACTAGAAAACAATATTTTCTAGATCTATCATATTTTGAGGTTGGTACTTATCTTCAATTCAATTAATATCTTTGTATTTCCTTTTTATAATGGAATATAGGGTTTTCTCCTTTCTTCATATTCTTCATCGATTGATTCATTTGTGCATTAACCATTTTCTTTTGGTTGATCAATTTGGAGCTTTCCTTTGGGAATTTGAGGTTAAGAAGAAGATCTTACTTTTCCCACACACTATATCCCAACCATATTTTATACATTACATCTTGGTGAAAACACTCTCTTTTATCTATTACATTTTGGTGAACCCACGATAGACATCTCTTTCTTTTATGGTGTTAGATCTTGCATTTACATTTCATATAAAGTAAAAATACAAAAACATTTATGTGTTTATGTTTTGTGTTTGCCTAGTTTAGTTCATTTTGCATTTGCATTGGGATATGATCTTTACTACCTCTAGTCCTACTTATAATATTCTAGTTAGACGAAGTCATAGAATTATGGGTGCCTTTGATCTTGAGTCTTCCTCTCCTTTTCTTAGGATTCTGGATGACAATTTGATTATTCATGATTCTAATCCTACTATGGAGCATAACTCTTCTCACTCATCTCATTATGAGGATGATGCTTTAAGATTTAATCTTGAACAACTAAAAAAAAATTCAACTAAACTTGATAAAATGGGAAATTGGCTTCCTCAAGAGAACCATAATCAAGATTTTATTCAAGCTATAGACGCTCTTAAGAAAGTCCTTTGCGATAGTGATCAAGGTGTTAATCTCTTGTGTGGTATTAATCATCTTGTGGATTTAAATGTTAAACCTTTAGCTCAAGAAGCTCAAGATTTAGGATTCACTCCTCCTATTACTAGTGTGGAACCTTCTTTCATTCCTTGACCTAGCATTCCTACTTATACTATTCCTTTGGTGACTACATCAGTTCCCTCTCTTCCAATGAGTGTTCCTCCTATGTCCCTCCCTACTTCAAAACCTTCTTATCATAATGTTCCTTTTAATTATTCCAATCCTCTTCCAACTGTGGTTCCAAGTGTTCCTCCAGTTGTGTCTTCCATTCCTGCCACTTCATATACTTTACCTAGTGTTTCTAGTGTGTCTATACCTCCTAATTCATCTAATGATTCAAGAATCATAAGTTTGGCTCAAACTATGTCCTCTTTACAACAAAAACTTGTGTCTATAACTCAATCCAAGTTTACCATTCCTACATGTGACATGGGAAGTCCTTTATCTCTAGACATTATTTGTGCTCATGTTCCTCAATGAGCCGATATGCCTCATCTTGAGAATTAAAATGGTAAGGAAGACCCTTTTACTCATGTTAAAACATTTCAAATCCTTTGTAGTGACTATGCTCATGACCATAGGATTTTAGCCAAGTTGTTTGCTAGAACGTTTTGTGATAAGGCCTTGCAATGGAATTGTTCCTTCCCTCCTTATTCTATTGACTCTTTTCCAAAACTTGCTAACGCGTTTATTCAACAATTTCAAAATAACATTGGTCCGCAAGTGTCCTTAACTGATTTGATGCATTGTAAACAAGACACTAAAGAAAAATTGACTGAATTTATTGGTAGATTTAAGCATTTGTATGCTCAGATTTCTTATCCCATTCCTGGTATTGATATTTAGCATATGTTTATTTCAAATTTACAAAAAGATATTAGACATAAGATTTTGCTTACTAAGTTTACTTCTTTTCAACAACTTTGTGCACCACTTCATCATTATCAATTACAAGTGAGTCAATTTGAGAGCAACACTCTAATGGCTCTTGTCCCAGTTGATAAGAGTGATGTTGCTCCTAATCCAAACAAGTTTCAAAAACCTAATAACTATGTCAAGATAAATAAACAAGCGAATGAAGTTTCTGATCAAGTTGTTGTTACATCCAATAATGCTACTTCTTCATCCACTTCTTTCCATCTGAATCGTATGTTTACTCCTCTTTCTAAATCTTTGCATTCTATTATGAATAAATTATTGACTGCTAATATGATTAATTTACCTCCTATTCAACCTCTTTTACTTGCTACAATGGCATCTAAATCTTTTGATTCCAAAGCTTTTTGTCAATACCATCATCAAAATGGCCATGATACTTAGAAGTGTTATTCTTTAAAGCATAAGGTTTTAAGACTTAATTGATTCTAATGCCTTATCTGTTGATAATTTTGATGGTAGTGGGAACAAATCTGTCTCTCCTCCTAATCAAAATCTCCAAATTTATATGAATCCTTTGCCTACACATGATATTAATACTATTTTTCAACCATCTTCTATGGATATTATTTATGATTCAAAGATGGATGATCTTAATCACATTGTTAACCATGTGGAGAATGTTGTGTTTTCTCAATCTGTATCTCCACCCCAACTTCAATCTCAACCTCAACTTCAAGTTCAAACTCAACCTAAGCCTAAACTAAAACCTCAACCTAAACCTTGAAAACAACCTAAGAATAAAAGACCTCGGGAACTCTTGATTACCTTTGATGATTCTGAGACTATTAAAGCTCTTGATGGTCCCCTTTACATTTATGCTAGGATTTCTAAGATACCTATGCATGGTTGTCTTATTGATCCTACATCCTTAGTTAATGTTATTACTGAATAAAATATTTTTATGAAAAACTTACAATGTGATTCTTATTATACATCGGATGTGTGGATTCAAACTTGTAATGGTTTTCTTTATCCATCATTTGGTTCTATTAACTTTCCTGTTGAACTTTGTGGTAAAGTTGTGGATAATACCTTTATTGTTGTTCCTACTTCTAATCAATTTCAAGTTAAGTTTGGTTTTCCTTGGTTGAATGCCATGCATGTCATTACTTCTCCTATCCATAAGTGTCTTAAATTTATTCATGATGAAGAAGTGAAGATGATTAATCATAGTTTATATCAACCTTCTAGGCCTAGGGATTTTGCTACACTTGACTTCTTTTTGTGTGTGTGAAAATTGTACCTGATCTGTAGACACAACACTTCAGCAAAATATTAGAGGTTAGCAAAAATCAAAATCATGCAATAAATTGAAAGCTAAACTAACTAGGCGATTTACTGCCTTCTATTAGGTGCAAGATTGATGTTCTCAGATTGTTATCGAGATCAGTGGCCTAGATGACACCTAAATGAAGGATTTGAATGCAATTGATCTAGATATGAATTGAATGCAATTAATCTATATTTTTTTAGTATTTTCTATGCAATAAGAATGAAAAATGATATGAAATCTATGATATGTAAAAAACTGATATGCTATGAATTGATCTAACAATAATATGAAAACAAAAGTGATCTCACAACAATGTTGATTCGCAATAAGCTTTGATCCTTCCAATTGCAATTCTCCAGCGTGATTGTGCAAAAATATGAGATCCTGTGGATGCAAATTTGAGAGATGAATTATGAAGAGCTGAGCCTTGATTTTATAGAAATCCAGGGCTTTGGAGGTGCATGGAAGAAAGCCATAAATCACTCAAATAACTTAGGTTGATTTTTGAGTTATTTTTAAATAACAGATAATTTAATTCACAAAAACATGCAAATCACGCAAAAATAGCTTTTTAACTCAAATTAGAGTTTAGATCAGCTTTTTGAACTCCAAAAGGATGTTGAGTTCTAAAAAGTCAACACTTTGCATTGATTTTCTAATTTGGAGTTTAACTGTTTCTTTTGAATGTGCATAATAATTATGAATTAATTAAATAAATAAAGTGATTTATGCTCAACTTAACTGATTTTTGAAAATAAATAATTGATTTATGGGTTAATCAATTATTTAATCAAACTTTTATTAAAAACTATATTATTAAATAATGACAACTTGCTTTAATTAATTAAATAAGAATTTAATCAATTATTCATAAGATATTAGATTTATTGTCAAAATTAAATAATACAATTAATAATAGATAGAATTAAATTTAATTACATAATTAAGTGGCAAGATATTAAATCTAATTAATTAAATATGAAAATATTCAATTAATCAAACTTAGGATAAATATGATTTATTGCCAAATAATCATTAAATTAAAGATAATTAAGAATATTGCTAGGAATATTCCCCGATGCAGAATTTAAGATAATCAATTAGGATTCGATGATGTTTAGATGTGCCTTAGGTTAGGACTTTGATGTTGATTTCATTCGAATTGTTGATATAGAAGATTAATGAACTTATAGCCCATTTTTGGGGTATTACATTTTGCCCCTCTTTGAATTACTGTGCGAAGCGCAGTGGTTCAAAGATAGTCTGTGTATAATAAAGATATGAAACTGATGTTTGATAATTGATATGAGACAGAAGCTGATTGAAAAATTTGATATGGAGATAATAGGTCCTAAATGACCAAAGATAATGTTCACTATAACAGCAAATGAACCTATGATTGCGAAAAAGTGTCAAAACACCTAATTCCAAACCTTATGATTGTGAAGAAGTGAGTGACTAGTTCTAGACTCGATTGTCTTAGCAGAACTAGCAGGTATCACATCTGAATCCTTCAGTTGCCGAAGAACTAAGGAAAGAACACTATGATTCGATGGTTGCAAAAACTGATATAGTTTACAAGATTAGGAGAATACCAGATTGATATGGATCGACAAATCTGATATGCCCCAAGTGATGATAGATTTGCCTCGAGTGATGAGGACTTTTGATGAATCAGTAACTAGATGTGGTTGTTGTCTTGATTACTGAGGAAAGATTGATAGAATTTGATTTACAAACTTTGAATAATGTGCAATACCATGCCCCCTTCGGGATTAAAATTGAAATCTGACAAGAAAAGTCAATGTTGAGAGTTCAGAAGCATGTTAATTGATTGGAAAAGTGGTTATACACCTTCAAGAATGCATTCTGCATCGTTGGAAGGTCCCAAAATACCAAGTTTGACTAGGTGAAACCATGAGTTGACCATAGTTGACCAAGTTGAAATTTTGATAGTGTGATGTAAGATAATCAATTAAGTTGAATTATGGATTTCTGTGATGATCGAAGGTCGAATATGCAAGCAGTAGACCGTCCTGGGCCCAAAATTTTAAATCATGATTTTGACATAATAAATGATCTCAGATTTCGATTTTGACCCCGAAAAAGGATTCTACTTGTTTCATTGGAGGAACCTTCGTGTGGGATTTAGCTCTTGTTAGATTGGAAGAGGTGATTGAAGAATCTTTTAAGTGTTCAAGCAATTTGTGAGATCATGCAAAGTGCAAAAATGAAATGCAGAATGAAATGCAACCTAAGACCTAGGACCTAGTCACTAATCATGTGTCGATTTGTTATCATCATTGAAATTTTAGGTAACTGGATAAATCAATAAAATGCCCACTAGCTATGAAACCATGGACATATGAATATTGATTTGTATGCGCAAGAATCAATACAACACCCACTGGTCAACAACCATGGATATATGAATATTGATTTTATTTTCAGAATGTCAGATTAGATATAAGCACCAAGGCACAAACACCAAGATGACTTGAATATCATGTCCATTTTGATATAGCAATTTGCATTTAACATACACATCAAACATTCAAGAGATCATTCTAAATCCATGTGAATTACCCGTAGTGACCCTTTATCATTCACATCCTTAGGTAAGATCGCGTTTCACAGTAGGAGAAAGAATTCACTCAAAAAGATAATAGTTAGATCAAACTTCCTTGAATTTTATGGGTATCAATGGTCGAGGTACGCATGGCCATCCAATTCAAGATAGAGGCTCTTACAGTCAGACACCATTTCAATCCATAATTTCCAAAGACGTTAGATTTTCACATATAAGCAGAAGACAAAGAAAAGATTATGCCCCTAGTCATCACTCTCTAAATCCTATAAAGGACATCATCGAAGAGCTCAAAGGGACACAATATGCAAAAATCTCAATGTGAATCAGTAAGCATACAAGGAGATAAAAGCATGAAAAGCACAGATTATTTTTAGTTTGATGTTTGATTGCGTTGTAGAGGAAAAATCCTTTCTGGAGATGAGATAGACTTGACTGACTCAAATGAAGCTTCAAAGGACTCTTGACTGGATATGATACATCTAAGATATACTGGAGGCCATAGGATATAACATTGATTGCCCCCAAGTGTTAAGCATTGATAGGATATAGATGCTTGAGCTGAGTGGTGTATAGACCGACTTATTGAAAACTGGAAATGCATAAACAAACCGGGAGATATATACAAACTAAAGCAAAAATGAAAGCTGGGAAAGACCAAGATTGTGCTGATAGATGGAGCATTTTGAAACAAGTGGTGCCCATTTGCTGGGTTTTCACCATCTTGGCAGAGATTCTATTTTTGCTACCAAGGCACCTGTTTCCAAGTTTTCACCAAGGCACCTTTTTTTTTCTTTTTTTTTTCAATTGTTTTTGAATTATTGATATTTTTTTACTTTTTTCTATGAATCATCAAGGCACCTATTGCTAGGTTTTCACCAAGATGTTCATTTTTTAGGACTTTTTCTAATTTTTATAATTTTTTGTAGGATATTTTACCATAGACTGAATGCCTTAGGCGTAGAATTTCTTCAGATGGAGAACATTGATTGGTTCTCAAAGCTGTTCTCCTTTAGTCATTGAGAGTTGATAGGCACCAGAGCCAAAAGTAGCAGTGATGACAAAGGGACCCAGCCAATTGGGTTTGAACTTCCCCTTGCATTCTCGATGGGATTGATTTTTAGGATTTTCTCTCAAGACTAGATCGCCAACCTAAAATTCTCTGTGTCTGACTTTCTTATTGTAGCCTCTAGACATTCTCTTCTGATATACTTTGATATGATCATACGCTACTTTTATGTGCTCATCTAGTAGTTCAAGTTCTTGCAACCTAGACACTCTATAGTCATCATCAGTTACTAGACCATGCATTCTGATTCTTTGTGATGGGATTTCAACCTCAATAGGTAGTACCACTTCAGACCCATAAACTAAAGCAAAAGGTGTAGCCCCAGTAGGTGTTATGATACTTGATCTGATACTTGTTCTGATACTTGTTCTGATACTTGTTCTAATACTTGTTCTGATACTGGTTCTAATATTGGTTCTGATACTTGTTCTGATACATGTTCTGATACTTGTTCTGATACTGGTTCTGATACTGGTTTTGATACTTGTTCTGATACTGGTTTTGATACTTATTCTGATATTTGGTATACTTGATAGCATCTTTTTCCATTGCAAACTCCCAAGTAAGATCATATCGTGCAGTCCCAATGTCTAGCAAGGTGGAGAACAAGAGGCATTGGCAAGCTGGTGGAAGAGATGGAAGATAAGAGAATGAAGGAGAATGAAGGGAAGAAATCCTCAAGGGAAAGCTCCTCAAGAATACCCAAGCTAGGGAAAAATTGTCATGTAAAGCGCATTTGGACAAGAAATGAAAGGCTAGCATAGGATAAGTCACAAAATCATAATGTAACAGCAGGAAAGGATGCAATCCAAAGGAGTAGACATGTCAAGAGGCTTCATAGCATTGTGTTTTACTCTTTCTTTCTTTTTTTTATTAGATCAAGACCAAAGGGGAAAAGGATAGCGATAGGAAAAAATGAATGGAGGAAGATGGATATGAAGGCTAAACATGAAGGGAATGAAAGCAAAATCATCATAAGATAGCTCACAAAATAGCCAAATGTTCGTGTATAGATCAACATTGTCAAGATCAAAGAGAGAAGATGAAATGGATGAAATATGTAGAAGAACTACGCATGATGCCTAATTGCTAGATTTTCATCATGGTACTTATCCAAGGTGCCACAAGGGAGTGGTTTTCACCATAGGACAAATTTATTTCTCTTTACTTTTTCTACCAAGGTGCCTGTTTCCAGGTTTCCACCAAGGCACATTTTCAATTTTTTTTTTTTATATTAATTTTAGAAGAAGGAAAGATTTTTAGATAATGCTCCTTGAAAGGATAAACCATGATATGCCAAGGATTCAAAATGATACACTCAAAGATGCTGATAGGGAAAGGAAGATGGAAGAAGAAAATGGAGGATAGGGTTTTATGTAAAGCAAGTGAGGTTGGAAGATAGGAGGAATAGGCAAATGAGGAAAAAGGATAGAAGGTAGAAGGATAATGCATGGAAGGATTGTGAAAGGGTAGATGGAAAGGAAGGAAAGCTCAACATCAACACATACTTTGAAGGGTGAGGAGAGGATGGAGGAATCATGGATGAAGGAATACGTGAAGGAATATGGTGAATGGATAGCAGAGGTTGTGGTTTAGGCACATGGAATGGAGGAAAGCTTTTGGAAGAAGATGAAGTGGAAGTCTTTGGAAGCTTGAATGTCAACTTAACTTTTTGCTCAACACCAGACTCTTTCAAGAGAGACTTTGGAATCCATATAGCCATAGGATTTTTATTTCCTTTTGATGATCTAGAGAGAATATCTTCAATGATGGATTTTGGAACCCATACTTGTCTTGTAGTTTTTTTCTTAGATATCTCTTTTGACTTTATGTTTCCATGTCTATTAGAGGAGACATGGTGATTTTTTTTTATGAATTCTTGTATTGCTTTTTTTTCTTGTATTGAACATTCAAGTTACTTCCAAAGAACTTGGGACTTTTGGAAGAAGGAGGATATGACTGGTTTAAATGGGTGGGTGGATGAAAAGGATTCAAGGGTATGCATCTATGTTGATCTTGAGGGAAGATGGGAGATGGAGGTATGTAAGGACCCAAGATGGATGGTGAATTAGGAGAGTTAGGAGGGGAAAGTGAAGGGACATAAGGACCCAAGATGGAAGGTAGACATGAAGCCCTTAGTAGTGGTGGAGGAGGTCCAAGGATGGATGCGAAAGATGCAAAAGGATAATCAATAAGTTCATCAACATCTATATGGCAACCAAGGATATCAACATCTTTAGAGTGAGCACTAGGATTTTCAATAGAATCATGGATATCTTGAATATGAGCACCTTCTTTGATAGGATTGTTCAAAACTTGCAAAGACTTAGGAAGAGTAGAAAGTGGAAGCAAACATGGAGTGGTAGAATAAAAAGATGGAAGACTTTGATCTTGACAAGGATCTTTGGATAGCATAAGTGCATAATTTTTCTTTTGATTTTCAATAGGCTTAACATCGGAAGTAACAACACCATTTTTACCCACCTTAATGGAAGTATCATCTTTGGAAAGTGCAAGCGTAGTAAGGTTATTTTGATTGTCAATAAGCTCAACTGTGTAAGTAGTAGCGTGATCTTACTTAGGAGAAGACTTAAGAAATGGTGGAATGCATGAAAAAGGATGTGTAGGATCAAAAGAACCTTGAAGTGGATAAGAGACATCATGAAAAGGAGTGGATGGCATGGAGGGTTCTTGATCTTGATCTTTCTTTATGTTCTTTTCTTTATCATTTCTAGAGTCCTCTTGACATGGAGCCACTTCTAAGGATACAAAAGCATGTTGGGATTGTATGGATGACTTTGGAAGAGATGGTGGAGGACTAGCTGAAGTAGGGATTATAGCATATGAAGGCTTAGGCTCTTTAGGTTTATCATTATTAAAAGTATTTGTAGCCAAGTGAAGTTTAGCTTGAGTTTCTTCAAGGGGTAGCCCTTGAGGATAACTATAGGGAATCGTATGAAAAGTATCAAGACTTTCGTTGGATGAAGGTTCTGTGAGAGATTTGAAAGACTCAGAAGCTTTAGGAAATGTACGGGTATTAGAGGAAGTAGGGGATGGAAGGGAACCATCACCAGACAAAGGTTCAACATTAACATGATCTTTTTTGAGAAGATAATCTTTATTTTTAGTAGGAGAGTCCTTAGGAGAAGGATTCTTATAATATTGATGCTTCAAGCTAGCACGATGCATTTTATAGTCCTTAACAGTAGTAGATGGATCAAAATCAAGGTATTGTCCACAAAAGCTGTCAAAATCTCTTTCAAAATTAGAATCATATGGATCACCATCATGATCTATCCAATGTGATGGCCCATTTGTTGTAAGCAGGAACATATGATGAGGAGGACTCTTAGGAACAGAGGTGTCATAGGTATCATTCAATTGTCTGTCGTCATAGTCATCATAGTCTCCAAAGCTGGATGTGTCACTCTCCATGGAAGAGGTATCATAAGGGTTATCATGTTGCTCAAATTCTATCTGAGGGCATGGTGACATGTACAAGTCTTTATCAAATGAAAAAGAGTATAGAGATTCCATGGAGAACTCTTTAGGTTCCTTTTCTTTCTTAAGATTGTTAAGTTCAACTTGTATAGTGTGCATCTGTTCCATCATGGCCCTCATCAGAGTTTCTTCCTCATGTGTACTGATTCTTTGAGACATGTGTACTAATTCTCAATAGCTACTACTCTATTCTTGACACAGTGATTCATTCGACAGATTCTAGAAATAGGTTGTAAAAGCTGAAGTATCTGGCAATTCTGACAACTTTTCAAAATTTTCCCAAATGACTTTCTGCAGACTTGTACGATAGTTGGTAGGCAATGAAATGATATTTGAAAAACTTGTACAACAGTTGCAAGTAGGATTTTGAATTTTAGAATTTTCTGGCATGAAAACTCATATGACACTGGGTACTCAATCATATGACAGATGGGCAGTAATGAAATGACAGTTGAAAATCTCATACGACAGTTGCAAGATTTTGACTTTGAGAATTTGCTGGCATGAAAACTCATATGACACTAGGTACTCAATCATACGATAGATGGGTAGTAATGAAATGACACTTGGAAAAAACTCATATGAATTTTGACCTCCTAAAATGTCTTTTGACTCTAGAAAGGATTTTACGTCAAATGTTGCAAATTTTAGGGTTTTCAAATTTAGATTGTTTGCAAATTGTACTGTCCAGATTTGAAGATTATACCAGATTTGATCATTTTTAATAGCCAAGTAGATAAAAAAGCATGTAGAATAGCAAGCACGTGATTTCAAGCATGTCTAAAAACAATGAACAAGGGCAAAAGCAACCTTGCACATGAACAATCAAGTGACTTATTCGTTCTAATCCTCAGAAGCACTAATTGTGTATGTTCCAAAAATTTTTTGCAATAACGCACATATACCCTATAAAATAAAAATTTGGCCTCGCTAGGGTTTTTTTAGTAATGGTTTGACTCTGCAACTTTTATGATCCAACAGGGTGAACTCCAATCTTGGCTCACCAGGGTTTTGACACAAACTGAGAACTTAACCTTCAGGAGCTGCTAGGGAGATAAGACAACCCAACAATGAACCATACTCGTGGAGATTTCTTCCACAAGGACATTTATATAGTGGCTGTCACTACCATGGTGAAAATGACTATTACTGCTTGAGGTTCCGTCAACGTAGTTTTCCCTATGAAGGGAGTGTCTGCTATGGTTAACCCTCTCTAAAGGTGACTCATAATAGTATAACATAAGGGGACTTGGCTCTAGATCCAAGGTTTTGATGCCTCTTCACTTTTAACCCAAACAAAGCAAGCAAATTAATCTGACACGCTAAGACAAAGTTTGTCTCACCAAGGTCTATGATATCAACCCCACGTGATCTATCAACCCCTCCAGAGAGATAATGTATCAATTAATAAGGGAAGACACACTAACCAATTTTGATTCACCAAAGCTCGTGATGTCTACCCCACGTGATCTATCAACCTCTCCTGGGAGAGAATGTATCGATCAATAAGAGAAAATGCAATAACCAAGTTGAATGTGAAACGCACTGAGTATCCTCCCTACCTACAAGGATTCTATCATCAAGAAGGATTTCACTGAGAATCCAATCTCTCAAGAATCATGAATAGTGTTCATAGGGCCTAATTACTATGTGAGCACAGATGCATCTTTCCAAAAGCAAATCTACCAAAAGTACCCAAAAAGCAGAAAGAGGAACACTTAACGCTTAAAGTGAATATGAGATGAGTCCACAAGGTGGAACACTTAACACCTCACACAAGCTGAAAATAAGTCCCCAACTTAGAAAACAAGTGAGTTTCAAAAAGCACAAAAGGGTTGCCTGTTGGAACACTTAATGCTTCTTTCCTGTAGACCCCTACCCTTTATGGCGCTGAGATTGCAACCACAGGGAAAAATGAGGGGTTGGTGGATTAGCGATTCCAATAACCCAAGATAGCAATCAAGATCAATCACAAGTATCTAAGACTACTTAATGAATCCTTAAGGGGTCACAACCTAGTATCAATTATGCAAGTGTGTAGAAATAGATAAAAGCATGAAAAAAAATGCACACAAGCCAGACACATGAGAGATTTGTTTTAGGATCCAAATTAAAATATTATTAGCTTGAGAAGAATACCTTAGGTCCAACGCTTTACAATCCAGAATTTAGCACAGGTCCGAAAGTACAAAATCAAGAGAAATCAACAGCAAACTGTAAGCGTTAGAAATCAATAATCTGAAAGTACAAATCTATAAATTATGTGTCTCTGTAGCAAAATTTTGAGTGAGGCAGGATGTGGTCCCGTGCGAGGAAACACTATTTCACACGATGAAGGATGTAATCTCGCGCGAGTCAGGATGTAGTCTCGTGTGAGGAAACATTGTTTCGCGCAACAAAGGATGAGAAAGTGATTTTTCGCACACAAAATGATGATACTAGTGAAATTTCACGCAACACAAAAAGAAATCTCGCATGACACAGTGAAATCTCACATGAAAATTCATACAGAGATGTACGAAAGTACGGACAGAATGATAAAAATCACAATGTATGGAAAGTTTTAATAGAAAAAGTGCCAAAAAAAAAAAATTTCTTTTTTGCAGGCAAAAAGGAAACAAAAAATAACGTCCTACAGAGTATACCAGGACCCTTGAAACCCTTAGCCTCAAAAGATAGAAAATTGATAGAAATGAAGGGAAACCCATTTCAGGGCCCCACGGTGGGCGCCAAAAATGTGTGTGAAAATTGTACCTCATCTGTAGACACAACACTTCAGTAAAACATTAGAGGTTAGCAAAAATCAAAATCGTGCAATAAATTAAAAGCTAAACTAACCAGGCGATTTACTGCCTTCTAGTAGGTGTGAGATTGATGTTCTCAGATTGTTATCGAGATCAGTGACCTAGACGACACCTAAATGAAGGATTTGAATGCAATTGATCTAGATATGAATTGAATGCAATTAATCTATATTTTTTTAGTATTTTCTATGCAATAAGAATGAAAAATGATATGAAATCTATGATATGTAAAAAATTGATATGCTATGAATTGATCTAACAATAATATGAAAACAAAAGTGATCTCACAACAATGTTGATTCGCAATAAGCTTTGATCCTTCCAATTGCAATTCTCCAGCGTGATTGTGCAAAAATATGAGATCCTGTGGATGCAAATTTGAGAGATGAATTATGAAGAGCTAAGCCTTGATTTTATAGAAATCGAGGGCTTTGGAGGTGCATGGAAGAAAGCCATAAATCACTCAAATAACTCAGGTTGATTTTTGAGTTATTTTTAAATAATAGATAATTTAATTCACAAAAACATGCAAATCATGCAAAAATAGCTTTTTAACTCAAATTAGAGTTTAGATCAGCTTTTTGAACTCCAAAAGGATGTTGAGTTCTAAAAAGTCAACACTTTGCATTGATTTTCTAATTTGGAGTTTAACTTTTTCTTTTGAATGTGCATAATAATTATGAATTAATTAAATAAATAAAGTGATTTATGCTCAACTTAACTAATTTTTGAAAATAAATAATTGATTTATGGGTTAATCAATTATTTAATCAAACTTTTATTAAAAACTATATTATTAAATAATGACAACTTGCTTTAATTAATTAAATAAGAATTTAATCAATTATTCATAAGATATTAGATTTATTGTCAAAATTAAATAATACAATTAATAATAGATAGAATTAAATTTAATTACACAATTAAGTGGCAAGATATTAAATCTAATTAATTAAATATGAAAATATTCAATTAATCAAACTTAGGATAAATATGATTTATTGCCAAATAATCATTAAATTAAAGATAATTAAGATAATTAAGAATATTGCTAGGAATATTCCCCGATGCAGAATTTAAGATAATCAATTAGGATTCGATGATGTTTAGATGTGCCTTAGGTTAGGACTTTGATGTCAATTTCGTTCGAATTGTTGATATAGAATATTAATGAACTTATAGCCCATTTTTGGGGTATTACACTTTTGGCCTTCATTACCTAATTCATGTCCTTCTCGACCTGATAATATTTTTTGATCATATCAAGCTTATAAGCATCATAATATTCTTGAGTTAATCATGCATCAGATGAATATTAATCATGGTCTTTTGCCTACACCTTCCATACCTCCTTTATCCATGGATTCTAGTTCTGTTAATCAAGCTCCTAGTGTTGTTTTTTAGTCTACTGATCCTCCTATAAAACTTGCAAAGGAACTAGCCATGTCCCTCATAGTTCTCAACATATTTCAAAAAAGACAAAACTTAACTGATCTGCTAATGAACATCGTAAGAAGTGCAAAGATCAAGCTAAGCCCCATTCCTCTATTATTCAAAGTTCATTACCTTCTTTTGACCAGCCTATGCATGATGTGTTAGAAGTTCATACTAATAATGATATTAAGATGCATGATTATGATGATTCTATTCGTATCTTAGATCCTATTTTGATTAATATGGATGAAGAAGATACTCTTGATGATGTAAGGAAACTCAGGTGTGGAAACAACTTCCTACACTAATCTCTATAGGAGAGTATTGTGCAAATTTTTATAAATCCTTACAATTTTAGATTCGTTAACTACTTTAACAAAGATATTGCAACCACATACCATGCATATAGAAAAATAGAGAATGACACAATGATATACCCTGGGGAAACCTTTCAGTAAAAACCCCAGCACTCCAAAACCTGCACAATGTATTGATCAAAACTATTACAGCTTACAATACACTTGCAATGCAAGTTCTTTCAGAAGATTTCAAAACCCTTGAAGACAAATCATGGCAGCATAAAATGTTCTAACAATACACTCGCATCACATCTCTTCGCAACCCTAAAAAAGCTTATATCATGCACTTCACTTTTTAGGGCTACTCCCAAAGATAATCGTATTTCAAATTTATCAGTTGCCACATGTCTTCACCTGTCATTAAATCTTCCTGACATAGCTCTTACGTGTCATAGGAATCTGTCATAACCATTTTAGCCATGATCTCCTTACACACAATTCAAGATGCGGACACATCAACATTATTTGCAAGAAATACATTTTACAAAACAAATAATAAGAATAGGAATTATCCAAGGTTGAGACACCTTATTCCTAATAGATGATACTAATGATGTTAATGATGAATATGAAACTATTGACATTGACATTGATTTACCAAATATGCTTTCATCACAATTGACAATTACAACTAGTATTGAACATTATGATTCTCAAGAGGATCCTTGTTTGGAACTGGCTATTATTCCTATTGTATTGGATATAGTCCCTCTTGAGATTTTCCCACCTTCCTAAAATGATATAGAACAAGATGGGGAGAGTAAGTGACATGCTTAATGGGCTTTCTCTTTATGGTAGCTTTTTTGTGTGTTTTCCTATTGTACTATGCTTCTCTTGTAATGTGTTTGCTAAATGTTTGTTAGATTCTTTTATACGACCCTTGTTACATTGTTGGTACAAGGTGATAAAGGAATAAAACCTATTGTACTATTCCTCTATATGTATCTTTACTCTTTTATATGTTATTTTCATGGTATGTTGTACCTATGCTATTGTTCATAAATGTTTCCTTATGTAGTCTGCCTAGATTTGCAACTTGGTAGCACTAATTCTTTTTGGTCTCCATGTTGTGGTCTAAAAAGACTCTTCTTTGTAACTCTTATGTGTTCCTTCCTCCATTGTGATTATAGTTCTACTTTATTTGGGGAATGATGTCAATTCATTTGCAATAATATCATATATATATATATATATATATATATATATATATATATATATATATATATATATATATATATATATATATATATATATATATATATATATATATATATATATATAGATATATATCTATATATATAGATATATATCTATATATATAGATATATATCTATATATATATATATATATATCTATATATATATATATATATATATTATCTTATGATCATACTGACCCCATGGCAGGTAGATCCCTTCTATGTTCTATGTATGTTTATGTGGTATTTCCCTTGATTTGTCTTTGCTTGGGGGCATCTCGTAGTGGAAATGTAATCAGTGGAGTTGTTTATGTTTCTGTTCAAGCCATTGCTCCTGTTAAAGTGTTAGTAATGACTTTAATATGGGGGCATACACTCTTCTCACTTGTTGCACACACGCACTTTCAATACATATATTTTTCAAGGCACTTTTTCTCCCTTTATGGATTAGTGACTAATCCTTAAAGCATGGATTTTTATCTTATAGGATCTCTTGATCCCTCCAGTTTCAAAATTTCAAAATTTTTGATCCCTTAAGGTTGGAGGTGTCCTTAAGATTGGATCTCTTTTGTTTTTGGATTTTCTCTTTTGGAATAGAATATTCCAAGGGTGAATCTTTGATGGGTTGACTAGTGAATAGCCAAATTCACTAGGTGGTTCAATTCCATCTTTCCAGATGCATTGTTTCCTTGTGTGGTTCACAATGGGACATATGTTCTCATTGGGTGAGATAATCACACCCTCTTCTCTCTCTTTTCTAGAGATGTATCTCTTATTATAATCTTGGATTTGATAAAGACTTGAGTCCCTAGGGGCTTGAGGATTCCTTTGTCCCTTTGATTTCAATAAGATTATCTTTTTCATTGTGATCTACTTTACCAAGAGTTTGCACTGAGTCCATACTCTTGCTAAAGTGGGGGCTAAATGTATCGTCAGAAAATGGAAGCACTTCCATTTAAGACTGGGGTCATGTTAAACACCTTGAATGGGTCTTTGAATTGGATCTAGCTTTTTCCCCCTATTCTGCTTCTCTCTCTACCTATTTCCAGCCTATTTCTAGCACCTGGTCTTGAGAAATTATGATTCTTGACCTCAAGGTCAAGGTTGACCTCGACCCTGACCTAGGTCAAGGTTGACCTTGACCTTAACCTAGGTTAGAGTTGACCTTGACCTTGACCTTGACCCTGGGTCCATATTTCAAGTTTCAAAGGTTTTGGGATATCGGGCTTCAAAAAGTTTATTTTCCTGCTTTTGGGTTTGCTGTTTCAAATTTTGAAATGATAAACTCTTAAATTATATTTAATCTAGGTCCATTTCTAGGGGTTAAGGTTTAAATGTGAATTTAATTCTCCTATGTTGGCCTCTCTAGAATTTTGTGCCCTAGACTAATATAAAAGGAATCCTTCCTCTCTCATTTCAATCCATCTCTTTTGGACATTGACAATCAAGCATATTTTGTCATTTATCATATCCACCTCAAGCAAGTGAAATCAAAAAATCAAGAAAGAAAGAAAGAAGGAGAAGGAAAGAATTCAAGCATTCATTCATCTTCATGCATTCAAGCATTCAAGATCCAATTCATCAAGGAAGTCCATTGGTAGCCATTGAAGGATTCAATCTCTTTGGAGCCCTCTTGTTGAAGATTTCTCCATCCACATCCATTCAAGCTTATTCCTATTCCAATATCCATTCAAGATTGGTGTTGAAGATCTAATACAATTGATTTGAGACATCCTACATACAATTCAACATTTATTTGGAGCATCCATACTTGTGGATTCAAGGATTCGAATCCTCCACAAGGGTTTCAACATAAGCAAGGTGAATAGTTCCATTTACTTTGTTTATTAGCTGCAATTTCAATTACATTTCAAGGTTGATTCCAAATCATGGTTTGATCAAGGAAAACCCCTAATCTAAACAAATAAAACCCTTTTTCTTGCAGATTTAGGTGTGAGACAACAAATTGCAGATCAGATCTAAGTACCCTTTTCGATGAACTTCTGTGATCTGTGAACAAATTTTCTGTCGGAACAGTGTAGGTCAAGGTCGACTTTTAGGGGTAAGATTGTGCCCTGGGGTAAGATCTTACCCCTATTTCGGGTCAAGGTTGACCTTTCTCAGAAAGACATAAGGTTTTTGGGTTTTCTCTATTTCTATGTTTCCAGGCCAGATCCGGTTGTAGAATTTCTTGAAATTGAATACAGACACCAGAAAATAGTATTTTCTAGATCTTTTATATTTTTAGGATGGTACTTATCTTTAATTCAATTAATATTTATGTATTTCCTTTCTATAATGAAATATAGGTTTTTCTCCTTTCTTCATATTCTTCATCGATTGATTCATTTGTGCATTAAGCAATTTCTTTTGGTTGATCAATTTGGATCTTTCCTTTGGGAATATGAGGCTAAGAAGAAGATCTTACTTTTCCCACACACTATATCCCAACCATATTTTATACATTACATCTTGGTGAAAATAATTTCTTTTATCTATTACACAATCATACAATGGTGGTGAGTATAAAGGGAAAGAGTTTTAGGAGTTTTGTACCAGGAAAAGAATCAAGAGAGAGTGGAATGTTCCTTAGAACCCACAATAGAATGGGATTTCTAAGAGGATGAATCATTCTATATTAGAGGAAACAAGGGCTATGCTGCATGACCAAGATATGCCACATTACCTATGGGCAGAGGCATGCAGTATAACAGTTCAAATACAGAGCAAGGTTCCACATAAGGTATTGGAGAAGATAACACTAGAAGAAGCATTCATTGGGAAGAAGCTATAGGTAAATCACTTTAGGATATTTGGGATTTTTTATTATTGTAACACTCCAATGGATACACACGCCAAGTTAGATCATATAGAAAAGAAGGGGTACTTTGTGTTGTACAGTGAGACTTTAAAGGAATATCAAATATTTAGTCCAAGGACCAGGAGGATTATTGTCAAACATGATGTCAAATTGATGGAGGACGAGAAATTTAGGAGGTCAAGAGATTCACCAACAAGTGATAAGAGTGAGAAGCCAACATAAGTGATAAGGCATCTTTATGTCATCTTTTTAAATCCCTAAGATAGTTTTTGTCATGCCCTATTTCCTATTTCATTATACTTTGCTCCAAACTAATCTGCTATTTTTATGACATTAAGTGAAATGAATCCACACAGAGATATGATATGTTTTTAAGACTTTGACATGCATACCTATCCATTAATGCTATATTAAGTATGATAATTTCGTGATTATGATTTATAGGTAGTTAGTTGTTCGCATGAAAATTTATCTATGTGTGTTTGTTTAGATTTTATCTTAGATGTGTAATACCCCAAAAATGGCCTATAAGTTCATTAACCTCCTACACCTTCAATTCGGACAAAATCAACATCAAAGTCCTAACCTCAGGCACATCTGCACATTATCTAATCCTAATTGATTTTATCTTAAATTCTGCATTGGGGAATATTCCTAGCAATATTCCTATTTATCCTAATTATTTTTAATTTAATAATTATTTGGCGATAAATCCAAATTATCCTAAAGTTTGATTAATTGAATATTCTAAATATTTAATTAATTAGATTTAATACTACCACTCAATTATTTAATTAAATTATTCTTAAGTTATATTATTTAATTTTAACAATAAATCAAAAATCTTATAACTAATTGATTAAATTTCTATTTAATTAATTAAATTCAGTTGTCAATATTTAATAATATAATTTTTGAATAAAGTTTGATTTAATAAATGATTAACCTATAAATCAATTGTTTTAATTTCAAAAATCAGTTAAGTTGAGAATAAATCACTTTATTTTTAATTAATTTATAATTAAATCATGCACAATCAGAAAAGCAAGCAACTAGAAATTAACAATCAATTTTAAAATTGAAACTCAACATCTGATGATGAGTTGAAATTTGATAAACTCTATTTTGATTTAAACACTGCTTTTGCATGATTTTTGTGAGTTAATTATCTCTGATTTTCTAATAACTCAAAAATCAACCTGAGTTTATGAAGAGTGATTTATGGCTTTTCTCTTGCATCCTCAAAGCCTTGAATTTCTATAAAATCAAGGCTCAGCTCTTCTGGCAATCAACACTCGAATTTGCACAATTACTCTGGCGAATTGGCGATTGAAGGATTAAGCACTTGCGACGGGTGATTTGTGAGATCTTTCATAGTTGATCATAGTTTTTACATAGTTTCATATCACAATTTTTCATATTCATCCATAGCATTCTTAGATTAAATCTGCATTCAATATCAATTTCATTCATACAGTTTCTCATTCTTATTGCACAGAAAATATAAAAATATAGATTAAATCTGCATTCATATAGTCTTTCATTCTTTGCATTCAAATCCTTTGTTTAGGTGTTGCATTGTCATTGATCTCGATTCCAATCTGAGAACATCATACTCGCGCCTACTAGAAGGCAGTAAATCACCTAGTTAGCATAGTTTCATTTACTTCCAAGATTTTGGTTTTTTCTAACCTCTAATGTTTTACTGAACTGTTGTGTCTACAACTAGGTACAAAATTCACACACACATTTTTGGTGCCCATCGTGGGGCCCTGAAATGGGTTTCTCTTCTATTCTATCAATCTTCTATCATTTCTCTATCAAAACTGCCCTGCTACTGCCTGTTCTGGTGTTTTTGAAGCAGTTTTTGAGGTTAAGGGTTTCAAGTTTTTTTTCAGATCTGGTATTCTGTGCAAGACATTATTTTTTGTTTCTTTTTTGCTTGCAAAAAGAAAAAAAAATAGCACTTTTTCTATCAAAACTATGATTTTTAATTTTCTGTCTGTACTTCTGTACATTTTTGTACGGATTCCCATGCAAGATTTTTCATCGCACCACGTGAAGTTTTGTTGGTTTCAGCACTTCCTCACGTGAGATTTTATCCTTCATCGTGCAAGACCGTACTTGGACCACATCCTGACTCGCGTGAGATTTTGCTTCAGAGACACAAGATTTGCATATTTGCACTTTCAGATTATTGATTTCTAACACTTACAATTTTTTGTTGATTTGTCTTGATTTTGTACTTTTGGATGTGTGCTAAATTTTGGATTGCAGAGCGTTGGACCTAAGGTATTCTTCTCAAGCTGACAATATTTTAATTTGGATTAAAATAAACTCTCACGTGTCAAGCTTATGTGACTTTTCTTGCTTTCATATCACAGACTTCATTTTGGGCTATAAAACAAACATAGATTTTCTTTCTGCATATCTGTTACACATAGTAAATAGGCCCTATGAACACTATTTACGGATGATCTTGAGAGATTGAACTTCTTTCTCTTGTTTATTCATGTGAAGCTCTTCTTGACGAAGGATCCCCTTGTAGGTAGGGAAGGTAATGAGAGAGTCATGTTCTACTAGATTTGTGCATCTTCAACTTTTGATTGATACATTCTCTCTCTGGAGAGGTTGATAGATCATAAGCGGTTGACATCATAGATCTTTGTGAGATAATCTTGGTCTTAGCATGTCAGATTAATCTATCTTCTTTGTCTTGGTTAAAAGTGAAAAGGCTAGAGGACTATGTTCTACTCCCTTTTTGGGTAGTATCAGAAACTCAGATCCTTGAATTTAGAACTAGTCTCCATGTGGTATCTTTTGTGAGTCATCTTTAGAGAGGATTAACCATAGTGGACATTCCCTATGGTTCAACCACGTAGATGGAACCTCAAGCAGTAATAGCCATTTTTGTCATGGTAGTAGTAGCCGCTATATAAATGTCCTTGTGGAGGAAATCTTCACAGGTGTGGTCTCTTGTTGGGCTGTCAGATCTCCCTAGTAGCTCCTGATTGATTAATTTCTTAGACTATGTCAAAACCCCGGTGCACCTGGATTGGAGTTCACCCTCTTGAGATCACAAAAATTGTAGAGTCATACCATTACTACAAACCCTAGTGAGGCCAAATTTTTCATTTTCTAGGAATATGTGTGTTATTGAAAAACTTTTTGGAACATACACAAGTAGTATTTCTAGGGATTAGCACAATAAGTCACTATTGCTTATTCATGTGCAAGGTTACTTTTGCCCTTGTTCATTTTTTTCAGATGATTACTTGCTTCCCTTGCTTGTTTTTTTGCGTGCTTGATATCTTCTTGGTTACTTGAAATGAATTGTTACATGGATCTTCAAAATTTGCATAACAATCTGATACTAAAAAACACTCAAAAATTGCAAAATCTAAGCAAAAATCCTTTTCTAGTGTGAGAATAGAATATTCTGTCAGAGAATAGCCAACGTTGTGTCTCAAAATCTATGTCTCAAAATTTGTGCCTTGAAAACTGTGCAAAACTATCAAACTATGTCCTTTTATCACGCGAGATTGCACTTTTTGAGCATTCATTTGCGTGAGACAACATATTCTCATGCGCAACCTTGTACTTCCTCGCGCAGGGCAGAATTCTCTCGCACGAGCCTATCCTAAAATTTGTAAAATAGAGAGCTTATTACTACCAGATGATCAACTTTTCATCAATTTTGATTTTTGTCTAGGGTCTGTATGCCTATTTTCCTATTGCACACTGGCTAAAACTAGATGTCTAGAGCTGATGTAATTACTGCTTAAAACCAAGTTGTCTCTCTATTTTGTCACAAATCCAATTTGCAACAAATCCCAAATTCTATCAAAATAGAAAACTGATTCTTGTCATTTCTATCCTTGGTCGGTCTGGGTCAAATCCTAGGTGTTGTGACATGTTTCTCAACATCCAAATGAACTTAAATGGTATCACGTTGCACAAAATGACTCTTGGTCTTCTTTCTTCCACATTTCCCATGTCTTCCTAGTCTCCCATTTCCATCCTTCCTCTTCTTCCTAAACTCTTCACGTCTTCTTGATTCTTTTCCTCTTATTATCTAGTTTATCTTCTTCTATTCATCTCTTCTGTCACTTCCATGCTTGATTCCTCCTCTTCTAGAACCATGAATTTCAACTATCTTGTTATGGAACCTCTCTTGAAAAGGGATGATCTCAAACTCATTGCTCAATTCGAAGAGTATTATTCCTCCAAAAATCCCATGAGTGATAAGTTTATGATAAAAATAAAAGAAAAATTGATTAAATTAGATGCCTTTTTTAGGATCAAACGCATGATCCTGTCACGACCTCCTTCTTCTAAATGTCTTTCATCTTCTAAGTCTTTTCATTCTTCCTCATCTTCCAAGTCTTCCTCCTCCACTAGGTCTTCACCTTCCTCTTCTCCACGATCTCGTTCCTCTTCTACTTCTCCCAAGAGTCTTACTCCTTGTCTCAAGACATACCATGTTGAGCAATGTGATAACCCTTATGATACCTCTTCCATGGAGAGTGACACACCCATCTTTGAAGACTATGATGACTATGATGATAGACAATATAATGATACCTATGACACCTCTTTTCCTAAGAGTCCTCCTCGTCATGTGCTTATGCTTACTAGAAATGGGATGTCACATTGGAAATATCATGATGGTGATCCATATGATTCTAATTTTGAAAGAGACTTTGATGATTTCTGTGCACAATACCTAGATGATCCATCTATTTCACTTGAAGAAGAGAAAGCTTTCCGCATTGATTATAAATGTCAATACTATAAGGATCTCTCCTCTAAGAACTCTCATGCTAAAAATAAAGATTACACTCTCAAGAAAGATCATGTTAATGTTGAACCTTTGTCTTGTGATGGTTCCCTTCCATCCCCTACTTCCTCCAATACCTATACATTTCCTAAAGCTTCCAAGCCTATCAAATCTTTCACAAGTCCTTCATCCACCAAAGGTCCTAATACTTTTCATGTGGTTTCCTATAGTTATCCTCAAGGGCTACCTCTTAAAGAAACTCAAGCTAACCTTCACTTGGCTGCAAATACTTTCAATAATGTTAAACCTAAAGAGCCTAAACCTTTATATACTATAATTCCTACTTCAACTAGTCCTCCACCATCTCTTCCAAAGTCTTCCATACAATCCCAACATGCTTCCTTTTCCTTAGAAGTGGCTCCATGTCAAGAGGACTCCAAAAATGATAAAGAAAAGAACATAAAGAAAGATCAAGATCAAGAAACCTGCATGTCATCCAATCCTTTTCATGATGTATCTTATTCATTCCATGGTTCTTTTGATCCCATATGCCCTTTCTCATTCATCCCACCATGTCTTAAGTATTCTCCTAAGAAAGATCAAGCTACCACTTACACCATTGAGCATATTGACAATCAAAATAACTTTACTACACTTGCACTTTCCAAAGATGATACTTCCATTAAGGTTATTAAAACTAATGTTGTTACTTCCAATGTTAAGCTTATTGAAAATCAAGAAAAAAATTGTATGCTTGTGCTATCCAAAGCTCCTTGTCAAGATCAAATTCTTCCATCTTATTGTTCTATCACTCTATGTTTGCTTCCACTTTCTACTCTTCCTAAGTCTTTTCAAGCTCCGAATAGTCCTATCAAAGAAGTTGCTCTTATTCCAGATGTTCAAGATACTATTGCAAATTCTAATGCTCACTCTAAAGATGCTGATGTCCTTGGTTTTCATATAGATGTTGATGAACTTATTGATTATCCTTTTGTATCTTCCATGTCCATCTTTGGACCTCCTCCACCAAGAATAAGGGCTTCACGTATTCCTTCCATCTTGGGCCCTTATGTCCCTTCACTTTCCCCTCCTAACTCTCCTAATTTTTCATCCTGGGTCCTTACATCCCTCCATCTCCTATCTTTCCTCAAGATCAACATAGATTCATACCCTTGAATCTTTTTCATCCACTCACCCATCTAAACTCGTCATATCTTCCCTCTTCTTCCACAAGTCCCAAGTCTTTTGGAAGTAACTTGAATGTTCAATAAAAAAAAAAGAAACAATACAAGAATCTATCAAAAAAAGATCACCATGTCTCCTCTAATCGACATGGAGGCATAAAGTCAAAAGATATATCTAAGAAAAAAACTACAAGACAAGTATGGGTTCCAAAATCCATCATTGAAGATATTCTCTCTAAATCATCAAAAAGAAATAAAAAGACTATGGCTATATGGATTCCAAAGTCTCTCTTGAAAGAGTCTAATGTTGAGAAACATGTGAAGTTGACATTCAAGCTTCCAAAGACTTCCACTTCATCTTCTTCCAAAAACATTCTTCCATTCTATGTGCCTAAACTGCAACCTCTGCTATCCATTCACCATATTCCTTCATGTATTCCTTAATTCATGTTTCCTCCATCCTCTCGCCACCCTTCAAGGTGTGTGTTGGTGTTGATATTTCCTTCCTTTCCATCTACCCTTTCACAATCCTTCCATTCATTATCCTCCTACCTTCTATCATTTTTCTTCATTTGTCTATTCCTCCTATCTTCCAACCTCACTCGCTTTACATAAAACCTTATCCTCCATTTTTCTCTTCCATCTCCCTTTCCCTATCAGCATCTTTGAGCATATCATTTTGAATCCTTGGCATATCATGGTTTATACTTTCAAGCAGCATTATCTAAAGAGCTCACCTTCTTCCAAAAAAAATTTAAAAAAAAAAAAAAATTGAAAATGTGCCTTGGTGGAAACCTGGAAACAGGCACCTTGGTAGCAAAAGTAAAGAGAAATAAATTCATCCTATGGTGAAAACCACTCCCTTGTGGCATCTTCGATAAGTACCATGATGAAAACTTGGCAATCAAGCATCATGCATAGTTCTTCTACATATTTCATCCATTCCGTCTTCTCTCTTTGATCTTGACAATGTTGACCTATACATGAACATTTGGCTATTTTGTGAGCTATCTTACGATGATCTTGATTTCATTCCACTCATGTTTAGCCTTCATATTTATTTTCCTCCATTCATTCTAGCATTTCGCTATCCTTTTTCCCTTTGGTCTTGATCTAAAAAAGTGTTGGTAAATAGATTTGTCTTCTCAAAACACCTGCACAAAATGACTCCTAAACACCCAAGGCTGAAAGATAAATTTGCAACACAACAGTTGAGTCACTTGCCATGATTATATACAAGTGCTCTCTGCTTATTTTTCCAGGCGCAGCTACCTTTGAATGATTTGCAAAGAATCAAATAACTTGCTATGCCTTTAACCTGAAGACAAAGAAGGTAAGCTAACATTCATCCATCAACATGGGATGAATGCGAAAATCATAATAATAACTTTTAAAAGAAACTAAATGCATGGCACAAAGATCATTTACATCATTTTTCCCAATTATAAAGGACAAGGAAAGACTCAAAATGTTGTTCTCAGATAGATGAATGCATAAAAATCAAAGTTTGTATGACATTCATTTACATAACCTTGACAAGACTGCAAATAAAGATAACTGAAACAGCTCAAAGTCTAATTCAATCAAAAAGAAAATATTTAAATTCAAAGTTTCAATATTTTTCTCCCTTCCTCCAAATACATGAAAATGACACAAAGTCCAATAATCCCTGCAAGAAAATTACATCTGAAAACAAAAATCATATCTTCTTCCCCCTATTACAAACTAAACAAAAACAAAAATCCCTCCTTCTGTAGCACACAAGCTTCCAAAAAGAAAGTATTTTGATTACAATATTCAAATTCTAGAACCCTCCTTCCCAAAGCACAAAGACTTTTTCGGAAAGAGACCCCCCACTTACTGTCCCCAATTTCCCTGATAAATCATTTTCTCATAACCTCCTTTTTCTTCTACAACCCTTTCTTGAAATGTAACCGGTTGATCTTTTTTTTACTTTACCTCTCCCTTTTTACTTTCTCCACCCATCTTCTTTATAAAATAAAGTCTTTATAAAATTTATATTCAATAGTTTATAAATATTATTTTATCATATTTGGACAAGTGGGATATGAATACGTTAGTCCAAAATAATAAAACAAATTTGATGTTGGGCGGATTTTTTTTGACAGTCAAATTGTGTCTCAGTGTGGGGGCCATAATTAATTATTCCACCGTTGGATTTCCTTTGTTTTTGGATATGTTGGAGAGATCCTAATTGCGCACAACTTGACCAGAGCGATCAAACAAATTATGTCCGAGGAAAAAGTTATTGAGGTTTGAGTGGAGGTATGTAAAACTGTCAGAATAACCAAACTTGATGTGTTAATGTATCACCAATCTTTCACATCTTTTGCACTTGGAGCTTCCCTCTCATACACAAGGATCCAAATTGAAGCTCCCACTCTTAAATCATGGGCTTGAATGATTATTTTCATGGTTCCTTTCTCATGAACGGTGGCAAGAGTGTCTCTCTGTTCCATTGAGAATGAATGTATAGTATTGGTGGTTTCAAATTCTATCTCTTTTGTGATATAACAGTCATGATGCCTCTATAGTTCTCAAAATATCATCCAATTGTTCTTATTGTTTTGTTGCAAAACTAGATTCAGCTCTGAATACAGATCTTGTACATGACAGAGTGGACAAATTTCATAACATTTTCTGATGTGGTAATTCCTCTCAACAAATTGCACAGTGCCACACTATTTTGGAATATAAATGATACACAAGTTTGTAGAGACAATTTTCTAATTCCCAGAGAATTCTCTAATTTAAAACCTTAGTGAATTATTTTTCATTTGTGCTCTGAATTCTGAAATCTTTTTGATGACTGAGCATAGTTATCATTTCCATAATCCCATGTCAAATTAGCATCAAATCATCTAACTGTGCAATTTGTACTTTTGAAATTTTCCATCGAACCTGTGAAACTTTGTGAGCTGCACCTTTGAACATGCGAACTGCCTGAACTATTTTGAACCTCTAAACTTGTGAATCTTCTTATGCAAATTGAACCACTTCGAACCTCTTTGAACTTTGGTTCAAAGTAGTTCAAAGAGGTTCAAGACCTTAAACTTGAAAGTTTATTTTCGGGGTCTATATGGGTACCACCATGGGCTCTAACGGTGGGACTATTTTTGACACAAAAATAGAGAACTCCAGTAATATCTGGGAATAGATAAGTGCCTTATCCATTGGGTGAAAGAGTCACTAAGAAAAGGAAAACTGGGAGTTTCTTGCAATGCAGGTGGAGGGGGTGCAGGGCTAAACTAACAAGCCAAAAACACCTAAACTACCAACAAGCTCAAAGCTGTAATACCTCAAAAATGGGCTATAAGTTCATTAATCTCCTATATCAATAATTCGAATGAAATCGACATCAAAGTCCTAACCTAAGGCACATCTGCACATCATCAAATCCTAATTGATTATCTTAAATTCTGCATCGGGGAATATTCCTAGCAATATTCCTAATTATCTTAATTATCTTTAATTTAATGATTATTTGGCGATAAATCACATTTATCCTAAGTTTGATTAATTGAATATTTTCATATTTAATTAATTAGATTTAATATCTTGCCACTTAATTATTTAATTAAATTTAATTCTATCTATTATTAATTATATTATTTAATTTTGAAAATAAATCCAATATCCTATGAATAATTGATTAAATTCTTATTTAATTAATTAAAGCAAGTTGTCATTATTTAATAATATAGTTTTTAATAAAAGTTTGATAAAATAGTTAATTAACCCATAAATTAATTATTTTATTTCAAAAATCAGTTAAGTTGAGAATAAATCACTTTATTTATTTATTAAATCATAATTATCCATGTGCACATTCAAGGACCAGGTAAAATCAAATTGGAAAATCAATGCAAGTTGTTAGCTTTTTGAAACTCAACATCTTTTTGAGTTTTAAAGTTGATCTAAACTTCTAATTCGAGTTGAACTATGCTTTTGCATGATTTTTGTGACTTAATTATCTGTTATTTAAAAATAACTCAAAAATCAACCTGAGTTATTTGAGTGATTTATGGCTTTCTCTCATGCACTGCCAAAGCCCTGGATTTCTATAAAACCAAGGCTCAGCTCTTCATAATTCATATCTCGCAAATTGCAAACTTACTCTATAGGAATCATAGCATATCAGATTTGGAGAATTTGCACAATTGGAGCTTGAAAGATAAATTTGAGGATTCAAAGCTTTGTGAGATCAATTTCAAATTCATAGCTTTCATATTATTGTTAGAATTTTCATTCTCATATCATATCATTTCTAGATTAGCATTGCATATCAATTTTCATATTAGCATAGATTCATATCAGTTTTCATCATATTATTGCATAGAAAATCCAAAAAAATAGCTTAATTGCATTCAATTCATATCTAGATCAATTGCATTCAAATCCTTCATTTAGGTGTCATCTAGGTCACTGATCTCAATAGCAATCTGAGAACATTAATCTCGCACCTACTAGAAGGCAGTAAATCGCTTGGTTAAATTAGATTTCAATTTTGCACGATTTTCATTATAGCTAACCTCTAATGTTTTACTGAAGTGTTCTGTCTACAGATCAGGTACAATTTTCACACACACATTTTTGGCGCCCATTGTGGGGCCTTGAAACGGGTTTCCAATTCAATTCTATCAATTTCTATCTTTTTCTCCTCAGTTTCTGTGCAAAAATATGATTTTTATTTTTTGTCCGTACAATCTTCATACGATTTTTTGACAAAAGTCGTATGATTTTGAACCCACTGTTGTATGACAGTTGACCGAGTGTCATTTCATCAGGCACCCATTGTCGTTTGGAGGCTGGATCATTGTTTCATCAGACACCCAGTGTCGTATGAGTTTATGGACTGTCATTTGGTAATAGACCCAGTGTCATACGAGTTTTGACATCAGGTTTCAACTATCATCTGGTAACAGACCCACTGTCGTATGAGTTTCGGTACCAGATTTCAATTGTCATTTCATTTTTGCAAGCAGTTTGTCAGATTTGATTTTTGGATTTTGATTGACAGCTAACCCTAACAATTGAAATTTACTATTTCTTATTGATTTATGTTGGTTTTGATTGGAAAAAGTGCAAGAATTGCTCAAAATCAAGTAAACATCTACTAAGCGCGTTGCGAGGATCTCAAGTATTCCACTTGTGCTGATAATATTTTGATTTGGGGCTTAAAATAAATCTCTCGTGTGTCTAGCTTGGGTGATTCTTTTCATGCTTTTGTTTTACACACTTGCATAATTGATACTAGGTTGTGACCCCTTAAGGATTCATTAAGTAGTCTCAGATACTTGTGATTGATCTTGATTGCTATCTTGGGTTATTGGACTCGCTAATCCACCGGCCCCTCATTCCACCCCGTGGTTGCAATCTCAGTGCCATAAAGGGGAGGGGTCTACAGGAAAGAAGCGTTAAGTGTTCCACTAGGCAACCCTTTTGTGCTTTTTGGAACTCACTTGTTTTCTAAGTTGGGGACTCATTTTCAGCTTGTGTGAGGTGTTAAGTGTTCCACCTTGTGGACTCATCTCATATTTGCTTTAAGCGTTAAGTGTTCCTCTTTCTGCTTTTTGGATACTTTTGGTAGATTTGCTTTTGGAAACATACATCTGTGCTCGCATAATAATTAGGCCCTATGAACACTATTCGTGATTCTTGAGAGATTGGATTCCCAGTGAAATCCTTCTTGACGACAGAATCCTTGTAGGTAAGGAGGATACTTAGTGCATTTCACATTCAACTTGGTTAGTGTGTCTTCCCTTATTGATTGATACATTCTCTCTCCGGAGGGGTTGATAGATCACGTGGGGTTGATATCATAGACCTTGGTGAGACAAACTTTGTCTTAGCTTGTCAAATTAATCTACTTGCTTTGTTTGGGTTAAAAGTGAAGAGGTATCAAAACCTTGGATCTGGAGCCAAGTCCCCTTGTGGTATCATACTGTGAGTCACCTTTAGAGAGGGTTAACCATAGCGGACAATCCCTTCACAAGGTAAACTGCCTTGATGGAACCTCAAGCGGTAATAGCCATTTTCGCCGTGGTAGTGACAGCCACTATATAAATGTCCTTGTGGAAGGAATCTCCACGGGTATGGTTCATTTTTGGGTTGTCAGATCTCCCTAGCAGCTCCTGAAGATTAAGTTCTTAGACTATGTCAAAACCCTGGTGCATTGGAATTGGAGTTCACCCCTTTGGATCATAAAAGTTGCAGAGTCAAACCATTACTAAAAACCCTAGCGAGGCCAAATTTTCATTTTATAGGGTATACGTGCATTATTGCAAAAAAATTTTAGAACATACATAATTAGCGCTTCTGAGGATTAGAATGAATAAGTCACTTGATTGCTCATGCGCAAGGTTGCTTTTGCCCTTGTTCATTGTTTTCAGACATGCTTGAAATCACGTGCTTGCTATTTTGCATGCTTGTTTATCTATCTAGTTATTGAAAATGAACAAATCTATTACAATCCTCAAATTTGGACAATACAATTTGCAAACAATTCAAATCTGAAAACTCAAAATTTGCAAAATCTGAAGTAAAATCCTTTTCTGGAGTCAAAAGTCATCTCAGGAGGTCAAAAAGTCATACGAGTTTCCATCAAGTGTCATTTCATTACAGCCCATCTGTCGTATGATTGAGTACCCAGTGTCGTACGAGTTTTCATGCCAGCAAATTCTCAAAGTCAAAATCTTGCAACTGTCATATGAGATTTTCAACTGTCATTTCATTGCTACCCAACTGTCGTATGAGATTTTCACTGTCATTTCATTGATACCCAACTGTCGTATAATAACCAACCCATTGTCATACGAGTTTTGATGCCAAAAAATTCTAAGAGTCAAAATATTGCTTGCAATTGTCGTACGATTTTTGCAACTATCGTTTCACAGCATACCCACTGTCGTAAAAGTCTGCAGAGTGTCGTTTGGAAAATTTTTGAAAGTTGTCAAAAAATTGTCAAAATTGTCAAATATTTAGCTTTTTTAGCCTAGTTTCAGAATCTATCGAATGAATCACTGTGTCAGGAATAGAACAGTAGCTATTAAGAGTCCAATCATTTTCCTAAAGTGGCCTTTTGAATTTGATTCAGCCTTCTATTTAATTGATTTGAGTCATTATCATCCTGTGTCAAAACCTTGTCATAACTATCAATCTTCAATCAATCATCAAAATGACTAAGTGTTGTGATATCTTGTCCACTATCTTTTGGGAACCTACCCATACATCCAGGGCACAGTATCCTTCATCCACATCTAATCAAATCTTCAAATCAATCAAACCTTGACAAGGTTGCGTCATTTGATCATCTTGATTCAATTCATTCTTTAGTTATCTGAATCTTATTCTTTTATTTCACTCAAAGTTGATGGTGGAGACTAGAGCTTCCTCTCACAAGAAATCTATCACCACTACCCAAACTCTGACTCTTGAGAAACTCATCAATTCTAGTCTTTACGAGGATGACGGTCTTGGCAACTATCGATTGAAATCTGGTTACATACCCCCTCCATCAACTCACGAAGGTACTCAACATACCCCTCACCAATCTAATCCAGGGAGTCCACAAACTCCTACCATGTCTCAAGCAGGGACAAATTTTGGCTCTCAAAGAGCTCAATCTCAACATGGGGCAGATCAAGAACCCACACTTAAAGAAATTTCTCAATATCAAAATGATGATAACTTCAAACGAATGATGAAGCATTTCTTGAAAGAAGATAGAGAAGCATACTTTTTACAACTAGCTCATCAAGGAGCTAAACTTCCTCCCAACTTTAATGTTGAAGATATCATTACGCATGAGGAAGAAACTCCACTCACAGCTATGACGAAATAGATACATGCTTTACAAGTCAAATTTAATAGCCTTGGGAAAGAAAAGGAACCCAAAGAGTTCTCCATGGAAGCTCTATGCCCTTTTCCCTTTGACAAAAACTTGTATATGCCACCATTTCCAAAAAGAGTGGAGATGCCAAAGTATGATAAGTATGATGGACACTCTGATCCTCAAGATCATGTCAGAGATTTTTGTACGTAATCCATGGAATTCATGCATGAACCGACCTATTTGATGCATCTTTTTCCTAGATCTCTGGGAGGAGCATCCATTCAGTGGTTTTCAAGATTGCCTCCTATGATCAAGACATTTGAGGAATTGATTAAATTGTTCTACCAGTAATACTCCTACAATATTCAACATCCCATCACCATGATTGATATTTTTAATCTCAAGCAATATCTAGGAGAATCATTCCTAACTTTCCTCAAGAGGTGGTGAAAGAAGTTCTCTCTATATGCTAGACCAATTCTTGAAATGGAGAAACTTGAAATCTTTATCAATAACCTTGTTCTAGAAATCAATTATCCCTTACAAATGCAAGATCATACATCTTTTGACAAGATGGTGGATAATGCTATCAAAATCAAAAAAGTGCTTGTAAAAAAAGGAGAAATCACACTTCAAAAAGACAAGTACGAATCTAGATCCAGTTCTAAAGACAAGAACAAAAATTGGAACAAGAACAAAGGCATCGTCACAGATGGCATTGTTGACACTGTCTGTGCCCCATCAAAGGCACCAACCTACAATCTCACTCTTGGCACTCAAGCCATTAAAGCTTCAAAGAAAAAGTCTTCTCCACCATCTCAAAGGAAGCCAGAATACAAAAAATGGGATAAACATCAAAAATTTACTCCTCTAGGAGAGTCTTTAGAATCAGCTATGAAAACTCTACTAGCTAATAACATCATCTCTTTACCACCAATCTGACCGAATGCTCAGGACCCCAAACTGATATTGTGGAAGGAAAATGAATTCTGTGATTTCCATCGGAGTAAAGGTCACAAAACTAGTAGTTGCTATCACTTGAAGCATACCATTCAAGATCTGATCGATAGTGGAGACATCACAATTGACAATCCCATGAGCAATAATGATCATACAGTATTCATAGAACCATTTCCAAAACATGGTCAAAAAGTTTCAACTTCTCAGCCTAGTATGGGGGCAAAAGTCAACTATGCCTACCCTAGAAATAACACTGTCATCAATATGGTTGAGCCATGTCTCTCTGAAAGTTGCAATGTCATCACAATCATACAAAGAGATAGAGATCATTCCTCAGCTAACGCAATTACTTGATCACAAGCTCAAAAGCATCTGAAAGGACAAATCCCAGATTCATCAAATGTCCCTAAGGTGCCCTTCAATCTTTCATTTGCTTCTAAATAGAAGGCCACTTCCAAATCATCCAATCCAAAGGATACAAGGCCTACGTCTTATAGCATTGTTCAACAATTCTAGCACACTAATGCAAAAATCTCCATGTTTGAGTTGCTTCGAATATCTCCAGCTCATAAAGCCATTCTTGATAAAGCTTTGCTCAGTTCCAATGTTCTTGATGACCTTGATTTAGATAGGTTCTAGACTATGGTTGGACATCTTACATCTCTGCAATATATCTCCTTTTCAGAAGAAGATGACAACTCCTTGAGTCACCCACATAATCAACCTTTTCATATAGAAGTCTTGATCCAAAATCATAGAGTCAAACGTGTGTTGATAGATGGGGGCACTGGCCTAAACATTTGTTCTTACAGCTTGATCACACAATTGGGATTTTCAGAATTGGCTATTGATCCTAGAAAGAAAATAACTATCAAGCCCTATGATGAATAAGAAAGATCTTCTAAAGGCACCATTGTCTTACCTATCAAAGTGGGTCCAGTTATCAAAGATACCATCTATCAAGTGCTTGATCTACCTTTGGCCTACAATGTCCTTCTAGGGAGACCGTGGATACATGAAATGCAAGCTATTCCTTCTACATACCATCAATGCTTGAAATTTCCTTATGAAGGAGTAGAGGTTACTATCCCCATAGATCTGAATACAACTTGCAACACCTTGAAGAAAAGTGCAGATAAGCTTGGACCTAATAACAAAGAATCTTCCATTGAACCAACTAAAGAAGCATCCACATCTAAAATGGAAGATCTTGCAAAAGAGGTTAATATCAAAGAAAATGGTATGGGAGAATATACTATTGAGCCAGTCTTATCTTTGACATCTCTCCCTATCTCACCTAAGTCTTATGGGCAATCTTTGAAAAAATCCAAACCAGACTCTACAGAACCTCTTGAAGCATATAAAAAGAATTTTGTAGCAGAACAAGTATCCAAGAAAGAATTTGAAGAGGATGAGGCTGCGCTATCATGGCTATACAAGGATGAACCTAAATCACGTTGTTCAAACTGGTGACTCTGTAGTCTCCAAACTCCCTTCCAAGTCATATGGTCCAGGAGATAAATTAATAGCTAAGATGGGATATTCAAGTAAAGGACCTCTAGGAATCAGAGGAAAATGTCTTGAGGTACCTCTCCCACATACTGGTAGAGAAAATAAAAACAAAGTTGGCTTAGGCTTTAAGAGGAAACCCTAACACCTCAAAGGTAATTGTTCCCATGTCATAGAGTAGATCACACCAAGAGAACCTCTTCTTAAGAAAGAATAAACAGTACCATCAGATAGTGATTTAGATAGCTTAGAACTCATCCCCTATGAAAAATTGCCTAAAGAGATCAAAGACCTTCTTGATGATAAAGATGATCCTATCAAAAGCATTAATCTAGTAGAAACACAAGAACCTACTATCAATCAAGAGATAGTTGCAACACAAGAACCAGCTAATCTTGAAAACAATCAAGAAGAGGGAAGTGGTAGTGATTCTGAGATAGATTCTCAGGAGTATGAATACAAATCAGAATTTGAGGGTAACCCTTCTTGGGGTATTCACCTTAACTTTACTCATGTTCTAAGATTTCCTAGAGATCCTAAATCAGAAGCTGAATCAAATGACTATGAATGGGGAGCCATTCTAGAACCAAATGAAGATGAGCTTATCACAGAGAAACATGTTGATGTTATTCACCAATATGCACCTCAAACCAACGTAAGTCTAGAGCGAAATGATGAACCTATCGAGTTTGATCCACCTATGGCTGAATTGGACTCCCACGATGACATTGAGCCTATTCACAAATTGGATGTCTTAAGTTGTAGTATCACCTTTGAACTTGAGCATCAGGTTAGGACTAATGATGACAGATCCATATCTGTAAACACTATCTCCCAATCTTTCCCTACTTTGACTATCAAATATCCAGAACTTATTGATCAAACCTCCATGAATCTGAGCCATGGTATTTATACCTTCCCAAATACCTATGCCCTTGCTTGCTACCTCAATGCAGTTGAGCCTATGAGTACTTCCATCAGTGAACCGAGCGTCAGCATGACCAAGTCAGACATCAAATATCTTAGTCAGAAAAACAAGAATAAAAAGAAAAAGAAAAAGAGTTCTGAGGGTGAAAACCGCTTTGTGGCAGTCTCAGAACCTACAAAAGTAAAAATAAAAGATGTATCCAAAGGTGAGAACCTCTTTGAGGCACATAAGGATGAGATATTTGATGTCCTTCTGAGTCATTTATAGGACAGATCTCCAGTTCTAATTGAGCCCACTCAATCCATCAATTTGGGTACAACAGAGGAACCACAATTGGTACATATAGCACAATCATTATCAGAAGAAGAGAAGAAAAAATTTACAACATTCCTAATAAAGAAGAAGATCAACTTTGCATGGAAATATTCAGATATGCCAGGATTGGATCCTAATCTTATAATGCATCATTTATCTATTGCTCCAAATGTCAAACCTGTCAAGCAAAAATTGAGAAAGATGCATCCTCATGTTGTACTCTTGGTAAAAGCTGAATTAGAGAAGCTCCTAAACACCAGATTCATCTGAGTTATTGACTATGTAGAGTGGATCTCTAATATTGTACCTATTTCTAAACCAGATGGGTCAATCAAAGTGTGTACAGACTTTAGAGATGTGAATAGAGCATGCGCTAAGGATGATTTTCCACTACCTAACATTGATATGATAGTGGACATGACTACAAGTTTCAAGATGTATTCCTTAATGGATGGTTTTTCTGGATATAACCAAATAAAAATTGCTCTAGAGGACCAAGAGAAAACTACTTTCACATGTGCATGGGGCACCTTCTGTTGGAATGTCATGCCATTTGGGCTTAAAAATGCTGGAGCTACATATCAAAGAGCGATGACATCTATTTTCCATGACATGATGCATCGAACTATGGAAGATTATGTTGATGATTCTTTAGCAAAATCTATTATCAGAATTGAACATCTAAAGGACTTGAGCATGATCCTAGATAGAATGGAAAAGTTTAGTCTCCGACTAAATCCTAAGAAGTGTGCTTTTGGTGTCACTTCTGGAAAGCTCTTAGGATACATAGTTTCAAAGAAGGGCATTGAAGTTGATCCGGCTAAAGTTAAGGCTATAATAGAGATGCAACCTCCCATGAATATCAGTCAAATGAGGATGTTGCAAGGAAGAGTTCAATCTATCAGAAGACTCATATCACAGCTAGCAGACATATCACAACCCTTTACAAAAACATTACATAAAGGTGTGACCTTTGCATGGAATGAAGAATGTGAAAATAACTTTAACCATATTAAGAAATATCTATCAAATCCACCTATCTTGATGCCTCCTATTCATGGGAAGCCATTGACCTTATATGTCTCCACAACAGCCACATCATTGGGGGCATTGCTAGTGCAACATGATGAAGAGAAAAAGGAAAGAGCTATTTATTATATAAGAAGAACATTGGTGGTGTATGAAAAGAACTATTCTATGATTGAGAAAGCTTGTCTCAATGTGATCTTTGCATCACACAAACTAAGACACTATATGTTAGCTCATACCACTCATCTAGTAGCAAAAATTGATCCACTAAAATACCTACTAACAAAGGCTGCCCTCACAAGTAGACTGGCTAAATGGGTCATGCTTCTAAGCGAATTTGACATTGAATATGTTGAAAGAAAAGATATAAAAGGTCAAGTTATTGCTGATCAACTAGCAGATGCACCCATGTTTGATGACACACCAATGCAAATGGAATTTCTAGACTCCTCTATTATGCACCTATCTTCTAGAGAATGGAAATTGTTCTTTGATGGCTCCTATACACAGAATGGATCTGGAGTAGGCATATTGTTCATAACTCCTCAAGGATACTCCATCCCAAAAGCATTCAGACTGAAGTTCCCTTGCATGAACAATATTGTAGAATATGAAGCCCTTTTGAATGGTATGAAACTAGCAATTGAATGGAGAGTAACAGAGCTACACATTCATGGAGACTCTCAACTTGTTATTCATCAAGTCAATGATGTGTACCAAACTAAAGATGAAAAGCTCATTCCTTACAAGAGAATGGTAGATGATCTTAATAAATATTTCATATCTATCACATTTGAGAAAATTCCTAGAATGGAGAACAAGGCTGTCGATGCAATGGCAACACTATCTACTTTATTACAGCAACCTGAACATGAGCTACGCTACGAGTTCCTAGTGGAAGCACTATCTTATCCTGCATATGACTCCCCTGAAACCCGCATGATTTTCACTATTGTAGGTCATGATTCATCCTGATATAAAAACCTATTTTCCTATCTCCAAGACCAAATCATCCCTGATACCTTCAACCACCATGAAAAGAGATACCTTATCTGTAATGCCTCCCGATATGTCATCATTGGTCATGATCTATACAAACGAGGTCTAGATGGTACGCTACTTAGATGTTTAGAATGGGAAGAGTCTCAACGTGCATTAGAGGAAGTCCATGATGGTATTTGTGGGTCACACTTGAATGGTTTAACATTAGCTCAAAAAATTATTAGGGTTGGGTACTATTGGCCTGAAATGGAGAAAGAGGCTATCAAATTTGCTAAGAATTGTCAAAAGTGCCAAGTGCATGGCAACTTAATTCATGCTCCAGGGAGGGATCTAATCCCCTTTACAACACAATGGCCTTTCGATCAATGGGCATTTGATCTTATCAGGATGATTCATCCTCATTCTTCTAATGGACATACCCATATAATCATAGCCACAGATTATTTTACAAAATGGGTAGAGGCGGTCCCTTTGACACAAGCAATAGGGAAATAGATATCTATGTTCATATTGAATTATATCATATGTAGATATGGGATACCTCATTCCATAATCATAGATAACGATGGGCAATTCAGGAATAAAGACCTAGATGATCTCTGTGCCAAATTCAAGATCACCCAACATTGGTCTTCTATCTACTATCCTCAAGGGAATGGACAAGTAGAGGCTTCTAACAAAAATCTATTAAAGATCTTGCACAGAGCAGTAAACAAAATTGGAAAAGATTGGCATCTCATGATTAATCTAGCTCTATGGGCCTACAAAACAAGTATCAGAACACCTACAAGGGCTACACCTTTCACTTTAGTTTATGGGTCTGAAGCAGTACTACCTATTGAGGTTGAAATCCCATCACTCAGAATTAGAATGCATGGTCTAGTAACTGATGATGACTACAGAGTGTCTAGGTTACAAGAACTAGAACTACTAGATGAGCGTAGATAAGTAGTGTATGATCATCTCAAAGTATATCAGAAGAGAATGTCTAGAGGCTACAATAAGAAAGTCAGACACAAAGAATCTTAGGTTGGCGATCTAGTCTTGAGAGAAAATCTTAAAAATCAATCCCATCGAGAACGCAAGGGGAAGTTCAAACCCAACTGGCTAGGTCCCTTTGTAATCACTACTACTTTTGGCTTTGGTGCCTATCAACTCTCAGTGACTGAAGGAGAACAACTCTGAGAACCAATCAACGTTCTCCATCTGAAGAAATTCTACGCCTAAGGCATTCAGTCTATGGTAAAATATCCTGAAAAAATCTTTAAAATTGGTAAAATGTCCTGAAAAAATGAACATCTTGGTGAAAACCTAGCAATAGGCACCTTGATGATTCACAAAAAAATTTAAAAATATCAAAAATTCAAAAAAATTCAAAAAATGAAAAATACAAAAAAAAAAATGAGAAAAAAAAAAGTGCCTTGGTGAAAACCTGGAAACAGGGGCCTTGGTAGCAAAAATAGAATCTCTGCCAGGATGGTGAAAACCCAGCAAACGGGTGCCACTTGTTTCAAAATGCTCCATCTATCAGTGCAATCTTGGTCTTTCCCAGCTTTTAGTTTTGCTTTAGTTTGTACATATCTCTTGGTTTGTTTCTGCATTTCCAGTTTTCAAGTAAGTCAGTTTGTACACCAATCAACTCAAGCGTCTATATCCTATCAATGCTTAACACTTGGGGGCAATCAATGTCATATCCTATGGTCTCCCATGTATCTTAGATGTGTCATATCCAACTAGAGTCCTTTGCAGCTTCATTTGAGTCAATCAAGTCTGTCTTGTCTCCAGAAATGATTTTGCATCTACAACACCGCAATCAAACATCAAAACAAACTGAAAATGATCTGTGCTTTTCATGCTTTTATCTCCTTGTATACTTACCAATTCACATTGAGATTTTTGCATATTGTGTCCCTTCGAGCCCTTCGATGATGTCCTTTACAGGATTTAGAGAGTGATGACTGGGGGCATAATCTTTTCTTTGTCTTCTGCTTGTATGTGAAAATCTAACATCTTTGGGAATTTTGGATTGAAATGGTGTCCGACTGTAAGAGCCTCTATCTCGAATTGGATGGCCATGCGTACCTCAACCATTGATACCCAAAAAATTCAAGGAAGTTTGATCTAACTATTGTCTTTTTGAGTGAGTTCTTTCTCCTACTGTGAAACGCGATCTTACCTAAGGATGTGAACGATAAAGGGTCACTACAGGTAATTCACATTGGATTTAGAATGATCTCTTGGCTATTTGATGTGTTTTTCATGCAAGGTGTATTCAGGTCATCACGATGTTTATGTTTTGATGCTTATACAAATTGCTATATCAAAATGGACATGATATTCAAGTCATCTTGGTGTTTGTGCCTTGGTGCTTATATCTAATCCGACATTCTGAAAACAAAATCAATATTCATATGTCCATGGTTGCCTAGCCAGTGGGTGTTGTATTGATTCTTGCACATACAAATCGATATTCATATGTCTATGGTTTCATATCTAGTGGGCATTGTATTGATTTATCTAGTTACCTAAAAGTTCAATGATGATAACAAATCAACATATGATTAGTGAGTAGGTCCTAGGTCTTAGGTTACATTTCATTTTGCATGTCTCTTTGCATTTTTCATGTTTGCATGATCTCACAATGGCTGAATGAACTTCAATGCTTAAATGATTCTTCAAATCGCATCTTCAAGTCTAACAAGAGCTGAATCTCACCCGAAGGTTCCTCCAATGAAACAACAAGTAGAATCCTTTTTCGGGATCAAAATCAAAATCTGAGATCATTCATATTACTACTTGCATAATCGACCTTCCATCATCACAGAAATCTAGTATTCAACTTAACTGATTATCTAACATCAAACTATCAAAATTTCAACTATGGTCAACTTATGGTCAAACCTAGTCAAATTTGGTCTTTTGGACCTCCAAATGATGTAGAACGCATTCTCGAACGTGTTTAACCACTTCTCAAATCAATTAACATGCTTCTAAACTATCAACGCTGACTTTTTCTTGTCAGATTTCAATTTTAATCCCGAAGGGGGCATGGTATTGCACATCATTCAAAGTTTGTAATCAAATTTGAAATCATATATTTATGGAAATCAATATCTTTCATCAGTAATCAAGATAACAACCACGTCTAGTTACTGATTCATCAAAAAAGTCCTCATCGCTTGGGGCAAATCTATCATCACTTGGGGCATATCAGATTCATCAAGATCCATATCAATCTGGTATTCTCCTAATCTTGTAAATTGTATCAATTTTTGCAACCATCGGATCATAGTGTTCTTTCCTTGTTTCTTCGACAACTGAAGGATTCGGATGTGATACCTGCTAGTTCTACTAAGACAATTGAGTCTAGAACTGGTCACTCACTTCTTCACAATCATAAGGTTTGGAATCAGGCATTTTGACACTTTTTCGCAATCATAGGTTCATTTTCTGTTATAGTGAATGTTATCTTTGGTCATTCAGGGCCTATTATCTCCATATCAAATCAATATCAATCAACTTCTGTCTCATATCAATTATCAATTTCAAACATCAGTTTCATATCTTTATCAAACACAGACTATCTTTGAACCACTGCGCTTCGCACACTAATTCAAAGAGGGGCAAAATGTAATACCCCAAAAATGGGCTATAAGTTCATTAATCTCCTATATCAACAATTCAAACGAAATCGACATCAAAGTCCTAACCTAAGGCACATCTGCACATCATCGAATCCTAATTGATTATCTTAAATTCTGCATCGGGGAATATTCCTAGCAATATTCCTAATTATCTTAATTATCTTTAATTTAATGATTATTTGGCGATAAATCACATTTATCCTAAGTTTTATTAATTGAATATTTTCATATTTAATTAATTAGATTTAATATCTTGCCACTTAATTGTTTAATTAAATTTAATTCTATCTATTATTAATTGTATTATTTAATTTTGACAATAAATCCAATATCCTATGAATAATTGATTAAATTCTTATTTAATTAATTAAAGCAAGTTGTCATTATTTAATAATATATAGTTTTTAATAAAAGTTTGATAAAATAGTTAATTAACCCATAAATTAATTATTTTATTTCAAAAATCAGTTAAGTTGAGAATAAATCACTTTATTTATTTATTAAATCATAATTATCCATGTGCACATTCAAGGACCAAGTAAAATCAAATTGGAAAATCAATGCAAGTTGTTAGCTTTTTGAAACTCAACATCTTTTTGAGTTTTAAAGTTGATCTAAACTTCTAATTCGAGTTGAACTGTGCTTTTACATGATTTTTGTGACTTAATTATCTGTTATTTAAAAATAACTCAAAAATCAACCTGAGTTATTTTAGTGATTTATGGCTTTTTCTCATGCACCTCCAAAGCCCTGGATTTCTATAAAACCAAGGCTCAACTCTTCATAATTCATATCTCGCAAATTGCAAACTTACTCTACAGGAATCATAGCATATCAGATTTGGAGAATTTGCACAATTGGAGCTTGAAAGATAAATTTGAGGATTCAAAGCTTTGTGAGATCAATTTCAAATTCATAGCTTTCATATTATTGTTAGAATTTTCATTCTCATATCATATCATTTCTAGATTAGCATTGCATATCAATTTTCATATTAGCATAGATTCATATCAGTTTTCATCATATTATTGCATAGAAAATCCAAAAAAATAGCTTAATTGCATTCAATTCATATCTAGATCAATTGCATTCAAATCCTTCATTTAGGTGTCGTCTAGGTCACTGATCTCGATAGCAATCTGAGAACATTAATCTCACACCTACTAGAAGGCAGTAAATCACTTGGTTAAATTAGATTTCAATTTTGCATGATTTTGATTATAGCTAACCTCTAATGTTTTACTGAAGTGTTTTGTCTACAGATCAGGTATAATTTTCACACACACAAAAGCTTGCACATTATTCAAGCTAACACTATGCACACCAAAAGAATATTTACAACATATAGAAAGGTAGGAAAAGAGCCTACCATAGGAGCCAGAAGTAAGACAAAGTCACGTGAATCCATTTACCGGCTAGGAGAAGTAGGAGCCTTTCCGCAATAATGGATTATGACCATATTATGTGACCTGTAATACTTTCCATCTGACAACTCTTTGATGTTGGACATCAAACTAACTTTGTGCAAAAGTAGCATGTGCAAATGCTCACCTCTAAACAACCATCTTTCATCATAACTTTCTGAATTTTCTGGGGTATCCTGTGCAATATTATTCAAGAAATCTTTTTCTTTTGATTGTACATAATAACACTAAAAAAATTTTTAAATAATGGTTGCATCATTCTTACAATCCTCACTATGAAAATCAGTATACCCAAAATAAATTTCAGCACCTACATTACCTTTGATATAAAAGGCAATTTCATCTAACATAGAATCAACATTAGCTAGAATGATTTCATTTTTTTTAACTGTGATCAAATTTGAAAATTCTCTGTCCATAGTTGAAGTATATGAAGAATTAATACCTGCACTTTTTGCACTGAGGTCTTCTTGTTCAAGGGATGACAAAAATTGACTTATAACTTCTTCGTCATACAGAGAAATATCATCCAAATTGTTGAGAAATCTCTGAGGCTGCAAAACTTCAACATCTTGTTTCCTCCCTTTCTCAACATTTATTCCAGCATCATTTTTTCTAGGAAAAGGAGGCAAGCCATCATCAATTGGTTGGGACTCATAAATCTCAAAAAGAGCATTGTTTCTAACCTCATAATCTTTATCATATTGAGCCGGTAAGTATAGTGCATTGACTTCACCCCAAGTAATCCCATCTACTAGATTTGTGAATTGTTCCTTCATTTTGGTTGTTGCTGCATTATTCTTTTCAACTGTAGTAATAAACACTTCTTTTTCATAAATATTCTCACGATCAACTTTTGAATGAATGGTGAGTGCATGTATCTTTTGAAAATTATCTTTTAAAAGCATGGGATCAAACTTTATGGGAACAACATCCCCTTCCTTTGCAAGAATAAAATCTTCATTAAGAAAACATGTGGAGGGAAAAATATTTACATCACTTCCATGTGCATGCATCTCTTTTTTTGCTATCTCCTTTTCAATGATCATTTCATCAAATAATTCGGACAAACTAGAATTCATACCTTTGCCCAAATCAGGATAGAATGTGTTGGATTTATTTCAGCAGTGTGACTTTCCTCATTTGTCACCGCACTAAGGAAATCACTATCTTCTTCTTCTTCATCTTTACCCATGGGCTCTTAGATGGTTTTTTGATCATCAAAGACTGAATAGATGTGAGAAATGAAGTGAGAGGATATCATCAAGGGTTGTTCATCATCAACTGTCAGTTCTTCTTTCAGTCTTTCCACTCTTCTTTCATACTCCTTCAGATCCTTGAGTTTGTGGAATCGTGCACAGAGACTTCTCCACAAAAGAGTGTTTGCATGATCATCTTCCAGACTGATATTTTCTCTGACAGCCCAAGAGATACTTTCTTTGAAATTATGCAAAAACTCACTCAACACTTTGTCATGCATTGGATAAATCTCCATAAGAGTAGGATTAGGTCTTTTCTTGATCATGATCTTTTTGGTCTGCATGATGAATTAGTAGAGTCACCAAGCCTGTATATACATATATAATATACAAACTAAGGAAATAAATTTAGCACTAAATCTTTGATTCCTGTCCCTAGTGGAGTCACCAAAAATCTGTTGGTAAATAGATTTGTCTTCTCAAAACACCTGCACAAAATGACTCCTAAACGTCCAAGGCTGAAAGATAAATTTGCAACACAACAGTTGAGTCACATGCCATGATTATATACAAGTGCTCTCTGCTTATTTTTCCAGGTGCAGCTACCTTTGAATGATTTGCAAAGAATCAAATAACTTGCTATGCCTTTAACCTAAAGACAAAGAAGGTAAGCTAAGATTCATCCATCAACATGGGATGAATGCGAAAATCATAATAATAAATTTTAAAAGAAACTAAATGCATGGCACAAAGACCATTTACATCATTTTTCCCAATTATAAAGGACAAGGAAAGACTCAAAATGTTGTTCTTAGATAGACGAATGCATAAAAATCAAAGTTTGTATGACATTCATTTACATAACCTTGACAGGACTACAAATAAAGATAACTGAAACAACTCAAAGTCTGATTCAATTAGAAAGAAAAATATTTAAATTCAAAGTTTCAATATTTTTCTCCCTTCCTCCAAATACATGAAAATGACACAAAGTCCAATAATCCCTGCAAGAAAATTACATCTGAAAACAAAAATCATATCTTCTTCCCCCTGTTACAAACTAAACAAAAACAAAAATCCCTCCTTCTGTAGCACACAGGCTTCCAAAAAGAAAGTATTTTGATTACAATATTCAAATTCTAGAACCCTCCTTCCCAGAGCACAAAGACTTTTTCAGAAAGAGACCCCCCACTTACTGTCCCCAATTTCCCTGATAAATCATTTTCTCATAACCTCCTTTTTCTTCTGCAACCCTTTCTTGAAATGTAACCGGTTGATCTTTTTTTACTTTACCTTTCCCTTTTTACTTTCTCCACCCATCTTCTTTATAAAATCAAGTCTTTATAAAATTTATATTCAATAGTTTATAAATATTATTTTATCATATTTGGACAAGTGGGATATGAATACATTAGTCCAAAATAATAAAACAAATTTGATGCTGGGCAGATTTTTTTTTATAGTCAAATTATGTCTCAATGCGGGGGCCATAATTAATTATTCCACCGTTGGATTTCCTTTGTTTTTGGATATGTTGGAGAGATCCTAATTTCACACAACTTTACCAGAGAGATCAAACAAATTATGTCTGAGGAAAAAGTTATTGAGGTTTGAGTGGAGGTATGTAAAACTACCAGAATAACCAAACTTCTTGTGTTAATGCATCACCAATCTTTCACATCTTTTGCACTTGGAGATTCCCTCTCATACACAAGGATCCAAATTGAAGCTCCCACTCTTAAATCATGGGCTTGAATGATTATTTTCATGGTTCCTTTCTCATGAATGGTGACAAGAGTGTCTCTCTGTTCCATTGAGAATGAATGTATAGTATTGGTGGTTTCAAATTCTATCTCCTTTGTGATATAACAGTCATGATGCCTCCATAGTTCTCAAAATATCATCCAATTGTTCTTATTGCTTTGTTGCAAAACTAGATTCAGCTCTGAATATAGATCTTGTACATGACAAAGTGCACAAATTTCATAACATTTTCTGATGTGGTAATTCCTCTCAACAAATTGCATAGTGCCACACTATTTTAGAATATAAATGATACACATGTTTGTAGAGACAATTTTCTAATTCCCAGAGAATTCTCTAATTTAAAACCTTAGTGAATTATTTTTCATTTGTGCTCTGAATTCTAAAATCTTTTTGATGACCCAACATAGTTATCATTTCCATAATCCCATGTCAAATTAGCATCAAATCATCTAACTGTGTAATTTGTAATTTTGAAATTTTCCATCGAACCTGTGAAACTTTGTGAGCTGCACCTTTGAACATGCAAACTGCCTGAACCATTTCGAACCTCTAAACCTATGAATCTTCTTATGCAAACTGAACCACTTCAAACCTCTTTTAACTTTGGTTCGAAGTAGTTCAAAGAGGTTCAAGACCTTAAACTTGAAATTTTATTTTCGGGGTCTATATGGGTACCAACAAAAAGAAAGAAAGAAAAAGAGTAAAACACGGTGCTATGAAGCCTCTTGACATGTCTACTCCTTTGGACTGCATCCTTTCCTTCTCTTGCATTATGATTTTGTGACTTCTCCTATGCTAGCCTTTCATTGCTTGTCCAAATGTGCTTTACATGACATTTTTTTCCCTAGCTTGGGTATTCTTGAGGAGTTTTCCCTTGAGGATTTCTTCCCTTCATTCTCCTTCATTATCTTGTCTTCCATCTCTTCCACCAGCTTGTCAATCCCTCTTGTTCTCCACCTTGCTAGACATTGGGACTACATGATATGATCTTTCTTGGGAGTTTGCAATGGAAAAAGATTCTATCAAGTTTGCTAAGAACTATCAAAAGTGCGAAGTGCATGGCAACTTAATTCATGCTCCAAGGAGAGATCTAATTCCCTTCACTACACAATGGCCTTTTCACCAATGGGCATTTGATCTTATAGGATCCATACATCCTCATTCATCTAATGGGCATACCCACATTATTACAGCTACAAATTATTTCACATAATGGATAGAAGCAATCCCTTTGATACAAGCAACTGGAAAATAAATATCTATGTTCATCTTGAACTATATCATTTGTAGATATGGTATTCCACATTCTATAGTCACAGATAATGGTGGACAATTCAAAAACAAAGACCTAGATGATTTATGTGCTAAATTCAAGATTACACAACATTGGTCATCTATCTACTATCCTCAAGGGAATGGACAAGTAGAGGCTTCTAAGAAGAATCTATTGAAAATCTTGCACCGAATAGTTAATAAAATAGGAAGAGACTGGCATCTCATGATCAATCCAGCTCTCTGGGCCTACAGAACAAGTATCAAAACACCCACTGAGGCTACACCATTTGCTTTAGTTTATGGGTCTAAAGTGGTACTGCCTATTAAGGTTGAAATCCCATCACTAAGAATCATAATGCATGGTCTAGTAACTGATGATGACTATAGAGTGTCTAGGTTGCAAGAAATTGAACTACTAGATGAGCGTAGACAAGTAGCATATGATCATCTCAGAGTATATCAGAAGATAATGTCTAGAGATTACAACAAGAAAGGTAGACACAGAGAATTTTAGGTCGGTGATCTAGTCTTTAGAGAGAATCCTAAAAATCAATCACATAGAGAACGGAAGGGGAAGTTTGAACCCAATTGGCTGGGTCCCTTTGTTTTCACTGCTACTTTTGGCTCTGGTGCCTATCAACTCTCAAAGACTGAAGGAGAACAGCTCCGAGAACCAATCAACGTTCTCCATCTAAAGAAATTCTAAGCCTAAGGCATTAAGTCTATGGTAAAATGTCCTTAAAATCAGAAAAATCAGAAAAAGTCCTAAAAAAATGAACATCTTGGTGAAAACCTAGCAATGGGTGCCTTGATGATTCACAAAAAAAATCAAAAAATTCAAAAGTACAAAAAAATTAAAAAAATGAAAAATACAAAAAAATGAGAAAAGAAAAAGTGCCTTGGTGAAAACTTGGAAACAGGCGCCTTGGTAGCAAAAATAGAATCTCTGCCAAGATGGTGAAAACTCGGCAAATGGGTGCCACTTGTTCACAACACTCCATTTATCAGCGCAATCTTGGTCTTTCCCAACTTTTAGTCTTGCTTTAGTTTGTACATATTCCCCGGTTTGTTTCTGCAATCCTATTTTCAATAAGTCGGTCTTTACACCAATCAAATCAAGTGTCTGTATCCTATCAATGTTCACACTTGGGGGAAATCAATGTCATATCCTATGGCCTCTAGTACATCTTAGATGAGTCATATCCAGTCAGAGTCATTTGAAGCTTTATCCAAGTCAGTCAGTCAGTCTCATCTCCAGAAAGGATTTTGCATCTACAACAACGCAATCAAACATCAACACAAATTGAAAACAAACTATGCTTTTACATGCTTTTATCTCCTTGTATGCTTACTGATTCACATTGAGATTTTTGCATATTATGTCCTTTCGAGCTCTTCGATGATGTCCTTTACAGGATTTAGAGAGTGATGACTAGGGTAATAATGTTTTCTTTGTTTTCTGCTTGTAAGTGAAAATCTAACAACTTTGGAAATTTTGGATTGAAATGGTATCCATTTGTAAGAGCCTCTATCTCATATTGGATGGCCATGAGTACCTCAACCATTGATACCTGGAAAATTTAAGGAAGTTTGATCTAACTATTGTCTTTTTGAGTGATTTCTTACTCCTACTATGAAACGTGATCTTACTTAAGGATGTGAACGATAAAGGGTCACTACGGGTAATTCACATTGGATTTAGAAGGATCTCTTGACTACTTGATGTGTTTGTTACGCAAGGTGTATTCTGGTCATCATGATGTCTATGTTTTGATGCTTATACAAATTGCTATATCAAAATGGACATGATATTCAAGTCATCTTGGCATTTATGCCTTGGTGCTTATATCTAATCTGACATTTTGAAAACAAAATCAACATTCATATGTCCATGGTTGTCTAGCCAGTGGGTGTTGTATTCTTTCTTGTGCATACAAATCAATATTCATATAGTTTCCTAGCTAGTAGACATTGTATTGATTTATCTGGTTACCTAAAAAGTTCAATGATGACGACAAGTCGACACATGATCATTCACTAGGTCCTAGGTCCTAGGTTTGCATTTCATTTTGCACTTTGCATGATCTCACAAATTGCTTGAACACTTAAACGATTCTTCAAAACCAAAAATACTAAACATGACATAAGGACTGAGCATTGTATGAAGGTTCCTCCAATGAAACAATAGGTAGAATCCTTTTTCAAGATCAAAATCAAAATCTGAGATCATTTATATTATTAACTACTTGCATAATCGACCTTCAATCATCACAGAAATCTAGAATTCAACTTAACTGATTATCTTACATCAAACTATCAAAATTTCAACTTGGTCAACTATGGTCAACTCAAGGTTTAACCTAGTTAAACTTGGTCTCCAAGACCTCTAAACGATGCAGAACACATTGTCGAGCATGTATAACCACTTCTCGAATCACTCAACATGCTTCTAAACTATTCAATGCTAACTTTTCTTGTCAATTTTTTATTTTAATCCCGAAGGGGGCATGGTATTACACATCATTCAAAGTCTATCAATCTATTTTTGTCAATCAAATTTTTCTTAATAATCAAGACAACAACCACATGTAATTATTGACTCATCTAAAGTCCTCATCGCTTGGGGCAAATCTATTATCACTTGAGGCATATCAGATTCATCAAGATCCATATCAATCTGGTATCCTAAATTTATCTTGTAAACTGTATCTAATTTTTGTAATGATCGGTTTATTAGTGTTATTTTCTTGGTTCTTCGTAATTGATGGGTTCAGGATGTGATACCAATATGATTCATACAAGGACATTCAGGTCTAGAATCGGGCACTCACTTCTTCGCAATCATAAGGTTCAGAATTAGGCATTTTGACACTTTTTTTTGTAATCATTGGTTCATTGTTGCTATAGTTGACATTATCTCTGGTCATTCAGGACCTAAATCTCAAATCTTGAATCTTTAAATATTTCAATCGATTCCTGTCTCAGAATCGATTCATCTTTCAAATCAATCTCAAATTCTTTATCATACACAAATTATTCTTTGAACCACTACATTTTTCACAGTGATTCAAAGAGGGGAAAAATGTAATACCCCAAAAATGGGCTATAGGTTCATTAACCTACTACATCTTCAATTTGAATGAAATCGACATCAAAGTCCTAACTTAAGGCACATCTGCACATTATCGAATCTTAATTGATTTTATCCTAAATTTTGCATCAGGGAATATTCCTAGCAATATTCCTATTTATCCTAATTATCTTTAATTTAATAATTATTTGGCAATAAATTCTATTTATCCTAAAGTTTGATTAATTGAATATTTTGAATATTTAATTAATTAGATTTAATACTGTCACTTAATTGTTTAATTAAATTTAATTAAATTATTATTAAGTTGTATTATTTAATTTTGACAATAAATCAAAAATCTTATGACTAATTGATTAAATTCCTATTTAATTAATTAAAGTCAGTTGTCAATATTTAATAATATAGTTTTCAAATAAAGCTTGATTTAATAAATGATTAACCCATAAATCAATTGTTTTAATTTCAAAAATCAGTTAAGTTGAGAATAAATCACTTTATTTTTAATTCATTTATAATTAAATCATGCACAATCAGAAAAGAAGGCAACTAGAAATTAAAATTCAATTTTAAAATTCAAACTCAACATCTAATGATGAGTTGAAATTTCATCTAAACTCTATTTTGAGTTAAACACTGCTTTTGCATGGTTTTTGTGAGTTAATTATCTCTGATTTTCTGATAACTCAAAAATCAACCTGAGTTTATCAAGAGTGATTTATGGCTTTTCTCTTGCATCCTCAAGGCCCTGGATTTCTATAAAATCAAGGCTCAACTCTTCTGGCAATCAACACTCGAATTTGCACAATTACTCTGGCGAATTGGCAATTGAAGGATTAAGCACTTGCGATAGGCGATTTGTGAGATCTTTCATAGTTGATCATAGTTTTTACATAGTTTCATATCACAATTTTTCATATTCATCCATAGGATTCTTAGATTAAATCTGCATTCAATATCAATTTCATTCATACAGTTTTTCATTCTTATTGCACTAAAATACAAAAATATAGATTAAATCTGCATTTATATAGTCTTTCATTCTTTGCATTCAAATCCTTCATTTAGGTGTTGCATTTTCATTGATCTCGATTCCAATCTGAGAACATCATACTCGCACCTACTAGAAGGCAGTAAATCACCTGGTTAGCATAGTTTCATTTACTTGCAAGATTTTGGTTTTTTCTAACCTCTAATGTTTTACTGAAGTGTTGTGTCTACAGTTAGGTACAAAATTCACACACACAAGATGCATGTATTCTAACACCTTGGTGCATATCATGGTTAGTAAAGAGGAATGACCAGGTGAATGCACCCATGCATTGGACAACCAGACCTAGTCCTACAGTGAGTTGATCGATAGAGTTAATACATCTAAGGTTATAGTTCTAAGAGGATGAAGGTGGTAGAAGCTGGACAAAGGTAAAGTCAAAGAAGTTATTCTATTCTTTAGAAAATCTAGGAAATAGTGAGAGGCTAGATCTGTTCTTCTTACCTGTTGTGGTTGTTCCTTTCCTACTTTTCTGGATGATCTCTTTCTTGCTTTCTAGGTTTGTAATAATGTCTCCACCTATTTTATGGTATGAGTAGTTAGCTATTATATGTCTTTTCCTTTAATTAAATCCCCACTCCTAAGTGAGAGAGGGTGACATTATTATTTTTTAGAAGATATAATTTTTATTCTTTTATTTTCCAATTTTCATGAATACAATTGTACTTTATTCTTGAATAAATTATAGTGAAGTGTTGAAAGTTAATATTGTGTAATTGAGTTTTGGATACTCATCCAAGGGGGCCTACTTGGTGAGGAATCCACATTAGATATATCCATTTCCTGTATCTTTCATTTCTATATCTTATTGTTTCAATTCTAGTGTTGAAACTGTCCCTGCAACCAAAGTCGCAGGTTAGTTGTTGAGTCCTATAGCCAAAGTGGTAGAATAGTTGAAGCATCATGGTTTGGAGTTTCAAGATTTTTATTCTTCAAGCTTTAGTATTTCTAAATTTATCTCTCAAAGCATTTGTTTCCTGCAATAATTATAGGATAGCGTGGTCTAAGTCAGTTCTCGATGCATATATTTTGATGGCCCATTTCAAGTAGCACGTCCCTAGGTTGATAATTAAATGATTTTTTATGACAAGGAGGATAGTTTCTTGGTTAGGATGCCAAACTCTTGAGTCCTGGTGATAAGCCTAGTTTTTTGCTCCTTTCTAAAACTGATCATTTTTTGTGCCATTGTCAAGGACGGTGTTGAGCCAAGTTCTAACTCAATCATCTATAGAATTTTCTTTAGGTTTATGATTTTATTTCCTCTCTTTCAATTATAGTAGTTTTCATTCCCATAAATTCCCCACACAATAGCACAAACCTCCATTCTAGCTGCATGCATGTATATAAGAAGAGACACTCTAGGAAGATTCCTACCAAACAACCAGTTAGAAGAAATCTTTTTGCTAGAAGAAGAAGAACAGGGTAACTTTATGGATGCTATTGTGAACCTTCCTATCTCATCATCATCAAAATTTGAACCTCAAGGATTTTACCTTCTTGAAGAACCTCTTGAGTTGAATCCTTTTGTTGAAGCCTTGGCTAACTTGGGAATTAAATACCCTGATCATCAAGAAGAATAAAATTCATTTCCTTTAGTCATCTACTAGACTCAAAATCAACCTCGAGGTCAACCTAGGATGGCAAACCCTCCTACTTTTCCATTTCCTATTACTGACCAGTGGGATAATAATAGACTCAAGAACATCCCATCTTTAACTCTCCCTAAATTCTATGGCCTTGTGATAGAGGACCCAAATATCTTTCTCTTCGAGTTTGATATCCTATGTTGAAGTTATGATTACACCACTAACACCCAAAAACTTTAATTATTTTGTGCGACTCTTAAAGATGATGTATTGAGATGGTTTATGGGCCTATGTCGAGATTTTGTTCATGATTGGGATGAAATGGAGATTTCTTTCTTGACCAATTATAATGAGTAAATGATATGAGAGGTGACAATATTTTAAGATGACGCAAAAGGAGGATGAAAATCTTGAAGACTATGTGTTAAGATTATTGTTCATCTTACAAAAGAATACTCAACATCATCTCAACCAAGAGTCTCAGAAGTTACTCTTCCTAAGGAGTATTCATGAAGGATGCATTGAAGCCTGGGACCTGATGGCAAGAGGGGATATCACCCAATCTTCATGGGATGATATCAAAAAGATATACCTCAACTACTCTCAAGATGCTGCCAAGAAAGGGTGAGGATATTAGTCTGCTATAGGAAAGTATAATGGTACTAGAGCCTCTCAGATAGAGATAACTCATCTCTTATCTGAATTCAAGTAGGACATTATCAATAACATGGCCAAACAGTTGGATACTATGCAAGCTAAAAAGAAACATGAGGAGGCTGAAGCTATTCTGGCAAAATTTTTCCCCCATTACAAATAGAAGAAGAGAGATTGTTGGTGTAAGTTGGTTGCTAATATGGAGGTTATACAACTACCCACTGATTTCAAGCTAGTGGAAGGAGAAGATGAGAAAGTATTATTCATTTCATAATGAAGGCCATGGGATCAATGACAAGGTATGCCTCATGATCCTCTTACATTTAGTGGTCCATTTTATAGTTATCAATGACAACCTCCTATGAATTATCAATACCCTCCTAGGAATAATCCTCAACCTCAGTGGTTAAATTATCCAAATCCTTAATGGAAAAATCCCCAAGGTAATTAGAAACAACCCCAAGGGGCATGACAGCCACCACCAGGTAATTGGCAACAAAATCAACAATGGAGAGGAGGCCAACAATGGCCAAACCAGCCCCAGGGATTTTTGTAGCCACCTCCTCACCTGCTACAACAAGCACTTTTACCACCTCCTATAGCCACTGCTACTCCTCCAAGGCCTAATCATCTTCCTTCCCAACCTTATCCAAATCCTAACAATATACCTTTGGCTCCACAACAAAATGTCTATGCAATAGATCCTACCCAATATCACGCCTATGCCATCAATGCCAATGAAATCCATTTGTGTTCTAGTACCACACTACCTGCTCCTACTCCTCATGTTATAATAGAGGTATCCTCAGAGGTATCTTCTCCTACTCCAGTAGTCCCAAAAACCACAACACATCATTAAACCCAAGAATCATCTCCTCCTTTTCCACAAAGGTTGAAAGTTGAAATCCCCAAGCCTTCTAAGGATGCAACTTTTGACATACTTGATCATCTGAGAAACATTAGTGTTCAAATACCATTATTTTAGGCAATAAAGGATGTTCCCACCTATGGAAAGGTCATCAAAGAAGACTATTTTAGAAATCCCAGCCGAAAAATAAAGGATTCCCAAACCATACATGTATTAGGAAAACTTGTGGATATAATTCTTGGGAAAGTAGTTTTCCCAAAGTATTCAGACCCTGGCAGCCCTATTGTTGAGGTTATTATTAATGGAGCAGCCATCAAGAATGCCTTGATTGACCTAGGAGCAGCTATAAATGTTATGACCAAAGATATTATGCAACAACTCAACATTGTCAACCTCAAGACTAAACCTATTGTCTTGTAGCTGGTAGATAATTCTACGATAAAGCCTAATGGGATGGTAGAATATATAGTTGTAACCTTAGAATCCTGGTCATACGTTGCTTAATTCATGATACTTTAACCAAAAGCCACATTATGGGGATATCCAATCATTATAGGTAGACCCTGGTTAGCCATTGTCGATGCTTATATAGGTTGTCGCTCATGAGATATAACCATCTCTGAATGGTCAACATACTAAAAGGTTAGCCTTATATCCACCTGCCCAACCACAAATGGAGTTGACCTCACCAATCTAGCTAAATATAGGGGAAGAGGCTGAGGTAGAAAATTTAGTAGCTCAGTTAATGATGTTGAAAAGAGACCCTTTCTTGCACCTTCAAGAAGAAGATCAATTATCACAAACATCCTGCAAAATTAGTCTAGACTGAGTTCACATTCTATAGACTATTCATCTCCCCATAACTGCTCCCTGCAACCTTTGTATCCTAATTGTGAGTTTTCTCCATCTCCTATAGCTAAATAAATCTACCACCAATTACTTCTACATGAAATTCAATTACCCTCATTCATAGATACTTCTATGGTAGAGTTAACCAAGTAGTTAGAAGTCTCTCTAGGATGTTTCTTGCACATCAATAATCAACTTACCCCTCCACAACAAACAACCTTAGCCAAGATATTAAAAGATAATACCACAACATTTTCATGGGATTATAGGGATATGAAAGGCTCAGATCCTAATTTGTGTTCTCATAGGATATATCTCAAAGAGGATAAGGCCCCTGTTAGACAATTTCAAAGACATGTTAATCCAACATTAAGGGAGATAGTGAAAACCGAGTTACAAAATTTCTTAATGTTGGTTTCATCTACCCTATCTCAGACAGTCACTGGGTCTCATCATTAGTGATAGTCCCCCAAAAGGGGGGCAAGTGGAGGGTATGTGTTGATTACAATGAGCTCAATAATGCAACCAAAAATAATCACTTCCCTCTACCATTCATAGATCAAGTGTTGGACTGTTTAGCAAGCAAAAAGTATTTATCATTCCTAGATGGGTACAATGGGTACAATCAAATTAGGATTCTTCCTAAAGACCAAGAAAGACTACATTTACCTGTCCATGGGGAACTTTTGCCTACTTAGTCTTACCCTTCAATCTTTTTAATGCCCCAACAACTTTTTAGACTATATGAAAATCTACATAGATGATTTCATTACATATGGGGAAACTTATGAAGAAGCCTTGTCTAACCTTGGAAAAGTTCTTCAAAGATGTGAGGAACACAATCTATCCTTGAATAGTGAGAAGTGCTTTATGGTGATGCAGGAAGGGTAGTGTTGGGACATTATATCTCTATTGTTGGTATTCAAGTCGAACCTGCTAAGATAGAGGTCATCACAAACTTGCCTACACCAACCAAAAAAAAGTATGTCTGAAGTTTCTTGGGACATCCTAGCTACTATAAAATCTTTATCAAAGATTTTAGTAAAATGGCAGGCCCCATGTATTCTCTTCTTACAAAAGACTCTGAGTTCCTATGGACTAAGGCCTGTGATGAATCCTTCTTGTAGCTTAAGTTTGTTTTTACTCAAACACTTATATTATAGGGTCCTAATTGGTCTCTACCATTTTATATTCATATCGATGCTTCTAACTATTTTGTGGGTGTTGTTTTGGGGCAGAAAGATGATTCTATAGAGCATGCAATCTTCTTTATCAACAAAAATTTGCAGGGACCTAAGTTGAATTACACATACATAGAGAAAGAACTCTTGGCTACATCTATGCCCTCAAAAAAAATTTCCACTACATTACTGGATACTAGATCTATGTGCACACTAACCATGCAACCATTAAGTATTTGGCTAACAAACTTGCTATCACATGGAGGTTAGCTAGATGGATTTTGTTGCTACAGGAGGTTTGATGGTCCCAAACAGTGTTGAGATGGGAGGGGTGAATCAACACCCACTAAAAATTTAGAGCCAAATCTGATATAATCTAACCAAAACTGTAAGAAGAATATATTCTACCATAGAAATAACAATAACATAATAAAATAGTAAACAACACCAAATTTATCATGTGGAAAACCAAATCGGGAGAAAAACATGGTGTGAGGAAACCTCATAAATTTTTCAATCTTCTAAAGTGCACCTTGTAAGGATCCTTCCCTATTAAAGGATTACAAATGCACTATTAGATGTGACCCGGTTAAAGGATTTAAGAAATAAGGTCTGTTAGAACCTGCCTGGTTAGAGGACTTAAAACATCTACACATATGTCACCCAATTGGGGGATTTAATACAAGGGACATGTTAATGTCCACCCAAAAACTAGGATTTTTCTATTGCACTTGTTAGAGAACAATAGAGGGTTTGATCTTTTAGAAATGGCTTTGCTGAGCCTACTAAGATTGTTGTGCTTCTCAATTGAGAATCATCACCAATCACCATAGGTATGTTCTCCTTATTTGTTGTGCTTCCTTTCACACTATTCTTTTATTCTTCTCTTCATATTTTCATAGCTTCTTTTAGCTTACAAGTTCACTCCTTTTTTTTTGGTAGAATGAAGGCAAAAAATATTCTTCACATGTTGAAAAATATATAGTCTTCTTTACCTTTCCACTTTTTACATGCACGACCTGTTTAAAGATCACCTTTGGATCCATCACCCTATAGAGTCTCAGTTCAACAAGGAAACATCTGATGCATGCCATGTGATTTTTTTTCTTTACAAAGGAAATGACAAATGTGTGTCGAAAGCTTTCCCTCACTAGAGATTTCTATGTATTTTAATACCACAAGTTTGGGCATTAAAACCTTCAACTGTGCCTAGCACCAATCTTTCTGATAACACAAAGTCATATGGATTTTGTGCAAAAAATCTTGGTTAAAGAGTTACACAAGTGTTTGTCAACTTTGACTTTCCCCGGTTCATCAGTCTTGATGACATCTTTAGTGCTCGATTTATATCCCTAGGTTGTGGATAGGTAAAAAAACATACACCTATCACCATTCCTTTCTTTGTTTTTACTAGTTGATTCATCAATCCCAGTTATACACTTTATCTTAGTCATAGTATTGAAACCTTGATTACCGGTTGCGCCTTCCTTGGTTACCGGTTGTTCTGATGATCAGTTAGAGCTTTAACAGTAACCGAGACAGTGCCTCTTCTTACTCACTACATGTCACCAGTCTCCAAACCAATCTCTCCCCTTGCACTAGCTGTACCTCTCCTTGGTTCATGACTAAACACTTTAGGCACCCCTATTTTCTAATTAATGACAATACCTCTTTGCCATGTACCAGTTACATCCTTACCAGTTAGTGCCAATAATCTCTCCCTTTGGCATTGATGGAAAAACACAACTTACATAATCTTGTTGGTCCTGTCTACCTCTTCACAGGTCATAATCTCCCCCTTTGACAATAATTCCAAAGGCTAGTCAAAATACTACCTTCATGAAATCTTCTCCCCCTTCGAGCAGTAGTCATTTATCACCAATCCTATTAAGATGATACTTTAATCCTCTATTGAAGCTCAATGGATTGGTGAACACCTCGGCCTTATTACTGAAGATCAAGAAGGGGCACAACCCCTAATTTTCCTCTAAGATATTCAAATGTACTCTTCTATAAAGACTTTGTGAATATATCAGCAACTTGTTCTTTTATAGGAACATATTCCAATTTTACCTCTTTATTTTTCACTTTCTCTCTCAGATAGTGGTACTTTATAGCAATGTGCTTTGTTTTAGAGTGCATGACATGATTTTTAGATATATTTATTGCACTTGTACTATCACATTAAATTGCAATCAATTCATGTACATTTTCTTGGATTCCTTCCAATATCTGTTTGATCCAGATCACCTGTGTGAAATTAATTGCAATAGAAACATACTCACCTTCTATTGTGGACTGTGAAATGTAGTTATGCTTCTTAATCATCCATGACACAATCTTTTCTCCAAGAAAGAATTCACCTCCACTTGTGCTCTTTATGTCATCAATATTACCAACCTGATCTGCATCAGTGAATACCTTTATCTCAAAATCTCCTTTGTGAGGAAACCATAGGCCATACTCCTTAGTACCCTTTAGGTATCTAAAAATTCTCTTCACTGTTATTTGATGTGTTTCTTTTGGGTTAGTAGAAAATCTAGCTACAATGTCTACTGCATGTGCAATATTAGGTCTATTATGAACAACATACTGTAACTTGCCAATCATTGACTGATATAATGTTTCATTTACATCTTTTGCATCATCCTCTTTTAATAACTAGAGGTTAGTTATCATTGGTGTGTCAATAGGTCTAGATTCTTCTAGCCCAAAGGATTTAAGAATTTCTTTAACATACTTGGATTGAGAAATAAAAATACCTTCTTTTAGCTGATGGACTTGCAATCCAATGAAGAATTTTATGGCTCCAATCATGGACATTTCAAATTCTTTCTTCATCTCCTCAACAAAGTCTTTTCTCATTTTTTCATCTCCTCCAAAGATGATGTCATCCATAAATATTTCAGAAATAAGGTTCCCTTCTTTTCCAGTCCTGAGATACGTATTTCTATTATCTCATGTTCTTGTGAATCCTATGGTCAAGAGGTATGAATGTAACCTTTCATACCAGGCTCTTCGGGCTTGTTTCATCCCATAAAGTGCCTTTTTTAGTTTACAAACCATACCACTTTTCTCTTTGGATGAGGAGCCTCCTAGATGCTCTATGTAAACTTCTTCCTCCAATATACCATTTAGAAATCCAGACTTCACATCCATATAGTATACTTTGAACCTTTTATGAGAAACATAAGCGAGTAGGATTCTCACTCCTTCTAGTCTAGCCATAGGTGGAAAGGTTTCTCCATAGTCTAGTCCTACCTCCTATGCATAGCCTTTGTAGACTAGCTTTTCTTTGTTCCTTACCACCTTTCCTTCTTCATTTAATTTGTTTCTGTACACCCACTTTCTCCCAATGACATTCTTTTCCCATAGTCTAGGAAAAAGAGTCCATGTTCCATTCTTCTCAATTTTCTCAATCTCTTCTTCCATTTCCTTGACCAAATTCTCATCCTCCAAAGACTCTCTAGTGGTTATGGGTTCTATACTTGAAAGTAGGAAGATAATTTCTCTAGCCTCTCTCTTGGTTAAAATATTAGCATGTTAATCACCAATAATTTTATTAGTGGAGTGATATGTGACATACCTTGGCAAAATCAGTTGGTGTTCCCGGTCTATATCTTCTGGTTGAGAAATATCTCCAACAATTTCATGAAAAATTACCTATTCATCATTATGAATTGGTGTTAAATTCTGATCCCTTCCTGGCTCAAGTACATTACCCTACTCCAAGGGTCTGTTTACCTATTCTTCTTCATCAACAACAATCATTTCATTAAAGTCCAAATGATTTTCAACATCTTGTTCCTAGTGACAGTTTGATTTATCATTTCTCATATTTTCCTTTGGTTTTGAATATTCATCAATCTTTACATTGATACTTCCCACTATTTTTCATGTACTCTTATTCAAAAATTGGTAGGATTTTCTTCTGTTGGAGTAACCCAAAAATATGCCTACATCACTTTTTGGTTCAAACTTACCAGAGTAAACATCTCTTTTGATGTAACAGTTGCTACCACAAATTCTAAATTAGCCCACACTGGGAGTGTGACCAAACCACAACTCATAGGTAGTCTTAATGGTTCCTTTCTTAACTTGAACTCGGTTCAGTGTATACACTGCGGTGCTGATATCTTTTCTCCAAAAGTTATGGGGAAGATCCTTCTAAATCATTAGAGTTCTAGCATAATCAATTAGATTCATGATTCTTCTTTCAGTGACTCCATTTTTTCACGGGGTTCTTGGTGCAAACAACTACCTTTTTATCCCATGTTCCTCATAGTAGTGAGTGAACTATTGAGAGGTGTATTCACCTCCTCTGTCTGATCTCAGACACGTCAATATTTTATCGGCCTCCTTCTCCACTTGATCCTTATAGGTTTTGAACATGTGAAAGGCCTTTGATTTTTATCTAAGAAAGAGTGTCCACATCATTCTTAAAAAGTCATCTACAAAGAGCATGAAGTACCTATCTCCATAGTAGCTCTTCATCCTCATAGGTCCACACAAGTATGTGTATACAAGATCCAACATGTTTTTAGAAGAAAAGGATTTATTACTAAAGCTTGTTCCTGTTAGTTTTCCTAACTGACATTCTTTACAAATACCTCTGTCAGGCTTTGTAATCTTAGGAAGCCCTCTAACTAACTTCTTCTTACTTACTTTGACAATACTATCAAAGTTTATGTGGTAGATCCTCTTATGCCACAACCAACTGTTGTCCTCTTTAGTTATGAGATAGATTTTATTTGTCTCACCTTTTTCTGTTGTTATAAAGTGATCTCCCTCGGTTGAGTTTAGATAGAACAGGTTCCCTTTGCTCTATCTACCAGTGGAAACATGAGCTCCTGATTGATTCTTAACAATACAAGAACCCTTCCCAAACTCCAACAAGTATCCTTTGTTGTTTAATTGAGCTACACATTAGATTATACTTAAGTCCTTCCACCCAGTACACATCCCCACATACAACTTCATTGCCAAGTGAAATTGAGCCTTTGTCTTTGATAGCATAGGGAGCATTGTTACCAAAGGTCACTAATCCACCATCATTAAGCTTTAGGCTAATGAACTTGTTCTTATCACCAATCATGTGGTGAGTGCATCCACTATCAATGATCTAGTCATCATATTGATGAGATCTTGAGATAAGTGACATTTCACTCATAACTTTTCTTTCTTCTTTTATTTCTATAAAGGCAATTTATTCATCTCCAGAATCTTTAGACTCATTGTTTGCGACTCCTTCCTCAACAAGGTATCACTCCTTCTTTCTTGTGTTCTTGAATCAGTTGTTATTTTCTTTATTTTCCTTATTTGGATACCTTACAATAGTGTGTCCTATCTTGTTGCAAGAAAATCACTTTAATGGAAGTTTCCCTTTGTACTTCCCTTTTCCTCTTAGAAATATCCTTATGGTGAGTGCTTCAAACTCATCCTGCTCTAACTCTTCAGAGAGTAGATTTTCAACAAAACTTCCAGCCTTACCAATAGAATGATTACTAGTCTCTCTTCCTTTCTTGGTGGAAGACGTATTAACAGAGGACTTAAAAGTAGCTTCTACCATGGGTAAGTTTTTATCAAAATTACTCAATTCAAATGCAATCAACTTACCGATTAGAGAGCCAAGAGTAACTTGAGATACACTCATTGATCTGAGCTCTTGTATGGCTGAGATTTTGATAACATATTGTGGCCTCAGCATCCTCAGTATCTTGCTTACCACATCTTCTTCATTTAATGTTCCTCCAGTGCTTTTGATAAAGTTCATCACTTCTTTGATTCTATTGATGTATTGCTCAATATCTTCTCCTTCATTCATTCTCATATCATCATATTTCCTTTGGAGACTTTCTACCTTTTCTCTTTGAACATGTGGGTCACCACCATACATTGTTTGTAGCTTAGCCAACATTTTGTACATAGTTTTCATATTTTCAATCTCTACATAAACATAATCAGGTAGCATACTTGCTATCATATCCATTGTAGTTGTATGTTCAATGTTGACCTTTTGTTAATCAGGTGTCAAGGTACCGGTGGTTTCAATGTAATCATGGATTACATGAGTCTAGCATTGATCTCTGATGGTTTTCATGTACAGCTTCATTCTACTACACCATAAGGTGAAATTTTCCTTAGAAAACTTTGGTCCATCCTTCCTCATCATTGGATCTTTTCCTTTTTGTGGTTAAGAAACTTTGAAATAGGAACTTGGATCTGATACCAATTAATGGTCCCAATTGGTGCTGAGAGGGGAGGGGTGAATTAGAACCCACTAAAACTTTAGAACCAAATCTGATATAATCTAACCAAAAATCTAAGTAGAATATATTCTATCACAGAAATAGAAATAACACACTAGTACATTTGAGTCCTTTTTCTGATGTCTATGTGTCTCAATTCTGACACTGCCTCATTGATCAAGTGACACTAACCGTTGTTGCAGTTCTGGTGTCAAAATCATTGACAGATAGGATGCATGTCGTAATTATGATGGATAGGACCATCACAATATGCATAGGAAGAGGGCCTGCCAACATGGTTAGAAATGGTCAACATGTCATTGAGACTATTTATTTCTGTCACAATTACAATGGATATGCTGCAAAAGAGATGGATATGTTGTACATGTGATGTCTACTTGTTGGATATTTTTGATAGATAGTCGTCATGTGTAGTGCTTTTTTGTCGATTGTTCTCTAATTACCATCGTAATTGTGATGATATGTTGTATTTTTAAATATATATATATATATATTGTGCATGGAGTGAGACCTTAAAATATTGAGCTTCTCTTTGTTTTGAGAATAGTTTAACATTCTCTACTTAACAGGGCCAACCTCTAAGATGTATTCTTAGGGATCTTAAAGGGTCATAAGGGGTCCTAGGACACAACAACTAAGAAACATAAATGAAGGCATCATGGTGACAATTGTTTGGAGACACAACATAATTGAGTGGTATACCCAAATGATGCAACACAACTACCACTCCTCGAGTTCCAAGTTGACACTGCAAGATCCAAAAACCATAGATAAGGAATAAATTTAGAGAGCGGAGGAGGAGGGCCATAACGACCAAAATAATATAGGGACCCTATATTATTTTGGTTTTTATGGCCTATGTACTAGGATAAGTACCTTCATATAGTTATTTTCATCAAATAACTTGAAATAACAATTAAATTACCAAAACTAGAAATCTAAATAAGCAAGGTAAATGACAAATGAGAACTCTATGGCTCTCTAGGGTGAACCCACAATAGTGGGTTACACTTTTTAGCCTGAACGGACACTGAACTCTACATTTTGAGAAAAACTTTCAGATTCGGATGCATATTGCCGTTGAACCACTCGAAATCAAAGGATGAAGTAAATTAGAGTCTTTTAGGATTTTCTGTCTAGTTTCTAAATTTACTTTTTTTTATTTTTTTTGAATTTATTTGAATACATTTTTCTTTCTCCCACGAAAACTTGTATGGTGCTGAAAATGTCATTTTCAAGTAGTAACACTATTTTCATAGAGCATAACTTTTTTTGTAAAATAGATATGATTGTGATTCTTTCAAATTTAGTTTTTTAACATCCATACGGAGGGCATGCAATTGGTTTGATGACATTATCACTATTATTGCATATTTTATTAACATTTGAAGTTGACTAAACCAAAATTTTGACCTACCTTGACTACATAGCTTATAACTTATTGTGTATTTATCGAATTTCAATTATTCTTTTTTTAGTAGAAAGTAGACTCGAATACGGAGGGCACTGTTATTTTTCCAAAAAAAAATTTCTTGTTTTACTATTTTTTGTTGAATGTCAAACTCAGAGGTTTATATTTGATAAAAAACCTACATTCATTTAACGTCAAAAATCATACACATGATAAATTTAAAAATAGTCAAATATATAATCGTTAGAAAGCTAGTTCTGAGTACTTGTATGCAAAAGGATGTCTTTTTATTCATCCATTTGATCAATTTGCTTGAGGCCCGAAGCCATGAAATTCTCATAATTTCTTGAAAACTTGAAACCATCTCCCATTTTAGGCACTTTCGATAGAAAGTACTTTCAATCGAAAGTACTTTGGCAAAAAATGCAAAATTTAGTCCATACTAAGGGACTTTCAATCGAAATTCATCTAGTTTTGATCAAAAGTCAAGTCATTACTAAGGGTTTTTTGCCAAAGAAAACCCTAACTAATGACTTTCGATCGAAAGTCATTACTAAGGGACTTTCGATCGAAAGTCATTACTAAGGGACTTTCGAACGAAAGTCCCTTAGTAACTTTCGATTGAAATTTACTAAGGAACTTTCGATCGAAAGTTACTTATGATCGAAAGTCCTTCGTCTAAGGACTTTCGATCATAAGTTTAGTACTTACGATCAAAAGTTGAATTTAGTTTCTATCGAAAGTTGATAAAAATTATTTTTCTAAAAACACTTTTCAGGATGGATTCCTTCCTCCAAAAAAGTGTAACCCAGTATTGTGGGTTCACCCTCTAATTAGGGATGCTAATGAAGATCTCTCAGCAAGCTTCCATTAGTGACAGTCCTAATATGAGAAAATATGATAAACAAAGCTAAAACAATTAATTCCAAAAGAAATTAGTCTAATTATCTCCTAGATTTACATTTCTAGCTTAAAATTGCAAGAGGTTTGATGCTATTCAAATAATTGTGGATGATTTGTGATTGAATTATACCTTTCTTTTATAGATTTTTCCAAGGGTAGGGGGTAGAGTTGATTTGATCATGGTTAGGTTAGGCTTAGGTCCATGGTTCCACCTTTGGAGACCATTTAAATATTTTTTCCTCAAAGCTTGGGACAAGAGGAAAAAATGGGTGGACAAGATTCTTTCTCCTTATGGGTGGTGGAGATTCGATGTGAGCTTGATCCATGTGAGCTTGGTTCTCAAATCTTATTGGTTGATGCAATTTCCTCCCATTTGGTGGTTGAGGGAAATAGGATTTAATTAATATGTTTAGCCATGTGTACCCCTTGAATGGGTTGATTTGATTTAAATGAACTATGCAATTAATTAGATTAATTACATAATTAATTGATTTATTTGATTTAAACTAATTTTATGGCTTTTGATTTTCAATTAAATTTGGATTATGGCTTAATTGCAATTTAGCTTTGATTTAGCTGGATTTGATTTAATTGCTTTGATTTTTGCCTTAGTTGCTCACTTAATTGATCTTGTCCATTTTCAAGTGATTACAAATGCCCCTCTTTGAATCGATGCACGAAGGTTCAAAGAATGTCCTGATCATTCTAATGCCAAGTTCTGATTAGCTTTGATGTATGATTTGATGTTTGATAGAATATATGGATTTTGATGATAAAAATGATGTAGTGTTGATTGATTTTAGGTCCTTGATGGTTGTTCCGATGATAAGTCACCTGTTATGATGTCTGATTTGATATGATTTGATGTTTGATGCCCCTTTTGATTGATAAGCAAAAAAATTTCTGATAAAAGATTAAGCTTTTATTTGATGGTCATGCCCCTGATTTACTGATTATGATGCCAATCCTGATTATCTGATTGTATGTCCCCTCATAAATGAAATGAAATTTGAGTTTAGGTGAAAGATATTATGTTTTTGATTAGTTTGTGTTGAATTAGGTTCTTTTATAATACATTTTGATTTCATTTTTTATAATGTTTTTCTGATGATGTGATGATAAATGCCCTTGATTTGGTTGAACAAGTGATAAATTTGGGTCCCTAGTCATTTTATACTAAAAAAATCCCTTTTAGGTCAAATTGGGCTATATATAGGGGTAAAAGTCCTTTTTATTATTCATTTTTACCTCCCCTTTTGACTTTTTGCTCTGACTTCTCTGAGCCTTTTCGATGATGGTGATCCTGATTCACGAGCATAGGTTCGAGCGAGGCCATCATTATCTGCATCCACCTAGCTACAGACCTTCGGTATGTACTCTGACAACCTTCTTTGTCCATTTATTGCATTTAATTTGAAATTTTTGGATTTTTTAAGGAAAAACTAGTTTTTTCTCCTTTTACAAATTTAATAGCGCGTACACTAGTTTTAGTAGCATGTACAAACTTCTTTAAGCGCATCTGTGATTTTCTGTAGTGCATCTGCAAGTTTTAGTATCACGTACAAATGTTAGAACTAGGGCATGAATTGCAAACACCATTTCCTATAGCGTGTATAATTTTCAATGCGCTTTTGATCATTTTAGCAATGCGTACAAGGGTTTCCTCTAATGTGTATCAAATTTTATAGCGCGTACACTTTGTTGTTGCACATTTGAAAATTTTTGCAGTGCTTTTAATACTTTAAGTTTCACTTTTGATTTTCAACGCTTTTAAGATTTTAAATAGCGTGTGTACCCTTTTTGGTTAAATTTGCAAACTTTTGAGTTAGTTTTTTGATCTGTCTAGTGTCGTCAATAAGTCAATTGGATTAAGTATCAAGTCTGGTTGATAGCGAGTTGTATGATGTCAGTTCTATTCATGTCATATTGAATGTTTGATTGTCAATCTTGATTTAGATGTTGGGTGATGATAAATTTTTTGTCCTCTCTAAATAGAATTAGGAAAATTGATTGTGGTTTGATAGGTTTAAATGTTTGATTGACTTAAGATGATCCAATATGTAATGATTTTAATTTCTGATGTGTTTAAACTTTCTTTTGTAGGCTGAGCTTAAAAATCTCAGTGTTCGTGGCTTGTACCCCTTGTCATTCAATATGATAGATGACTTGAGTGGTGCATAGCACTGAGTCGTTGGTCTTTGTGGTTTGTCCTTTCTCCTCGTCCTTCCTTGATTCCATGTGAATTGAGGTCTATTGACAGCTATGGAAGAGCGATGGCACTCTGACCATAACACCTTCCACTTTCCAACTGGGGAGATGACTATCACTCCTAAGGATGTGTATCAGTTACTTCGCATTCCTACTCATGGTGAGCTAGTATATTATGACCATGTGTATGATGGAATAGCATGTAGGCGGGTATTTGGTGGTCCTACCATTGGGGATGAGTCTATTTAGTGGGCTTAGTTTCCATCATTTCCAATTCTTTCTGTGATTCTTGTTTCTCTCATTGGTGGGTTCCTTGTACTTGATCAACAAGGTCATGGTTTTGCCATTGGTTGGGGTTCTATCTTGGAGGATATGATCACTTAGTTGCACAGATTTGATTGGGGCTCTTGTGTGCTTGCTCGGTTATATCATGAGCTATACAATGTGGTTTATCAGTGCAGGGCCACTCTTTCTGTTGGGGTTGTCCTTTTACATCTATGGACATGGGATCACATCCCTTTCACTCAAACTATCTCAGTTTGACATCAGGATCTAGGTTGGCCCTTCACTTGGATGTACAAGGGTATGGTGGTGCAAACCCATTTGGGCAAGTTGGAATACTGGCATCGTATCATTGATGACATTGATCAGGTCATTCAGCAATTGTACATTGTTTTTGAGGCATGGCTTGAGGATGTAGTGGAGTTTCCATTTATGTGCATGGTTTGTTGGATGATAGGGCGCACACCCTTGATCATTGAGAGATTCTTCTTTTTGAGGGTCCTATGCTAGTACAGCCGCACCCAGGGTATGCCATAGGAATTGGATTTATATTCCCAAGTACAGGTTGAGAGATCCCTATGGGACCCATAGATTGATTAACGTATAGCTCTTCAAGAGCTGTTGCAACTGGCCCACCTTCCTTAGGACATGAGAGACCATATAGTTGATACAGGCATGACTGATGATTATGTAGATTGGTTCACTCGAAACCTATTTCTGAGGCTTATAGATCCCGTTGAGAGAGTATTAGGGGTTGAGGAGGAGTTTGATGAAGATGGTGGTGGTGGTGGTCGGAGATGAGGTTGTCAAGGATGATGGGGTCGACAAGGTGACAAAAGAGGTAGGGCCATGATACCTATTATAGTTGTTGCTCCTATTCCTCCTAGGGGTGGACGGTTGAGAGTCTTAGGTGGCCCATTCAGAGCCCTACATCAGGTGGGTGTCGATAGATTGGCCAAATGGGGCCAACATAGAGTTAGGTTATTTAGGCAAGTGGTTGCACAGGTTATTATTGATGTAGATGCCCAGGCTACAAAAATTTTTCTAGATCAGGCACAAGGTCCTCCTGCACCTCCACTGGCTCCACAGGGTCCTGATCCATAATTTCCTTCTTCTTCCATTCCTTCTTCTTATGCTCCATCTACTTCTATGGCTCCCCCATAGACTCCACCTACTCAGGCTCCTCCACAGGTACTAGTACAGGCTCCTCCTGCCCCAACATTAGCCTCAGATGTTCGATATTTGTAGTCTGAGATGTCAGAGATGAGATAGTAGGTAACCTAGCTCAATTCGATGATGCAGACCTTCATGGATGTTATGATTCATCATGGTTTATAGGCTAGCTCGAGTAGGGCTCCAGATGCTAATCATGGTCCTGATGGTGTCGATGGTTTTGGGAGTTGACATTTTTGAGATGATATATTTATTCTTTGATGTACATGATGTTTATTTTTGATATCGAGATATTGGACTCACATTATTCTTTTATTAGTTGATGCTACTCATGATTTGATACTTTTTGATACTTTGATGGACTTTGATTTCCAAATACTAATGGACTTTGATGATACTATGAACTCTGATACTTATTTGATAGATTTACTCTATATGATGTCATTATGTGTTGGACTTTATTTTTAGGTGCTTGATATGATATGCAGATCTACATGATTTTATCTCTACATGTTTTTTCTTTGTTATTTTCCAAATGCAATTTATGATATGAATGCACATGTCTAATTATGCTTAAATGATTTTCTTACTTGTGGCATAGAATAGATGGATGCATATAATACATGGTTTTAATGTTTATGATATATGATGATGTAATGGTTTAATGAATAATGCCATGTGATGATGCTTTTTGGATGCAATGGATGTATGTAATGTATATAAATGTAATGGATTTAGAGGATATAAATGTGATGTAAAATGTGATGGATGCAATTATGTAATGTATGAATTTGGATGATTTAATGATTAATGATGTAAATGATATAATGATGATCTTCTATGTAAATGTAATGACCTAACACATTTAAGTTTGAATATAATTCAATGCTTAAATGGATGAATTTTGATGAATGCACTTAAATGATTAATGCAATGTACTAATGATATGATTTTGAAAATGTAATGTTGTATAATGAATGCAATGCAATCTTAGTAATGTCTGAATGATGAATTAATGCAATTAAATGATGAGGATTAATCAAGGGATGCAAACTAATAAACTTTAAATGATATGATGATGAAAGATAATGGATGGAAGAAACTATATGTATGCAAACTAATGTAATATAAAATGTTTTAAAATGAATTCTATAGATGCGAATTAATATACTAATGTAGTGATTTGATTTTTAAAGTGAATGCAACTTAAAGTGGCTAAATGAAATGAACTAAAATGAATGCAAATTAATGCAATGAAATTTAAATTAACTTAAGTTAATGTCCTAAATGGATGCAAGATTAACATGAATGAGATGAATCTAACAAATGCTATTAATCTACTGCAAAACACCTTTATTTTTTAGTTAATTTTTGATTTCCAACACACTCGATCATATATAGTTTTTTGGTGAACATTTGATTTTTGATTTAACTCCACCCCCTTCCTGTCTCTTTTCTAATTTCCAATTTTTCAAACTAAGAAAGGAAAATCACTTAAATGCATTTAATCTAGGATGGATGTAGTTAACTATCACTATTCACAAATTAGGAGCTTATACTCATCATTGAGCAGTTTTGGAATCCTGAAACTAGTACAACCATCACTGGTTTAACCATGATGATATGAATAGCTTTTTCACCTTTTTCATTGCTTTTCCATCCTTGGTACAACTATCACTGATTGAGACTAATCATGAGAGTGAATACCGATTTCATCGGATTCTATGTTGCAAGTGGATTTTGGTATTATGATATTTAACATCAAAATAGCCAAGGTATCCTTTTGCGTCAACAAATAAAGATCTTGATTTTCCATATGTACATGTCCTTAATGATTCTTTGTTGATCATGTCCTTAGACAAATAATACATATTTTAAAACCTTGATCTTAAGACATCATTCAGAAACCAATAAAATATCATGCTTTCATCATAGCTTGTCTAGTTTAAAAACTTTCATCGATTTTCTAGAAAGACATGATTTCATCAATCAAGTCAACGCTTAGAAAAAAAAAATTGCATAATTTTTCAAATCCATAGTTCAAGTATATTTCTATCCATTTCATACTTTTAATCTTGATAAAGATAAGTGTCCTTGTGGGATCTTGGATCAAAATTTTGTGTTTGATTGAGATTTGGATTGGGATTTGGATTTGATTGTGTAAGTGTTTTGATTTATGATTTGGTGTTAGATTGATGGTTGCTTTGATGAATCCTTCCTCTTTTAGAGTAGGTTTTTCCCCCATGTTTGAAGTAAGTGCATTATGGGACTTCAGGCAATTTGCAGATTAGATTGGTGATGAAACCTTTAAGTACTTGTAAATGCAACTGTGGGGTTTTATTATGTAATATATACAAATGTTGGCGAATGCAATATTTACAAGGATGACTACTAGGCATGAAACTTGGACTTTCAATGGCACCTATTTACCAGGTTTTCACCGATTGAATGAATTTTCTCCTTTTCTATTTTTCACGCTTTTTGTCTTCTTTTTTTTGCTACCAAGATTCCTATTTGCTAGGTTTTCACCAAGGCACTTTTTATCTTCTTCTTTTTTTCTTTTTTTTTTCTCCTTTTTTTTCATATCATCGAGGTACCTATTTGCTAGGTTTTCACCAGGACAACATCTTTTAGAATGTTTTTGGGCTTTCTTCAAGCTCAATTTTCCACTATTTTTTATCTTTTCTGCTTTTCAATGTTTTTGGTATTTTCAAGATCTCTTTTGACTATGTACAAAAAATAGGATGCTCTTTCATCTGATATCTCTGATACTCTTTTTCTTTATCTCCTTTAATTACTTCATGTGTAGAACCTTTTCAAGTGTATATTTTTTATTGGCTCTTGCAACTCTTCTCCTTCACAATCACCTAGTTTATAGGTGCCTATCCCAAAAGATGAAGTGATCACAAAGGGTCCTAACTAGTTCGCTTCCCATTTCCCTTTGTTTTCTCCTTTTTCTTGAATCTTGGGATTTTCTCACAACACTAGATCACCTATTTGGAATTCCCTTAGTTTGATATGCTTGTTATAGTTTCTGGTCATTCGATTTTGATACACTTTTAATTGGTCAAAAGTTTGGTGTTGTCTTTCATCTAATAGTTCCAGTTCATGTAACCTAGAAACCCTATAATCTTCTTCACTTAACAATCCATGCAAAGAGACTCTTAAAGACAAAATTTCTACCTCCAATGGTAAAACTTCTTTAGTTCCATAGACTAGCGAGAATGGTGTAGTTCTTATTGGTGTTCAAATTCTTGTCCTATAAGCCCATAGAGTAGGGTTTATTCGAATGTGCTAGTCTCTACCTAAATTATACATGATTCTCTTCAATATTTTTAGGATGTTCTTATTTGTAGCTTCTTCTTGCCCATTACCTTGTGGGTAATATATTGAGGATGAGTGATGTACCACATGGAATTTTGTACATAGTTCTTTTAAATCCTTATTTTTGAAATGTTTATCATTATCTGTTATTATGGAATGAGGAACACCATATCTACAAATTATGTGATTTAATATGAATAAGGATATATGCTTTTGTGTGGCAATGGATAAGGGTACAACTTCCACTCATTTGGTAAAATAGTCCATTGTAGTAATGATAAATTTATGACCATTTGAAGATGGTGGATAAATCATACCTATCAAGTCCAAACCCTATTGATAAAAGGGCCAAAGTGTGGTCATAGGATGAAGTTATTATGTAGGTACGTGGATCAAGTTCCCATGATACTGGCATTTATGATAGATTTTTGCAAAGTTACAAACATCCTTTTCCATGGTAGGCCAAAAATATCCTATCCTAAGAAGTTTCTTAGCTAGGGTTAAACCATTTGAATGTGACCCATAAATCCCCTCAAGAATTTCTTGTAAGGCTATGGTTGATTTCTCTTTCTCTAGAAATCTTAGAAGCATCCCATCTAGACTTTTGTGATACGTGTCAGATATGATAGTATAGCGAGAGGCTTGTCAGATAAAGATTTTCTTTTGATTTTTGGTTTGGTCTATGGGCAATATTTGGTCTTTCAAGTAGGTGTAAATGGCTCCATACCAAGGTGATTCATGTCTTGTTAGTGAAAAAATTGTGTGAGGATGGGAAGGGTCAAATGCGGGTTTCTCAACTTCTTCTACCAGTATATCTAGCGCTTTGATCTGGTATTTGGATAAGTGATGCCAATGTAGCCATTGCATCTCCTGCTTTATTCTTATCCCTCAGAACTTGCTCAAATGTGATTTATGTGAAGTATTTCTTAAGATTCTCAATCATGTTCTTGTATGGTATCAACTTATCATGTTTATTTTGATACTCATCATTGATTTGATTAATAACTAGTTGAGAATCTCCATAGATTTGTAGTTCTGTTATTTTCCATTCTAATGCCAATTTTATGTCGATGACCAATGCTTCATACTCAGCTATGTTATTTGTGCATGGGAATATAAATTTGTATGATTTTGGAATTGTAGACCCTTGAGGAGTAATCATAAAAATCCATGCTCTTGATCCATGTTGTGTATAGGAGCCATCAAAATACAATTGCCATGTTTTTGCTTCAACATTAATAATTTCAGAATTTGAAAATTCCACTTGAATTGGATGTTCATCTTGTAAAGGTGACTCTGCTAATTGATCAGCTATTATTTGGCCTTTGATATATTTTTGGTCCACATACTCTATGTCAAACTCACTTAAAACCATGACCCATTTGGCCAATCTTCCATTTAATGTTGTTTTGCTAAGAAGTTACTTCAAAGGATCAATCTTTGCAATGAGTTAGATTTTGTGGGATAGCATATAATGGCATAATTTTTGGGAAGCAAAAACTACAGCCAAACACACTCTTTCAATGAAGTTTTAATTCAACTCATACTTCACCAATGTTCTGCTTATGTAATATATGGCTTTTTCCTTTCCAACTTCGTCCTCTTGAGCCAAGAGTGCCCCTAATGCATGCTTTGTTGCTGAGATATATAAAATCAAGGACTTGGCAAATGGTCTCTTTTTGCATTGGACCAACTTGGATGGGAAGTACTATGACACCTTTGGAAGCTCTTTTTTCATTGTCATAGGCTTTTATGGTTATCTTTTTCTTTGGGTCAATAGCTTCCTCAAAAAATACTAAGGCTTTAACCAAGTTTAAGGTACAAATATTTAGGCTAGCTCCCCCATCAATGAGGAATGTTTTCACTCTATGCTTGTGGATTAGGACTTCTATATGCAAAGGAAAATTTTGTGGATGGTTTAGGGACATATCATCTTGTTATGAAAAGGATAGATAATGGGGTGCAACAAGATGGCCTACCATGTTTTGGAATTTATCCACATCTAAATTCAAAGGCACATTAATCTCCACTAAAGCCTTTTCTAGAATCTCCTTATGAGTTGGTGAAAGCTTGAGTAATTCTAGAATAGAGATTTGAGCAAGGGTTCTTTGAAATTGGTCTACCAAATTATATTTCTTTGAAGATGAAGATGAAGTTTGATTTGGTAAGACAATTCTTTGGGAAACTCCTAGTAAGGTAATCTTTGATGCTTTCCCCCTAGTTACAATATTAGATGTTTCTTCTTTTGGATTTTGTTTCACCACAATCACATTTGTGATGTTTTCATCACTACTTAGAGTATTGATGGTGTTATCATAAGTGTGAGCAAAGTTAACCTTCTCATTACCTCTTTTTTTTGTTCTGATTAGCATTTGATGATTTCCCTTTATCATGGTTTAGGAAAGGGTTTTTGAAAGCCATATGGTCTTCATTATTTTGAGGCTCTTCCACTTTTATTATTCCATCATCAATTAGGTCTTGGACAAGATGTTTCAATTTCATGCATTCATTCATTTTATGTCCTTTTTTGTGATGGTATTCGCAATGATGGGAATCATTCCACCAATTGGTTTTGACTTGGGGTTCATATGGCCTTGAGTTGGGTAGAGTAATGATTTTATTAGCCAACAAATTCCTTAACACATTTTCCAAAGGTTCACCTAAAAAGGTGAATTTTCTTTTCTAATAAGTGGAAAATAAAGGTTTAGGCTTGTTGATGTTGGCATTGTTGAAAGGATTGTTGTTGTTGTTGGAGTGATTAGTATTGTTGTTATTATTGTAAGGAGCCTTGGTCATTTGATTAATATTATATGTCAAACTTGACCCATGAGATAAATTAAAAGGGGGTAGCCTTCAAGTTGTGGGCTTCCACAACTCCATCATTCACAAGATTTTTATTGTTGTTTTTCAACCATAGTCTTGATTTATCATTTTGATTGTTGGCTCCTTTATTATTGTTATAATTAGATAATTTAGGATTTTTATTAGTGTTGGTATATGGTTTATTATCTTTGAATAACTTTATTTCCCCTCTTTTAACCAACACTTCTTCAATTTTGATCTCGTTTTCAATGATCTTTTCAAAAGTGGGGGGACATTGAAGTTGGAGCCTATAGTTCATCTCCACATTTAAATTATTCATAAATATTTCCATCCTTTCTTTCTCTGGTATGCTTCATGGATATCATGCGAAGATTGTTCTCCACCTTTGAAGAAACCCTAGAAAGGACTCACCATCTCGTTGTTTCGTGTCACAAAGATTAAGCATGGTGATTTCATGTTTAATGTTGTAGGAATAGTGAGTCACAATTTGGAGGCTAATTCCTTAAATTTCTTTATCCCTTATGGAAGTTTTGACAACCATTCCATGGCTTGGACTCCTAAACTTCTTGGAAAAAGCCTCATTAGATAGGTTATGTCATGCCTGAATTTGATACTTCGACCACAAAACTGTCTAAGGTGGTCTTGTGGGTCTTATTTACCCATGTATTTGTTATATTTTGAGAAGACCACATTTATTGGGAAATGTGCCATAACCAAGTTCTTATCAAAAGGAAATGGGCATAAGGCCTCGATAGAAAATGACTTAGGTTTTGATGCCTTCTTCATTAAGTCAATTTGTGCTTGAAACATCTTTAATTGTTTATTCATTGCACCCATTGAATTATCATCTTCCTTATCTTTCTTAAGTTTATCAACATCATAATCATGTGGAAGTTTCACCCCTGCTTGGGATAAATTTAGGAAATATCTTTCCCTATCTCTTTCTATTAGTTTGTCCATAACCTCAAGAGATTTGATGTCTTGAGCCACCCTATTGGCTTTATCTTTGAGTGTTTATTTAGGCCCTTGATTGGCATGATTAATGTTTTCATTATTTCCTCCATGGATGTAATCATGAAATGTAGAGTTTCTATCCATTGGATCAATTCTCTTTTCAAAAAGATTTGGGAGACTATCCCCTTGGTTGTGATTTATGAAAGAGTTTTGAGATTCAAATTTGGGGACCTCTTTTGCAATGTAACTATCATCTTCTTGTAAAGATAGTTTGAGTCTATGGGATCATGTAGAAACTGGCATTCAACAAAGGTTTGATTTAAGATTGTTTTCCCCAAACTTGGTAATTGTTTGTTTTTATGAAGAGATTTAAAAGAATAAGATTAATTTTTAAAATGGATATCTCTTACTCTTTGTATGTATTTTTCAAACAAAGCAATCACAAATAAACTTGTTCTTTTTAACCCTCTACACAAAAAGTGTTTGAATTTGTAAGGACATTATCACAGTTTTTCACGAAAATCACTTCAAGCAATCTACCTAGTTCACAAGTTGGTTCATAAACATGGCTTTACAAGGTAGGCTTTGCTAATTTAACAAGGTATTTAATCAAGATTCCATTCAAAATGGGCATTAAGTTTTCATCCCCCAAAATTAGGAGGCTTCCCACCACGGGTATGTCAGAGTTTTGCGCAATCCCAAAGGACTACTCAAGGAAGTTTGAAAGCTCAATATCCTTTTGTCATACACCCCATTAACGATGCATGCATTTCATTTTATAGTGGGTTGGATTTTTGTGGCAAAGGAAAATGTATCCCACTTTGGGTTGTCCCTCTCATTGGCCTCGTTAAGGAAAATCTCGGGAGGTGAGCCCACTAAAGATCTAGCATGTTCATATTGAAAGCGATAAAATGGAATTAGAGATAGGTCTTGGGAGTTTGATTCACCAAAAGGTAAAGAGCATATCCCTATCTATTCTTGCTTCCCAAACACTATTAACAATGTTCAATTTCCAAAACCCACTAACTAATGGGAATTGAGTATTTCTACTCTTTTCCACAAACAAGGGGTTGTTTGATTTAGTGTTTGATTTTATCCTTTTAGCTATTTACTTTAGATTTGAACAAAATTCACAAGGCCACAATTTAAAGAAAATTTGACCAAGTTTAGACTTACCCTCGATCGAAGCTAGCAAAGGCTAGGGGTATTTTTGATGATTTTTCCATGATTTAGACTCACCTAGTGGCGATCGTTCCTTCCTTTTTGCCTCTCCTCCAACAAGTTAGTCAACGCAAACAAGAAAAATGAAGAAAAACAAGAAACAAATTGAAATCTAACCTTATTTATCAAATTTGAACCAAATTGATTAAGCAAAGTAAATCCAATTTAATGAGGCAAATTTAGATTTGTATAATTCTACAATCTTCAAATATTTTTCATATACCTTAGTTTCTTGTTGGGAATTCTCCAAAACTGGCTTGATATGTGCTATGTTCTCCTCTTTGATCTTTTTAGCCAATGCTTTTCCTTCACTATTGATTCTGGTCTCTGGCTTTTTGACTTTCTTATGACCAGTCATCCTGCAGACATAGACAAATCATTTTCTGAATGTTAGATTTTGGAAATTTGCAATTTAATCAAAAGCACAGTAGAATTAATTGAAAGCGCTGCTAGAATATTTAAAAGTGATGTTAAAAATTTTAAATGCGTTGTAGGAAAAGTTTAAAAGTGAAAAAATAGAAATTGAAAGCGTTATTTTAATCAGCAAAGGCGCATAGAGAAATGATCAAATACACTGCAGAACAAATAGAGCGCGCTTCGGAGTCAGGGCACACGCATTGAAAGAAGTATAGACAAGAAGATAGAAGGATCAAAAGCACTGAAAGTATATGCAAAGGTGCACAACTTTGTCGTAGAAGTGCTGATTTAGACCTTGTACACGTTGCAGGAATAGGTATGCGCACTGCAGAAATTGGTAAAAGCGCTGAAAAACCTACAAAACAGAGAACAATAGAAAGATTTGAAAGAGAAATTTAATTTCTTTGAAATTAAAATTAGTGAAGCCTAATGCCCCATGGTGAGTGCCATTTTGTGTACTAGGATAAGTACCTTCATAGGGTTAGTTTCATTAAATAACTTGAAATAATAATTAAATTACCACAACTAGCAATCTAAATAAGCAAGGTAAATGACAAATGAGCACTCTATGGCTCTCTAATTAGGGATGCTAATGAAGAGCTCTTAGTAAGCTTCCATTAGTGACTGTCCTGATATGAGAAAATATGATAAAAAAAGCTAAAATAATTAATTCCAAAAGAAATTAGTCTAATTAGCTCCTAGATTTTCCTTTCTAGCTTAAAATTGCAAGAGGTTTGATGCTATACAAATAATTATGGATGATTTGTGATTGAATTATGTCTTACTTTTATTTATTTTGGAAAGGGTAGGGGGTAGAGTTGATTTGATCATGGTTGGGTTTCATTTTGGAAAGGGTGGGGGTAGAGTTGATTTGATCATGGTTGGGTTAGGCTTAGGTCCATGGTTCCACCTTTGGAGACCATTTAAATATTTTGTCCTCAAAGCTTGGGACAAGAGGACAAAATGGGTGAACAAGATTTTTTCTCCTTATGGGTGGTGGAGATTCGATGTGAGCTTGGTTCTCAAATCCTATTGGTTGATGCATTTTCCTCCCATTTGGTGGTTGAGGGAAAATAGGATTTAATTAATTGAATTTAATTAATATGTTTAGCCATGTGTACCCCTTGAATGGGTTGATTTGATTTAAATGAACTATGCAATTAATTAGATTAATTACATAATTAATTGATTTATCATGATTTATTTGATTTAAATTGATTTTATGGATTTTGATTTTCAATTAAATTTGGATTATGGCTAAATTACAATTCAGCTTTAATTTTAGCTGGATTTGATTTAATTGCTTTGATTTTTTCCTTAATTGCTCACTTAATTGATCTTGTCCATTTTCAGGTGATTACATGGCCCTCCTTTTCTCTCTAAATTTATTCCTTATCTATGGTTTTTGGATCCTGCAATGTCAACTTGGAACCGGAGGAGTAGTAGTTGTGTTGCATCATCTGAGTATACCATTCAATTATTTTGTGTCTCCAAACAATTGTTACCATGATATGTACATTTATGTTTCTCAACTATTGTGATATCTACATTTATGTTTCTCAGTTGTCGTGTTTATGTGCATGTTCTTTATGTGTTTGGCTTCTCTCCCTCACATCCAAAATAAGATTTTCCCACTCTGAATCGAGAATGCATGTGCAGCTATGTAGAATATGCATGGATAATAGGTGGAGCTGAAAAAATGCACCAAGTTTACAATTTTTTTAATAGGTCTATAATTTTCTTTAATTTATAGACCATCATGAACGTTACAACTTCTGCAGCTATGGGCAAGATAATGTCCTCAACAAGCCAGAAAATAAAAAGTCTTGATTTTCTTGCATGCTGAGGACATTACCCTCACCTATAATAGTCAAAATTACAATGTTCATGATGGTCTATAACTTAAAATACCTAATTAAATACCTCTATCAAAAATGCAAACCTATTGCAGTTTTCAGCTCGACCTAATATCCTATGCATATGAATTGAGATTGCATATTGAACTAGGCACCTCCTTCTGCATTACCTAAAACCAAGAGATTGTCATAGTTAACATCTAAAACCATTATTGAACTTTTTTTATAATTAAAAACTACATTAATACTTATTGTATAAGTCTAAACCAAGTGAATCAACTCATCCTCTCTCATCTGTATTTGAGGAGTTTGAAGTCAAATCTCTTCCAATCGAGTTAACTCTCTTGACAGTGCACAAAGGACCTTTTGTAATGCAACCACAAGATCAACGTCTAATGTAAAATCAATAATGAATGGATTCTTCTCATACTATGGCTCCTCATGGACTACTTTTTCCTTTCCCTTTTTCTGATCAGCACTCGTTTGTGAGAATAATATTATTAGCACTTTATTTAAAAGAAATATAAAATAGTAGTGAAGAATAAAACATAACAAAAAATATGCATTCACATTTTTCTTGTATGTGCATTTGTACAACAACAATGAGTTTTACATGTTGGGAAGAAGAAGTCCCATGAGAACCATCATCATCGTGTGTATTGTGTGGTTGTTGATCCATACTATAGCCCTATATTTCAACCGGAGGACTAGGAGTTGTGTTGCATCATCAGGGTATACCACTCAATTATGTTGTGTCTCCAAAAAATTGTGACCATGATGCCTACATTTATGTTTCTCAGTTGTTGTGAGATTAAAAGTCTTCTAAGGAACATGTCGTTTCTATGTGGAACTATGTAGGATCATCACCAAATGGCTGATGGTGATTGATGAAGAAGATCTGAAAATGATGATTGATCCAATTTATATTGGTGCAACATTTTCAAATCTTCTTCATAATCATCATCAACATGGCCAATTTTGCAAAACTAATTCTACATACACTAAATTCTGCATACTCTTTATTTTGTTCTGGGTTGATATTGTCAGACATGGTCTTTCTTGAATGGAATGACTCGTTACTTGTACATTGACTAGAATGTTGGTGGAAGAAGGATGATTTGTTTTTCAACATGCAAATACAAACATTGAACAACCATTTTCTCAACTCTAATTTTCTCAACACAAAGGGACATTTATCATAGTCATAGAAACATGATTATTTTTAAATGGAATACACCAAGGAGTACCATTAGAAATATTAACCATTTACAATCATAAACAATAAACCTAAATCAAATAGCTCATTTTTTTATTAGCATGTGTAGTCTCTGTGTATATGATAAATGAATGAAATATCAAGTTGAAATAAAATAGTGAACAAAAATTCAAATTAAAGGCCTAATTTATCAAGAGAAACAAACATTAGGACTATAGAAAAATCATTAAGACTATAGAAAATCAAGTTCTAGAAATGGACGATTCTAATGCTTTGCCATTACAACAATTGAGCATTCATCATTTGGTATATGAATACGTGAAAAACATGCAAATTTGACCAAAAAATTATGGGAACTAGACCCAACAACAAATGGACTTGTGATGATTTTCACAATAGTACATGTGTTGTTGGGTTAGCTCCCAGTACTGCTTAGGAAAATCTGCATGTTCATCACATGTGCATATGAAGTGGCTCTAATGGTAGATACAGTCGCTAAACAACCATTTTGTCAACATGGAGGGAAATTTATCATAGCCATAGAAACCTATCCCAGAACTGTCCATTTCTCTATGTATATGAAAAATGAATGAAATATCAAGATGAAATAAAATATTGAACAAAATAGTATTCCACATAGAGTGAATGAAATATACCATCAAAAGAAGGTGAACTCCACAATTAGCACAAACTCAGACATGGTAAAATTCAAATTCAAGGCACAAACATAGGAAATCAAAAAGGGACAAATGACAAGAAATAAGAAAAATCATTAGGACTATATAAAAATCATTAAGACTAGAAAATCAAGTTCTAGAAATGGACGGTTCTGATGCTTTTCCATTACAACAATTGAGCATTCATCATTTGGTACTTCTTAGTGTATTCTATTTAAGTATGTCAAGCACAAATTATTCCATTTAGATATGTTCAAAAAAAATTCATTAATGATTTGGGGAATGCAATCATGCAAAGTATTCTCCAATTACACAACCAATCAACATCCCTCAATCAACATTCTTCAACAATGTCTGACCCATTTCTTCAATCCCTTATCTATCCCTGCACACAAACATGTATGGAAACATATGGTACATATTATAAACTCTCCCCACAATCACATTAACCACAGTAAGTGAGGAGGCCCTATTCATTCATGATGTCTTCAAAGAAAATTTTTGATTGCATACACCAATATGTCTGTAACAGTCAACAAACTAATGACTTTCCTTGATCAAATATTCACAAAAACCATAAAACTTTGCATGGAAATGATTAATAAATAAAAAAACTATAATATCAAATCATTTCCAAACAACATTCATTAACAAATAAGATTAATTAGCATTCATTAACATGAATTCATTAGAATTCATAAAACTCATTAACATTCATTAACACGCATTCATTAGTATTCATTAACACATAATATAAAAGCATCAAGACATAAACATCAGTCATTATCAAATAAGTTTCATAAATGAGAATCATTATGTTTTTAACTTTTTCTTTTTTTCTACATCCCTAAATTCTTCCAGAGGCATATCCATGGCATCATCATCCTTTCTTCTCGCTCATGCATGTGATCTCACTGTCCTTTGCAAAGGTGGGTCCTCTGCAATAACAAATAAAAGAGTTAAATTAAAAATATATTATCATAATTGGTGTTAATTTAAAAACATATTATCATTATTGTTACAAGCATTTGAATACTTTAAAAAACATAAATGTGACGCTCTTTACCTTGTCCAACCACATCATCTTGCCTGGTGGCTTGAACCTCAACACACTCATTGAGAATAACCTCTACATCCCCTGCAACTACAATACAAAATGTTTTATTAATCCCAACACATTATAATTAAATTTTTATTACTATGCCAAACTCAATTTAAAATATTTACTCGTATTAATAATTCAATAATCAAATTTTGAATAGAAAATGTATACCTTGAGTACTATAATGCACATTCGAATCGATGCCTTAGTTGTGCTCGGATGGTGTATCAGGATTGGCAAGCTGCATTCCAATGTAAATAATTAGTGCATTTATCGATAATATATACATATAAATACAAGACAAATAATGAGAAATGTTAATCATTCAATTTAATACATATAAATATATTCACTTTAAATTTTTAAACAAATATATAATCATTATTTCCTTACTTAAAACAAATATATTCACTTTATGTTGGAACTTAACATCAAATACAGTAATTGGTAAAGTATTCAACTTGAAATAAAAATCAATTGGCTTATTTACCTGATCGACAGATCCACCAAAAGAACCTTGCGCACTCATTGATCAGAATCATTTAGCCATGACTGTATAGCCTTGTTTGTAGCCTATTTTCTTGTCCTCTTCTGTAATCTTTTGTTTGAACTCCAAGGCCTACATTTTTGCTTGGTATCATGAATTTTTATTGTAGTGAATTTCATCAAAACTAAATTGATTGCAATTTATAAATATTTGCATACAGTTTTTTATTTACTAATACTTACAACTCGTGCAGCAAGTTTTGAATATCCACCCAAGCTGAGCTTGTGTTACCTGTGCTTTTGTTTTCTTGCTTCTATTACCTTTGATGTGTTAGGCAACCTATGTGATGTTTGAAATATGTTAGATTGCATAAGTACAAAGAGTAAATAGTACATAATTTCATTATTAAGATCATCACATACCTTCTTTGCTCGGGTGATAGTATTTGTCCACCATGTCTTGCTCTTCTCTCAAGTGCATCCATTTTAAGATTCTCCCACTCATTAATAGGAACATAGGGGGGCCACTCATAATAAGGGTTGCATTCTATTTGGGACCTTTAGTTATCCCTAATATACTTCAAAGCTTGGCCTGCTTTCTCAAGGAGCCTAAGTCTTTGAAAGACGTTGGGTCTAAAAAAATTTATCATAGAGTCAATGAGTTTATCCTTTAACTCTTTATCTTGTAATTGCCACCTTTTAAGAAAAAAAAATTGTTAGATTCATAAATGAAGTGAAGCTACCTTTTAATATACTGGAAGAAGGGATGAAAGGAAATCTGATCTAGCAATGAAATCAAAATATGATACCATGTGTGTATGGTTGGCTTGAAAATGCACAAAAATTCATCATGAAGTTTTTCATAGAATAGATTATTCCCTACAATATAATAATGGGATTATTAGTTACTCTAAGGGACTACACAGGGGGTTAGTGCATTACATTATGAGTATAAGATTGTATAGTAAAATAAAGGATCAATCTTTAAAGCACCTGGAAGCTAGGCTACTCTCAAGGGAAGTCCATCTTCAATGCTCATGAGCAATTGATCACAATTCTCTATTGTTCCCATACATCTAACATGAGTACATCCAAGAATTTACTCATCACCTCCTACATAAAATGAGTCCAATATTACAAAATTCCCCCTAAGAAAGAATAGTTCAAGTGAAATAAACACATGATAAATGAGAGAGAAAAAGAGGAATCTACTTACCAATAGGTATTGCCATTGCAACTGTGGCCATGCTACGTGTTGCCAACATTGCAGGTGGTAATACCTCTGTGGTTCTGATCCTCATAGCAGGTGGAATAATCAACATAGGATCAATAGTAGGTGTTGAAAAATAAGATTTTTAGAGCATAAAAAATATGGATAACCATGGACAAGATTGTTAGAGCTATTAAAAAAAAATTATTTGAGAAAAACACAAGTGGAGGATAGAACATGCGATGTACTTGAACCACCTAAATTATCTACATCTGGGGCATGGCCCTTTAATGTTTTTTGCATCCTCTGTTAAAATAACACATGTATTTTAGTTAATGACATAAATAAAAGAGTGTACTATAAAAACCATTATTGAACTTTTATTATAATTAAAAACTACATTAATACTTACTATATAAGTCTGAACACGGTGAATCAACTCATCCTCTCTCATATGTATTTGAGGAGTCTGAGGTTGAATATCTCCCAATCGAGTTAAATCTCTTGATATTGCACAAAGGACATTTTGCAATGCAACCACAAGATCAACGTCGGATGAAAAATCAACAATGAATGGATCATGCTCATCCTACGGCTCCTCGTGGACTACTTGTTCCTTTCCCTTTTTCTGATCAGCACTCGTTGCTGAGAACAATATTATTAAAACTTTATTTAAAAGCAATCCAAAATAGTATGTAGTGAAGAATAAAACATAACAAAAAATACGCATTAACATTTTCGTATGTGCATTTGTACAACAATAATGAGTTTTAGTTGTCAAGAAGAAGAAGAAGTCCCATGAGAACCATCACCGCCATGCGTATCATGTGGCTGTTGATCCATACTATAGCCTTGTATTTCAAAAAAAATCATTGAGACATGTTAAAATACATGTGTTCTTATTCTAAGTTACGTTGAATAATAAACAATTATCAGAATGCTTCAATTAAAAGAAGAGATAGTTTTTTTAATTTTTAAACACTTTTAAATGGTGCATAGTGTGTACCACCTCGTCCATGATAGTGGGTTTTTTTATATCTATGTGATTCAAATTGTAATCAATAAGTATCTCTTTGCCTCCACATATTGATTTGATCACACACAAATATGCGATTTCCCTCACACACCTTAAATATGCAATTGGGTTGCTTCTTAGTTGACACAGGTCGTGTACTATTTATAAAACTTACAATATTTCTTGATGCTTTTGGCCTTTTGTCAACGTATATAGCTACTATTTTATTTATTCACTAAATTTTTGTAGTATATAATTTTCCACGAGTGCATACCTACACATACTTTTTTTATATCTAACAATCTGCATCCAACTATTGTAATCATAACAAGGTCTGACATACTCCATCAATTTGACAACTTTTTTGTAAGAGACCTTTATGTCATCCATGGAAAATTGGCCCAAACCATGTAATGAAGATGGTGCTATGTGATATATCCCCTCTCTAACACAAAAATCAGTGTTTATTGAAAGAAGTTCATCAGGGACCCATTGTTTTTGTAGATTTTTGTACCTAAAGGGCACCTCAGAGTCACCTTTCTCTCATCATCATAAGAACATGACCCCCCTTGAGCAAGGAAACATTCTATGCGTTTACTGAATTTCTTTCTGATCTTTTGACCTCGACTTGATCTCCTTGATTTAGACATACTAAATGTCTCACTTTCTTCTTCCATTCCTACATTTTCCTTTCTCGAGGAAGACAAATATGACAAATACCTATTCATTGGTACCTATACTTCATGAAATGAGAGAGATAGGTGGCAATGAGTGAGATATTTTACAAATCATAAAAGATATTAATCTCTATGGGGTGTATTGACTTATACCTAACAAAAGATAATAGTTATATAATCAAAAAAATATAGTTCACTCCATTGTGTAGAACAAGGAGAATCCCTTGTGATTTAACATCATTCCTAAGTACTCAATTCCTCACAAAATATCTGAAACTAAGATGTTTGATGAAATGCCACAAGAGTTGTTGTCATGCCCATAAAATAAATCTCCAATCTACAAAAATATCCTAAACCATCAATATAACTACATACTAATTAATCTAAGCACCCTAGGATAACCTACCCACAAACCATATCCTAAGCTACACCCCCCCTATGTCTCCCCTAGACTCACGTGCCAAGTGAGTGGGGCACACATCTCCATCAAAACAATGGTGCGCTTCAAAAGGGAATGGAAAAACTTAGCATAAGGGAGAGAAAGTTTGGAGGGCAGCTTGGAGGGCCCACCAAACATATCTATTCCAAACTATAGCATGCTAAACAAATTAAAACAATTCCCAAACCTGCGCAAGTTTCCAAGGGGGGGGGGGCAAGAAGGTGGGTGACGTGGGAAATTGGGATTCCACCCCAATCCAAGTGCCATGTCAAAACAAAACTTTCAAACATTGCAAAGCCAGCGCCTAATCCAAGGTGTGGAGGGATTGAGGAGATAGGGAAATATGGGAATTTGTTCCCACTCCAACCAATAATATTTTCCCAAGGTACTCACGCAGGGCAAGGGAGATATAGGAGTTGACAAATTATATGCAAAGCTTTTAATATGTTATGTCTGCAACAAGTACACTATAAAGAAAGTGCAAAGGCCTATGAAAACTAGGATATAATCTGCTATAACAGACCTTTCCATCTCCTGTACCACTTTATGGAGATGTAGTGAAAAAAGTGAGGAGATTAATATATAAATTATTATTATATTTGTTTTGCATACAAGTGGAAAATTTAATGTTTTAATATTGATTGTGGCAAGGAATTTGTATGGGAATTATTTTCCCATACAAATTCCAGAGACCTGTAGGTCTCCATTTGCCAATTTTTCTTTGCTTTGTATTTTCTAATAACTTGTTTGTGATTTCAACTTATTTTTCAACTCGTCACTTGATTTAAATTTGATAATATGCTTATTTTTAGATGAGGAGATTAGTATTTCTATAGGTTACTCTTTAGTACTAAATTTTCAATTTATGTTTGCATATTAAACTAGTGATTTTCTCTTCAAAATAACAAGACAAGCTCACAATTTATTTGCATGGATAAAAGGATGTGAAACAGAGATTGATTTTTTTTTTGAAAACAATACATTTACATACAATGATCCTAGATCAAGATTTATAACATAATGAAAGCTCTCTTTTCATCTCAATTTTCATCTCAATAACCTTCATTGTAATACATCATAAATAGCATTTAGCAAGAAGGAAATCTATTCTTTTTTCTTAATAACAACTACATCTTTTCATTACTATCTCAAAGAGAAACTTCAAGGAAACAACATTTGATATTCCTATTCAAGGCTTTGAGAGACTTATTTGAAAACACTTTATTCTACAATCCTTGTTTTCATAAGAACATGATTATACCATTTCATAAGTGAAACTATCAACAAGATTTACAAAACACTTCCTCACAATACATTACAACAACACTTGATTCAATACATGACTTGGAGAGTGAAACTCCATTACAAAACAACTTACAACCTTTACATAATTTCCACAAACACATAGGACCAATAGTGCCATTCCTTCCAATCCTGCAAAAGCAACCTGAAAGAAACAAGTCAAAAGAAACCATGGTACTCTCCTCCCTACCATAGGTCCAAATAGATGGACCACCCCCGAGCTAGGGGAGTTCAAGCCAACCGGGTGACAAAACATACACATTCCTCCTTACATTTACTTCCACATGATCATTTACTCAACAACTTCAATTGAAACCACAAAAAAAAACACTACCATACATAATAAGAAAGCTTCCCAACCCATGGCTTTCACAAGAGGCTTAACCACAAGCCTTCAATGGGTGAAGGTGGACCAAGTACTCCTTTGGGAGAAAAAGGGCCTGCAAATAAACATGTCTTCAACAAGGCTCAATATACAAAATAATCTTCATTGGCACACATGGCCAAGATCACAAAACAACCACCTTATGCCCCCCAAATTTTAAGCAAGACCCATCCATGGAGCCCATACATCCATGGTGCATTACCCTCTTTACACATGAGGGACTCTCCACCATTGGAGCTGTCCATTGAACCCCTTCACCCTCAAGGATTTCTCTTCCCATCCCATGGGTGAGTGAGTCCTTGCACAACCCCAAAAATCTTGACTCCACACAACACAAAGATCACAAAAACAAGAAAATCAAACAAGCTCAAGAGAGAAAGAATCACTTGGACTCCAAAACAAACTTCAAAAGAACAATAAGATTCACAAGCATAAACTCTCAAGAATACAACACTGGAACTCATACAATACACCAATGCATATCTTCTCCAATACTTGCATAAACAAAACATTAATCAAATGAGTAAGTGAGCCACCAACCTTGGTACAAGCTAATGAGTCAAGTATTGGGAGTGTCTCCTATATCCAAGCTCTCTTCTCTATCCTACTCCAGGCTCCTTAGTTGTCTCCAAAATTGGAGAGTGGGTGATTAGGGAGCACCCTCCAAGTTTTCCACTAAAATAGGCTCTTCACCTTCTCCCATGCCCTTGGGTGTAGTGGGAGTTTCCTATTGGATGATCTAACCAAGCTCTTCCAACTTTCCCTAAATGGAACTCTAAAAAGTGAATGAGGAAGAGTAATGGAAGCTTTTTGACTCAAGAGTTCCCATGTGACTTTGGGATTTTCGCAACTTTTCAAAAAGTCACTTTTGGAGGGCTTCCCAAGGTGCTCCTAGGGTGTCCTATGGTTAAAAAGGGTCCCTTACCCATAGGTATAACCCATGGACCTTCCATTTTATGAAAAGAAACCTTCTTGGAGTCAATTTGACCCCTCAAAACCCAACCCCAAGGTGAAATTCGAAATTCAAAGTGATGTGACCAAATATTGGTGTTCTAACCAAGTTGAGGTATGGGGAAGACCAACTTGTACTAGGTTGGATGGTGACATTCATCCTCTCCATGTGGACTCTTGCCAACTCACATCACAAGAACATGTGTCAATTGACACTACAATACCATACACATAATTACTTGGCAAGTCCACTAAACAATGTAACAACATAAAACATTTACTCTTTTAAATACATTCATAATCATTTCACTTCACAAAATAAAATGCATTACAAAGGCCTTGTATCCCTTTGGGACACAACCTTGGTGTCACGGGAATAGTACAAATATGTTGGCTTGACTCCCCCTAATCCATGGTTTATACCTGCACACTTGAGACGAGCATCAATAGTCCCAAGAAATAATAATAATACCAATAAAAAGTGCAAAACTCAATCATAACTCAATTAACTATCAAGGTATTATATCATCACATTAAATCATTTATCAATTTCATCCATACCTAACATTAGGCACAATTAGGAATTCATCATTTCCTAAGCTACTAATTTCCAACAGAATTCACATTTACTTATAATAGAACAATGGCCCTGATTTTCACAGTCTAAGATACTCAACTTTAAAAATATGAATACTAACATGAATAGATCAAAGTTCATCTTTACAACACAACGTCATAATAATAAAGGCTACACATTCATCTATAACATAACTAGTAATCACCACATAGTTCATTTGTTTTCGTCTATCGCTTAATTCAATAATATCCTGGTAGTCAAATAATTGCATTAGCCTTTCACATTATAGCTAAACCAATTTTGTTTAATTTGACATCATTATTCAATTGCATAATTCATCATCATTATTGAATTGTATCCCTAATCATTGTAATACTCAATTCAAAGGAGTCTAATCTCATTCAAATATTTTTACAACATTCATCTTACTAACTCATCCAAAACATTATCCTAAACATGAAAGCCATCTGGCTCAATCCACCTATATTATGTTAACATGGAAATTAAATCAAATTCGGTGATTCTTTCATGGTAGGGTTGCAATTTCCTTAGGTCTAATTTATCTCAAAATTAAGTAACTAACATCAAGATCATAACACTTCTTATAAGCCATTCTTAGTCATATACTTCAATTATTTCTTTTATTGTGCCCTTCGCACTCAAGGTACACTTATTGTTCTTAATTTAAGTTACAACTTAGTTGCCCATTAACTTTTCCCTTTCGAATAATCTCTGAGTTCCTATCTTTCACTTTTAGTCTATTTACATTATAGAAAATATAAAATTTATAATACACCAATATCCGTATTCAATTTCTATTTATATTCTTTTTTTATTTTTTTGTTCCCTTAAGAGATTAGATTGAAGGGTTTGATAACCAGGATAGGGCCCCACAAGGATTTTCTAGATCATCCAACTATACTAATCCTTATCTTTTATAATAAAATCCAGGTGCATCTCATAGTCTCAACTTGTAGTCCTAGCACCTAAAATCCATCAGGGTGATCCCACTATCAGAGGGAAAACATGAGGGGCCTTACATCATCCCCCCCAAGGATTAGGCTTACTCCTAGAAGCTGACCAAGTAACCAGTACACCAAGTGATGCTTCATACCAAGGTCCAACAATTTTAAGATTTCTCCTTCAGCTAACTCAACTTACTCCCTACTAATCCCTTGAACTTGAATAGATCGGCAAAATATAATACTTAGCATAGTGTGTCGACAACTTTTGAAAGGTTTCCGAATACACGATTCCCTCACACTAAGCTAACACAAAAATACAAATCTCTAAAATTAAGGCAATACAAGTCTACCATCCCACTATGGGGCATCGCACAGAAAACAAATGCTCCCTAAGGCTCCTTCCATAATATATAGTTTTAAGAACCTTTATAATATACCATGATAACCCTTAGGAATTCCAAAAGGGGAAATATTACTTTCCTCAGACCTCTTTTAAAAACAAAATTCAATAGCTCTTTCGAACCTTATAAACAATGGCTATGATTACTTATGAGGTTGCATTCCCTCAAGGCTCCTCAAATAAGAATGCTCATTTACCCGAAATATAATTACATAGGTCTCCTTCTCCTTTTGCTAAGGAGTATATGATAATCTTCTAAATATGACGACACAAGAGCATAAGGTGGTGTATGCTCATCCATATGAGAGAATCAAGATTCCTATACTCACCAACACCACAATACTTACTTGTTCACAAGGTGCTGCTAAAAAAAAAAAAAGGTCAGATAGCCTCTCACACACAGCCTTCCTCAACTTAAAAATGTAACAAGCCTGCAAGTCCTGTGACCGACCAACCCCAACCAGGAATATATAATCCAATAGGTAATTCCATAGCATCTCCAACTCTGACATGGGGCCTCATCAAGAGGGCATCATTATTCCACTATCATAGCTGTATACCCATATAAGTGTATTATTCTCATTTTATCCTTCTTATCTTGACCCCATCCTTGGCCCACTCTTTAAGGTAGATTGATCATATTCATCCTTTCTTCATAACTAGGAATTATTACTTGTCTCATCCTACTTGAGGGCTGAATAGACTCACAAGGAGTTCCACTATAATTCCTAGATCAAGATTCCAATAACCGCCCACTATAGAAAATTATGAGTGGGTGTGTCATTTTAATCCTATACTGACACTGATTCCAACACTACCTGCAAGAGGTGGACAAAACATCCCTCATTCCTTAATTTTAACCATACTTCACCATGGTCCTTGTCCATTTCTAGTATCGCACGGTGTGGTACAAGTACCTCAAATAAGGGAATTTACAATACTGCATGCTTAAGATAGTTTGGGTTGCCATCCCTTACGTTACTACACTCTTGACTCTTTCCAATCTTCATGGACTTCATGCCCTTCCTGCCCTTTTAAAACAAGAAGAGACTCTATCACTCGATTCTAGCTCTACTAGCCAACTATTGATAATATGTTCCCCTATATGTTCCTCTTTAAGTACAACTCAGTGGTCCCCAAAGTACAAGATTAGTCACAAGGCATAGGACAGGTCAGCAAAAAAAAATAATAATAATCATTCCGAATAGTCACTCAAAATATATAAAAATTAAATCCAAAATAGGAAAGTTTTCAATTTACCACAATTAACCCAAAAGAAAAATGGAGCTCCATCAAAACAATAAATGATCCATAGCAACTACCATGAAAGATAAATGAATTCGATGACCAGTTCCCAAAGAAAAATCAACTAAAAGATGCTGACCTACGCAACACGTGGAAAAGTTCCACAAAGAAAGAAAATAAATAATTCATGAAAACGATTTACTGAAAGAAGTGATTTAATTCAAAACAAAGGAGAGGGGGAATATCCACCGCATACTAGGGGAACACTACCAAAAAATGATCTGGTATAGGCCCTCCACTCTAATATAACATTGGTGACACGATACATATCTCAACTAAACACTACTACACCTTGATAAATGAAGCAATTTCTTCACATATTAAGAACTTTGTCATCCTCCAAATTTTGACCATGATATCCCACGAGGTCACATCTTACCTTTCAAGAGGATTCCCTCATCATACTCTAGTGTGATTGTCCAATGATATGGAGGGTGGCCCACCTTAATTAATGTACACCCAAAATTTGGTGTGTTCCTACCCAAGATTAACATCATGATTATATACCATCTTGAGGGTATGGGACACACTTCCATCCTCTAATAGGTATGTTCAAATCAATTATGATAAGGTCCCAATATTCTGTGTATCGTAATCATCTAAAGGCTTCAGATAGATATGATAAGAGTACGTGATACCCAATAAGATTATCCTACTAGGGTTCCACACCTTTATTTTCATGTCTACCTCTTTGCTATGGCAATTACGGTGTCATCTTGACTCCTACCATGTGCATGGTAATCCATAAATTGTGCCAAGCTATTGTACTTGAATAATCATTTCAGATGTGGAATAATGGGGATGTAATGAAGAACCTTGCGAGATACTTTTTTGTCATTTGATCATCTCGGTATCTTCTAGAATGGCATTCAGGGAATTCTGTTGCATTTTGGTGTTCTTTATGATAAATAACATGATCTTTGGGACAAGCATCTATTTCTTGATACTCCATTCCGATATGTTTCATAGTGGCACATAATTCTCGATACGAGTGAGGGAGAACATTTGATGGTGGTAATAGAAACTCACCTATCAATCTACAACAAAAAATATAAGTCATTACTATAAACAATCTTAATGGTACATGTTTCACCTTTTATAGTCTATAATGACATATATGAAAAACCTTAGCATACGTGACATTTCTATGTTGGATAAACTATTCATAACCTTCAAATTCACCAACAACAATATAGCAGAGAGAATAGTAGATTGGGAGCCTTCGTAAAGGGTCATTTTTGCCTTCTCAAGTAGAGGTATATCATGGATGAAGTCAATGCCATCCTCATCATCATCATGATCAGTAGCACTAGCAGCACTAGTAACAAATGTGTCAATGATCAATGCATTCATACCATCATCTTCAAATGTGTTTTCTAGCGCATGATCATCATCTTCCATGGGATCATGATCTTCAACTTCAATACTCACACCTCCATGTTCCTCTATATTCACACCCCCATGTTCCTCTAAGATGTGGTGGTCCATTTCATGTACTACACTAGGGAGATCGGCCTATATAAAAATGATGATAATCAAACCCCCCTTCAATGTGATAATCAAACCTCCTTCCATGCATGGTTCATATGTATATTAATTGTGAAAACAATATAACAAACTTACCAATAGATGGTAATCAAACCCCTCTTCAATGTGACCATTCTCCCTACAATGTCTCTTTGTTGTTTTTTTTAATTCATCTTGTCTTTAAGCTGTTACAACTCTTGCATGGACAATAACATTTGTCATCGCCTTCTCTTTGAAAGTTAGACAACAATCTAGCGGTTATCTCCCTATTTTGATCGAATTCCCTTGTATTATCTGACATGATCCTTAATGTGTATATCTATTAAAAAAAATTGGACATGTTGTACTTAATGTTTATATCTGCACATATGGTTTTGATAGAAAATGGTCACTCTATTTTCTCATGGTGAGAACTCTTTAGTTGTGACAAAAAATGACATGTTACGGTAGGTTTTATAAATGATATGTTACTTTGTAAATTTAACTTTAGGTTTTATAACTATACATATATGTTCTTTGACTCCCCCACATCCATCTCCTATACTCTCAAAAGGGCAATTCTTTTTAGATATGCCTCCTTTCATTAATGTATTTCTCTAGATTTCATATGGATATTTTGTCAAATTGTTGGCATTGATGTTTATTCAAATGGAGTTTCAACAGTGTTTCGTAACACCATAAGAATTCAATTTTCTTAGATCTGAAATGTTGATAATAATCTCATTAGATTTCTAAATAAATTATACTTCAAATATCATTTGGAATGGATATATGACAGGTTGATATCGAATTCTATGTCAAGATTTACAACATTAAATTGATCATAGTTGGAAGACTGAGACACAAGAAGAATATGAATGAATGAAAACATATATAAGTGGATGAACATAAATGATGAAGGTACCAGACATTTCCTAAAGTAATGAAGTGTTGACCCGGGGTTGAATCATGTATGCTCCTATATGATCCAGAATCTACAAGGAAAGAAAAGATGGGGTTAAATCCAAAGGATCTAAGCAATGCTTGGAACCCTATTAATGATCCTCATTTACAATTATGCATGTGCATAGTCAAGTCATACACTTCTAAAAGGAACTATGCTACAAAACATGTGCACTCAAGAACATGAGCATTCATACCATGAAGATAGAATAGAAAAGATAGAAAGCATGGAAGCACAGAAAGGAGATCAACACTGAAAGAAGAAGTAAGTGGTTGCATTTATGTCTCTATGAACACCTGGTGAATCATTGTTGTGACTACATCATCCAAAAAGTGAAACAAGAATACCAGATGTTGTTGTTCCATCTAGTGTTGCTATGGCATCATTTCCAAATGATGCATCCACAACAGTAACCCACCATGCCCATCAACACAAGGCAGTCATGATCAAGCATAAGAAATGGAGGGGACATTATCAAGGTCAAATCAGAGATCAAAGTCATCTATGAAGTGTGTTAAATCTGCACACAGTGAGTAAATTAAGACCAAAATAGAGAAAAAAGTATGATGTTAAATGTGTTATCAAGAAACATCTCATGGGATGTGAGTCAAAATGGTATGTTGTTTATACAAGATCAATAAAAGGACATCTTGATAAAATAGTATGCAAGATCATTAAGCCTAGATGATAGTGATACAATGGTTCACATCTCGAACCTCGCAAAATATTCAAGCTAGCATGCTATCAAAATAGAATGACAGTGGTGATTCAATGCATCTATAGCCTCAAAAACATGGCAACATTGATCCAATAATAGCAAATACATTAAAAATGTCAATCTCACAGTCTCAATGAAATAAATAGTGTATAAAATAATATATGGTGCACAACAACAGCAAGCATGTAATGACAACAATAACATTGCATGACGCCCTAGCTCAAATTCAAAATAGTAAGTGTATTAATGTATGATCTAATAGAAGAAATATAAAACATAGAGCACCAGCCAAGGCCATGATGCCATCAGTGAACAATGAGGATCATCAAGAAATCATAGGGGCCATAAGATCAACAGTGACAAAATGATGCCATGGTTCAAACTAGGGCTCCATGAATTAGTGAACCTCAACAAAATGAATCAACAAAAGAATCAAGCTCGAGGGTCCCCAAAGTAATTCACAATAGTAAACATCTTAATAGAATGACAGTGGTGATTCAATAACTCATGGGCCTTCAAGGAATAGTAAACATCAAATGTCAATAACAACAACAAGATCAAGCTCACAGTTTCCTTAAACCAGTAAGTAAGAAAAGACCACACAAAATGGATACCCTAGCCATGGCTCAAGGGTCCTCAATTAGTTAGCAATAGCAAGCATGGGCTTTGAACGTAGGATGAGCAGTGAGAATGAATGGAGTACCAAATCAAACTTACAATGCCCTAGTTTAAGATTCAGAAAACATCAAAACAACATGAATATGGCACCAATCAAATAGGGACATCAGTAATAAATTAATGCCAATCAATGATGCAAAAAGCTCACGGGCATGGAAAAATAAGTGAGCATCAATATCAACATAAATCAAATGCCTAAATACTCCACACGATGCCATGATAGTAGCAGGGTCATGAGGTGCTCAAACAGTGAGCTCATAAACAATGCATGATGCCCTAGCTTGCAGCCTGTGAGCCATCAAGATATTTCCTCATAAAATGATCATAAATGGGGAGTACCACATAGTGAATATCAACAACAAAACAAATAAAGAGAGATCAAACACTTCACACAATGCCTTCAAGGTAATAGCAATGATTCCCTAGCTCTCAAAGCTCAGTCATCGAGTATTCCAAATGCAAAGATGTAAACAATGTCAGTATTAACATTCATATTGTGCCATTAAATCAACAAATGTCATCAAAATGAAATTGATTTAATGAGAAGACAAATCTTGAATGCCTACCTCAAGTCATGGTTTATCAATGGGTGAATTAATTGTTTGGTTATGGTTGAAAGGGTTATGAAGACATGGAATGGTCAAGGTAGTTTTTTTTGGACAGTCAAGTCAAGGTTATGTTTGTGTGCATCAGTGGATCTTGGGAACATAATGGACATATAATGAGTCCAATAGAGTCTTGTAATGGTGTGAAAAGAGTCTAAGAAGAACTTGTGGGTCATTCATTGATACAATGGTGATTGTTAGTTAAGGGATTGAGCAAAACTTTTATAAGGAAAGATGTTGATGAATCTGGAAAGGAGAGAGATCTAATTGTCAAGTTAGGACAGGAAGTATATTCTAATAATAAGAGAGTGACAGTATATTCTACTGAAGACTTTTCTCATACACACAAATGGAAGGATTGGTGAGTTTTTCTCATATTTAGAGGCTAAATTTTGTATACAAGTGGTAATGAGTTGTCTTTGGTTATTACTAGAAATTGGTAGATCGATGAGATTAATATGAAAGCACATATTTCTGACTATTGATTCTATGTCTATTGGTTTTACTATCAATGACAAGTACCTTCAAGCATAGATAATTGAAGAGGAGGTCAAAATTCATGAGAATTGATTTGGGTTAGTTTGTGGTTAATTTTGTTATTCAGGCAGACTTATGTGTGTTAGGAGTTTGATTTGAGAACCATGCTTTATGAGCTTTATGTTTTTTTTAAGTGAAGAAAAATATTATCGTAACTTGTTATCTTTAAATTTTATTCATTTTATGATTTTAAAAATTAAAATAAAAAATATTTCAATTATATTTGGAGTCATGGTCGGTGGCACCTAACATAAAAGGTCCATTCACTACATAATTATTGTTGGTGACACCTTGAAGGTAGTTGAAGAAGATTGGTAGCAGATTAAGTCTTGCAGCAATGCAAAGAAGAGAGCCCAAAAGTTCATGAGGAAGAAAATCTATTGAGATTTAACAGGTAACCAGGTCTTTATTATTTATAGTTAACCAATGAACAAAGCATTTTTGGAATGCAAGTAACAACAAAAAGAGAAAGAAAATTGTGGTGACCCTTACACTAGAGGTTTCATCATTCAGAGGACAACTTCCAGCTGAGGATGGGTAGAAGTTGTTGAAACTTGAGACAACTCCACAAGTTGCAAAGGTCGGTAGAGTTGTCTAAAGAAGAGAGAAATTGAATCTCTTGAGAGTGAATAGGTTGTTGAAGTCTAGAGGAGCAGAGGAAGCTCAAAGGTTCCAAAGGGAAGAGAACCATTTTTGCCAAAATGCCAAGCTCAGAGGAGATAAGCTTGGTGAGGTACTTGTGGCAAGGTGAAATAGACTTGCTAATACAGGAGCTTAATACAACTCATAAGTGGGAAAGGAAAGTTCATAGAGAAATAATGAAGATGACTACTAATAGTCATGACAAGGGTTCAAGTAAAAGCCACAATAGAATGGAGGAGAATGATAAATAAAATAGAATAAATATGAGAAAGATGAGTCAAGAGGAAATTGACAAAGAAATTATTGAGATGAAGGAACAACTCGGTTTAATGAAGATGTTGCTACAGGGAAGTGAGAGATATGAAAGATATGGTTGGATAATTAAGAAGTGGATTACATGGCCTATTAAAGAATTATTTACAAGAAAGTTGAGGAAGAAGTTGAGACACATGTTAAGTTCTTGGTTGAAGGAAGAAGGACTTGGGGCCTGAATTTGTGGAAGAAGAAGTTCACTATTGTGAGCCAGAACAAGGATCTATCCTTGGTGAAGATGAGGATGAAGGAGCTAACGAGATTCAAGAATCTCATATTTTCAAAACTAATAAGTTTCATGTTCATGCAGGTCATGCAGGTGTAGATGATGAAGATTTGCCTCATGAAGGAAATACCAAGGAAATTCCAATTAATGGAATTGTAGATGAAATTCATATGCAAGAGGAAAGAGATGTGGACTTCCAAGAAGAAAGAAACAAATGACATCAACAAACTATAAAAGAGGAATCAGAGGTTCAAAGAGAGACAACTGTATATGGAGGGATAATGAACTACATATTTGTAAATGTCAGTGAAAAGAAGGAAGAAATTATTCTTATGTTGGATGATAATTTTTGGAGATTTAGTCATTATTATAATAAATTCATTTCATGTGTAGATGCAATTAAACATGATACTTTGGAATATGAAATTCAATTTTTCATAAAAAAAAGTCATGGAGGAGGCAAAAAAGTGCCTTAAACATTTGTGAAAAAATGTTTGGTGATGAAGAATGGAAGTTGAATAATGAAATGGAAATGGACGCCATAAAAGTTTTAAATATTGAAACAGAGATGTAGTGGAGCAATATCATAAGCATGGACCAGTGAAGGAGTATGCTAGGTAATGAGATTGAGAATTTAAGTATACTGATGAACAAATTTCTGAAGAGGAGACATACTAAAGTGGAGAAGACAATCCAACATAGAAATCAATTGATCTCAAGAGAATACATTGGTAGGGAAAGTGGAGTATTGCAAAGTAGAGTATGGAAATGTGGAAGATTGAGGAGAGAAAAAACATATCAAGAGGTCAAGAAGACAAAGTTAATAAAAAGGTTTGATGCCATAATTAAATTTGTCAAACATGTTCAGAATAGAAAGGAAAGTGGACAACGACAAAAGAAATTTCAGGATCTAGGAGGGAAATAAGTTGCAGTCAATGCACCTACAATTAGAAAATATGGAACAAAGTACAACTAGAAAATAAGTTACTAAGGACATAAGGAATATTCCCAAAAACTATGACTTGTCTACTAAGGATTTATCACCCAAACATCCCATCAAGACATCATCTTTGGATACAAAATCTTTGCGAGTTATGACTATTACAATTTTTCCTTTTAGGACAGTCAAAAAAATAAGTAATGACCCTTACTAAAATGGCTTCCAATAAATTGATTTGGACTTTTAAATACCCTACAAATCCCTCTACCACCACACATAAAATGTATCAACCTTTTTTTGTCTTCTATAAGGTAATTTCTTCCAATTTGTTGTCAATTGAAGTCTTCTACATAGGGAAAATTATGGATGTATAATCATTCCTCAACCTCCAAAATTACCAAAACCAACTTGCAACCAATTTGCAAAAAAAATTCATTACAAATGAAAATGTTGTCATGATAACATGACAACTTTTAAGAAACTTTTACATCTTTTCATAAAATGACCCAAAAACATCAAGAATGGTCATATATGGTCACTAATGGTCAAAATTGGCCTTATTTATATAGTATAACTTAAAACAATACAAAAACCAAAAAAAGTATCTCATAGGAACAAGAGTGCCCTTGCACCAAGTTGTTCCCTTGTCATTTGATTTCATCACAAACCTTTCCCTATGTCATTTGGAAAAGACAAATACCATGTGTTCAAAGATTCTAAAAACAAATTCAAGACAAGTACTAAAGAAAAAGTCTTTGAATCAAGCCATGTTGGAGTTAAGGCATGGGTATTTTATTGGATAAGTCACTCGTACACAAAAACAATAGGGATGGGAGAGTGTAATACCTCAACACATCTAACAATTAGTCTTGTAGGGATTCATGGTAATATTGTTACCATAATTTTCATATTCATTTTATATTGGTAACCTAATTACTATATGAGAGACTACAGTACCCTAGTTTGCATTATTAGATGATCTTGTTTAAATTTGTGTTCATTTCATGAGAAAAGATACATGTAAGGGAAAATAAATTTTTGCATCTAAAGATTACATGTGTATAGATATACCAAATATCTTGTATGTATTGTACAAAGAAAGGAAGTGAAAGATAAGATCATATGGGCTCACACAGGCCATGAGCATAACCAACTTTCAGAAGAATATGAATGAATGCAAAAATACATAAGTGGATGAACATAAATAATGAAGGTACCAAACATTGCATGAATTAATGAAGTGTTGACCCGGGGTTGAATCCAGTATGCTCATGTATGATCCTGAACCTACAAGGAAGGAAAAGATGGGGTTAGATTTAAAGGATATAAGAAATTCCTAGTACCCCATTACTGATCCTCATCTACAATTATGCATTGCATAGTCAATCCATACACTTCTAAAAATAACTATGCTACAGAACATATGCACTTAGGAAACATGTGCATGCAGTGAATAAATCAAGACCAAAATGGAGCAAAAAGTATTCAATGTCAAATGTGTTATCAAGAAACAGCTTATGGGTTGTGATTCAACATGGTATGTTGTTTATACAAGATCAGTAAAAGGACATCTTGATAAAATAGTATGCAAGATCATTAAGCCTAGATGATAGTGATACAATGGTTCACATCTCGAACCTCACAAGATCTTCAAGCTAGCATAATATCAAAATAGAATGGCAGTTTGATTCAATGCATTTACAACCTCAACAACATGGCAACATTGATCCAATTACAATAAATACATTACAAATGCCAAGCTCATGGTCTCAATAAAATAAACAGTGTATAAAACAATATATGGTGCACAACATGTGAACCATGTGCATGCAGTGAGTAAATCAAGACCAAAATAGAGAAAAAATTATGATGTCAAATGTGTTATCAAGCAATAGCTTATGGGTTGTGAGTCAACATGGTATGTTGTTTATACAAGATCAGTAAAAGGACATCTTGATAAGATAGTATGCAAGATCATTAAGCCTAGATGACAGTGATACAATGGTTCACATCTCGAACCTCACAAGATCTTCAAGCTAGCATGCTATCAAAATAGAATGGTAGTGGTGATTCAATGCATCTACAGCCTCAACAACATGGCAACATTGATCCAATAACAACAAATACATTACAAATGGCAAGGTCATGGTCTCAATGAAATAAATAGTGTATAAAACAATATATGGTGCACAATAACAACAAGCATGCAATGATAGCAATAACATTAAATGATGTCTGAGCTCAAATTCAAAATAGTAAGTGTATTAATGTATGATCTAATAGCAGAAATATAACAAATAGATCACTGGCCAAGGGCATGATGCCATCAGTGAACACTGAGGATCGTCAAGAAAGCACAAGGGCCATAAGATCAACAGTGAAAAAATGATGCCACAATTCAAACATGAGCTCCATGAATCAGTGTTAAGTATATGGGTGTTAATAGAATAATGATATCTCTAAAAAAGAACATCAAATTCAAATAGAAAAGTATTAAGATCTTTTATAACTAAGTAGAAATTGTGTAAAGTATATGGGGGTATATTCTTGAGTGTGGTATATCTTCCTCATTTGATATAGGGAATTGAAAGGTGATAGGGTCTCATGGATTCTCTACCTCCTTGTTAAACATTTTGATTATTTCTTTTGTATGGATAGAGATATGTGAAGGTTCTTCTTGTCAAGGTTCCCTAAAAGGGTCTTCTTCTCCTATCATTGTGTCTCTTCCTCTTGTTCTCTTATCCTACTTAATGGGTCCACTAAGTTAATGTGTTTATAGTATATATTTTCACTTAGAATAGGGAAAACATATTGCTAATGCATCTCTCTCCCATTGCATTCCATATGTATCTTGAGCTTATAATTATCTTCATCGACTTGTTCATAGATTGTTTTAAACAAATATTATACTAACTAAATTGTAGAATTGGAAAATATAGCAATTATACTATGAAAGAAAATAATAAGAAATCAAATCTATGCTAGATAAACCCTAAGCCTTAACACCATCCCTAGAAATGATTGGATTCCATTATGGATAATTCGTTGGTGTATAAAAATATATGCATTCTCCTAACAAGGCAACTATTCCTCAACTAAGTAACCTTTTATCTTAGGGGAAACTCATTTAATTATTGACCAGGGATGTATATACTTAGATGACACTATCATTGTATGTGCAGTAGATTATCTCTAGCTTCTACTTTAATGCATAAAATAGTAATAATTTATAAAGGAAACAACAATGATAAAAAAAATCTAACATTGGTTCTAGTCACATGGTAGTGGTTGTGAGTGTGACCACACAAGGATGGTTGCAATTGAATAAACCAATGAAATAATAATAAATTAACTTATAATAAAATTATTTTTATATTGAGACTAACTGAATCTATGCTAAACTAGTTTAACTTCTTATTATTAAGTGAGTAAAACTATCATCTAAAGTAACTAATAATCAATTAAACATATTACCACTATGAAGAAATGTAATAAATGAAACTACTAATTAATCTAATCTAACTAGAGGAATACTTCACCTCAAGTAGCCCTTGCATAAGGATTCATAACCTTGAATCAATTCAAAACTTTAATCAATTGAAGATAATTGTACCCTTGCATTAATAGTACTAGACATTATAATAGCAATAGTATATATTAATTATTGTAATCTAAAAAAATATTTGAGAACATTTGAACCAAAACTATTAAGACTTTCTTGGATTTTATAGGAAATCTTAGAAGAAATGATCATAAATGTTGTTGAATCTCTATTGCCCACATGTCATTCTTTAACAATATATGACTTATTATAAAAATTGTCACAAAATGGATGACCATTGTCAATGCATAAAGTCTCCATCTCTGTGTGCATAGAAGTAGCAAAGGTATAGTCATTTTTGTGAGAGAAACCTCATTGATCATTACCTTTGACTCCTCCATCATTATAGAAGAGATAACTACCTACAACTATATTTCATAATTCCTCCTTTGAAGTCATAGGTTAGTTTAAAATGGAGAAAGTATAAAAACACACCAATTTAATCCCAAAACATTATATAACTGGAATTAATTGCACCTCACAAATGTATAGATTATACTACATACCATTGTATTATATATATCAAGTATCATTATGAGGTTACATCATATATTTAGTCTTAATAAAATCTTATAAAACAACATAAAACTAACCCAAAATACTTCAAAAAATGTAGATTTTCAAGCTCATCAATAGTCGTGAAACATGATCCTAAATTTTATATAGACAGTTTGGACTCTGAAGGGGTAAAAATACATATTAATTTTGATGTATATTTTCTTGCAATGGATCATAAGAGAGGCCATAATGATCATCCTAAAAAAATCCCTGAATCATATCATGAGACTACCAATCAAAGTGACGCTCAAAACTATTGATCTTATCACCTACAACTTGGTTAAAAGGGTCTTTCAACATCAAAGTGTTTAAGGTTTGAATAGAATGAGTATTTTGGTTGAGATATTGATGTTTCCATTGATATAAACATGTTTTTGTTGTCATTACTGACTGATTGTTGCAAATGTTATTGAGTTTTCTATGTAGTGGTGCTAAGAGATATGCTCCACATTTCTTCTATGTTGCAAATGTATTGATGTAGTTTGAATATTTTTTAAGAAGTGTTTGGAGGTATTAGATTTAAATTCTTGTGCTTCAAATTGAAATTTAAAATAATTGGTGTTCATCTAAGTGTAATAATGTTTGAAAATTTTCCCTATATACCTCAACAAAATAAATCAACAAAAGGATCAAGCTCGAGGGTCCTCAAAGGAATTCACAATAGTAAGCATCTTAATAGAATGAAAGTGGTGATGCAATAACTCATGGGCCTTCAAGGAACAGTAAACATCAAATGTCAATAACAACAGCAGGATCAAGCTCATTGTTTCCTTAAAACAGTAAGTAAGAAAAGACCGCACAAAATGGATACCCTATCCATGGCTTGAGGGTCCTCAATTAGTCATCAATAGCAAGCACGGGCTGTGAAACCATGATGAGCAGTGAGAATGAATGGAGTACCAAATCAAACTTACGATGCCCTAGTTTAAAATTTAGAAAACATAAAAAAAACATGAATATGGCGCCAATCAAATAGGGACATCGGTAATAAATTAATGCCAATCAATGATGCAAATAGCTCATGGGCATGGCAAAATCAGTGAGCATCAATATTAGCATAAATCAAATGCATAAAAAATAAGCTCATAAATAATGCATGATGCCCTAGATTGAAGCCTGCGAGCCATAAACAATGCATGATGCCCTAGCTTGCAGCCCACGATCCATCAAGACATTTCCTCGTGAAATGATCATAAATGGGGAGTACCACATAGTGAATATCAACAAGAAAACAAATAAAGAGAGATCAGACACTTCACACAATGCCTTGAAGGTAATAGCAATGATGCCCTAGCTCTCAAATCTCAAGGGTCATCGAGCATTCCAAATGCAAATAAATAATGCCAGTATTAACATTCATATTATGTCATTAAATCAAAAAATGCCATCAAAATGAAATTTAGTTAATGAGAAGACAAAGCTCGAATGCCTACCTCAAGTCATGGCTTCCATATGCCAAGCTTCCAAATCCATCTTGAGCTTCACAACAGAAGAGCAATGCAAAGTGGGAACTTTCCAATTTTACCACAGTTAGGGCCCTCTACACGCACGCAGCTCGATCTACGAAAATTAGAAATGAGCCTTTCTTTTTCTTTTTTCTTTTTTTATAATAAGGCGAGTGTCGAGATTACGACAGAACCATCGCTATTATAAGAGCATTGGGGGTACTTGCAAAAAAAACATAAAAATACACACAAATGGTAGTGTCATCCCAAATTGGCGTCATAATTTGACCCCAAATGTTGTAGTGACACAATCAAATAGTAAAAACTACCAAATTTATCATGTGAAAACCCAAATTGGGAGAAAACCACGGTGTGAGGAAACCTCACAAATTTTGCACTCTTCTAAAGTGTGCCCTATAAGGAGCCTTCCTTGTTAAAGGATTACAAATGCATTGTTAGATGCGACCCAGTTAAGGAATTTAAGAAATAAGGCCTGGTAGAACCTTCCTATTTAGAGGACTTAAAACATCTACACAGATGTCACCCAGTTAGGGAATTTAATACAAGGGACCTGTTAATGTCCACCCAAAATACTAGGTTTTTGCTATTGCAATTGTCAAAGAGCAATAGAGAGTTTGATCTTTTAGAAATGGCTTTTCTAAGCCTAATAAGATCGATGTGCTTCTCAATTGAGAATCATCACCAGTCACCGCAAGTATGTTTTCCTTGGTTGTTGTGCTTCCTTGCACACTCTTCTTTTCTTCTTCTCTTCACCTTTTCATAGCTTCTTTCAACTTACAGGTTTACTCCCTTTTTTTTGGTAGAATGAAGGAAAACAATATTCTTCACATGCTGAAGAATACATAGTCTTCTTTACCTTTCCTCTTTTTGCATGCATGACCTATTTAAAGATCATCTTCAGATCACCCTGTAGAGTCTCACTTCAACAAGGAAACATCTAATGCATGCCATGTACTTTTTCTTCTTTATGAAAGAAATGACAGATGCATGTCGAAAGCTTTCCTTCACTGGAGATTTCTATTTATTTTAATACCACATTTTTTGGCATTAAAACCTTCAATTACATCTACCGCCGATCTTTCCAATAACACAAAGTCATCCAAATTTTGTGCAACAAATCCCAGTTAAAGAGTTACATAAATGTTTGTCAATTGTGACTTTCCCTGATTCATTAGTCTTGATGACATCTTCACTGCTTGGTTTATATCCCTAGGTTGTGCACAGGTAAAAAAACCTTCACATGTCACCATTCCTTTATTTATATCGATTGAATCCTTGGTCTCGATTATACACTTTATCTCAGTCATAGTACTGAAACCCTGATTACCGATAGCACCTTCCTTGGTTACCGATTGCTCTAATGATTAGTTAGAGATTTAACAATAATCAAGACAATGCCTATTCTTACTCAATACATGTCATCGGTGTCCAAACTAGTCTCTCCTCTTGCAATAGTTGTGCCTCTCCTTGGTTCATGACTAAACGTTGTAGGCACCCCTATTTTCCAATCAATGGAAATACCTCTTTTCCATGTACCGATTACATCCTTACCGGTTAATGCCAACAAGTTTGATATCACAATAGTGGATAAACCAGGTCGGGCAAATATAGTTGTTGATTTCTTGTCAAGATTGTAGTGTGTTGATGATTCTCAAGTCAATGATGATAATTTTCATGATGATCACTTGTTCTCTATCTCCATCCACACACCTTGGTATGCTGACATTTCCAATTACTTAGCCTCTCACAACATACCTCCACACTTCTCATCAAAGGTAAAGAGGCTACTCATAGAGAAAAAATTTCATTTCTCTTCGATTGCAAACTGCCTATTTTATATTGGACCCGATCAAATTATGAGAAGATGTGTGAGGGAGAATGAAAACTATGACATCCTTCATGCTTTCCATGATGAGTCATGTGGAGAACAATTTATATCAAAGAGGACAGCAATGAAAGTGTTAACCACTAGTTACTATATACACCTAAAAATGGTCACCTAGACTATTAGCCCCTTTGCTAGCATTTTTGCTAAATTCATCAATTGCTTATTCTTGATCAAATCCTAGTTCTATCATTTATTTGATTATTTTCTATGGGCTAACCATCTTATCCTAAGTCTTTATTTAATTAAAAGGAGTTTCCTCCTCTTTTATTAAATAAAAAGCCCCCCACTTTTCCTCTTATCCTAAGTTGCACAAATAAAGCATTATTCCTATTTTACAAAAAGGGAAAAAGCACTTTTTGTCTCATATGGGCACAAAAGTCAACTCTTATTTTCTCATTGGAGGATACTTGTGCACATGGATTGCTCCTATTTGATGCTCCACCATTGATTAAATCTTTTGCCTCTTAATCTCCATGGTCCATTCCTTCTCATTTCTTATAAAAGGAGAGCTCTCTTCTTCATTCTAGATGATCCATCTTTTTATGCTAATCTTATGCTGCAAGATTTCTGGGAGACTTTGGAGCTTTTAAAGACTTTGGAGCTTTTTGAAGACATTCTTGCATCCATCTTTCATTTCTTGCATCATAGCTTCATGTTTATGCTTTCTTAGATTAGCTTAGTTTCCATGCTTTAGATTAACTCACATAGCTTAATTAGCTTGGGTTGGAACACTTGTTCTTTCCTTTCATAGCTTAGTTGCATTGTTCTTTCATTTCCATAGCTTAGCTTGCATTCTCATTTCTAGTATAGTTTCATTTTCATTCTCATATTGATTCTTGGAGATATTGGCATTCTTTCCCTTGTCTTTCTTTGAATCTCCCATTGCATGGTTTACTAGCAAGGTTATAGGCTTAACTAGCTCTAGCTGAGAGCACTCTTAATATCCTTGCACTCCATGCCTAGGGAGCTCTAAATCATATTCTCAAGGTTTCCAATCCATGGACTCTCTTGGAAGTAATGATTTAGAGAAGTGCACTACTTAGTGTGTACAGTTACTATTGGCCAACTTTACACAAAGATGCAGCCAACTACACTAGAAAGTGTGACTGCTGTCAATGGATGGGAAGACCTACAAAGTCTAACAAAATGCCTCTCTTCTCTCAAGTGGTAGTAGCTCCATTTGAAAAATGAGGCTTGGATTTTACGGGACCAATCCACCCTCTATCCAATGATAATTCCTATATCCTAGTTTGCACAAATTATGTAACTAAGTGGGTGGAGGTACGTGCAATAAAACATGCCAGAGACAATAAAGTTGTTGAGTTGTTGTATGAGGAGGTTTTCATGAGATATGGTGTTCCAAGAGAGTTGATCACATATCAAGGTGTGCAGTTCACCTCAACTTTGATCACTACATTCATGAATGAGTATAATATTCATCATAGAAAGTCCAACCCATACCATCCTTAGGCTAATGGCCAAGAAAAGATCACCAATAGAGAAATTGAGGCCATCCTTACCAAAAAATTCCAGATACACAAAAAAGATTGGAGCAACAAGCTTCAAGAGGTTGTTTGGGCATACAGGATAACCTGGAAAAGAACAACAGGATTTACACCTTTCAAATTAGTGTAAGGGAAGTCTGCCATGATGCCTATAGAGTTTTAGCACAAGACATTGTGCACAACACTGGAGTTAAACATTGATCTTTGTGCAGCTCAAAAGGATAGCCTCCTATAGCTCAATACTCTTGATGAGATGAGGAAGGAAAAATTACAACAAACATAGATCATTTAGTTACAGTGGAAGAGATGGCATGATTCACACATATACAACAAAAGGTTTTCTCTTGGTGATTGGGATCTTCTCTTTGATTCACAATTCTAGGAAACACAAGGTAAGCTAACTTCTCGTTGGATTGGGCCTTACGAAATAGAAAAAAAAATTTGAAAAGGGTGTTGTTTATTTATTCACAATTGACCATGTGCACTTCAAACTACTGGTCAATGGACATAGACTTTTTCTTTACCATAAACCAATCACAAAGGATGAGTTCCTACGGAAATTTGAGAATCTTTCTGAAGAAGTACCTCCTGCAGCCGAAGGGAATCTCCTTCAACTTTGTTCTTATCTCTGACTGTGTCATGTAGTTCCTATTAAAGTTTCATTTTTCTGAGGAAACCACTCCTTTCCATAATAAATTCATTTCATTCCACCTCACTTCATTTCTCTTCCATGTCACTCATCAATCCACATCAGCATTACTTCGATGATCTAACTTTCTCAGCGTGCATCAACAAATATTTTCAAATTATGGGCATTCTAAGGTAATAATATCTAGGTACGCATACGCATTTATTATTTAATAGCTTACTTATTCTTACATGATCACAGTTAATTTGTACTTAATAAATTGCATTTATTCCAATATCACTATCCTTTTAAAATGTATGTGTGGACACCTATCACCTTTTTCGTAGTGGGCAAAGATGTTGAATATGCATCATCATTAATTATCCATTCTTTACTCTACCATTATTATTTGAAACACTATCCTTTATCATTAGAATTTTGCAGCTATTTTAACCATTCTTATGGCTTGATGTGACAAACCCCACATGAGAAATTGTCTTTGTCAGCTTTGTTTAAAATTTATTCCAAAATACCCCAACTCCAAAATTTGTGAATACACCCTTCAAGAATTTTAGTGCATAAAATCCCATGCCTTGGTAGCAAAATAATTTACAATAGTCGGTGTCTATCAGAGAAGAATTTGGAGAGTGGTATTTTAAAAATAGTCAGCATTGATAGAATTGTGAATTATTCAGAATGGGAGGACCACCTATATGACATGAACCAGTTGACCACACATCCTTGTTGCAAGACCATGCAAGTGTTCATATGTTCAAAAATGTTGGGTGGCTGACATATTTTCTTCATTTGAGTGGTTATGATGAGGCGATATCATTGGTGTTTCTTAGAACTTTAAATAATGGTGAAGCCCAAGTAAAAGGCTTGAGGATAGATGCTACAGAGGCAAGAATTGTTGAAGTTTTAGGGCTTCCCACTATGGGTGAAGCATACCCTCATGGACATGATGCATGTTCAGCAAGGGCTGAATTCACCATTCCAACAGACCTAGGGCTTGAGGAAAACAAGCAAGGATAAAAAATATTATCTCTTCCCTCAGCATATCCATAGCTTGCAGTCCAAATTATCAGGTATTTGACTTGTGAGGGACATTTTTCATTCTTACATGCAAGTGCATTTCAAATTACTCAGTCATTTATGACATGGGTGAACTATGAATGTTACCAATTTTCTTTATTCCATGATAATTTTAAGTTCAGAAGAGGTTAATAAAGGATGTTAGAATGTCGTAACCCACCATGGGTTGGTCAAACTTCTGGTTGAAAAATCTTTGAGAGATGCATCCCCCATGAACTGGGAGGGATTGTTTTTGGCACAAGAAGTGCAATTGAATAGTGTAATACCTGATCAAAGGGTTCATGAAGAAAAAGGAAATGTTCTAGAAAAAACTTTGTCTCCAACACAAGATCCCTTTACTTCTAACCCTCCCCCTAAGGAAGCAGAACAAGAAACTAGGGCATCGGGAGTCTTAAACCTAATATTGACACAGTGGAGCATGAGATTCTTGCATTCTTGCAAGGTCCTGTAATAACTCAGAGCAGCCACCAGAAAGATAAAGGGAAAGGAAAAATAAAAAATGATGTATCTGAGAAGGAGGTAGTAATCACTCCTAAACCTAGCCCTTTGGGTCCTAAGAGGATAAAACCCAATGTGCATACTTCTTCTTCTCCTGCAGTTAAGTCTCCTCTAACCACTTCTTCTAAAAAGAAGAGTTCCTCATAGAAACATCATGTAGCTTCCATAGAAATACCTCCAAGAAGTGTCCATCTACATGCAAGGAAGTCAGTAACACCAAACACAACTTCTAAGGATGATCAAGAATATGTTCTAGAAATTCCCATGGAGGATCCACTAACAGAAGAACATCAAGGAAGTAGCAAATCTCATGGATTTCAGGATGTAATAGAGGAGGTTCCTATGACTGCATGTTCTGAAGAATCAAGTGATCAAGAAGAAGAGATTGTTAATCAAATTCTTCCTCAAGAAGAGAGTCAAGGGGTTGATGCCCTAGTTTCTACAATAGAACAAACAACAGGATGTCAGATGATAGTGTGGAATTGATTCCCCAAATAATAGAATGCAGACAACCCCCAAGGATTTATGTATGGAGGAACAATCTCTTATGTTTAAATTGATGATAATTGTCAGAGACATCAACCCAAGCATAGCCTCACCACAAGAATTTATGGTTGTTTATGAGAGGGCGCCTGACTCTATTATAAACCTTCCTATGATTTGTACCTGCACAATTATGTTGTCATGTCTATTACTGATTGAATCCATTAATGTTTATTGGAGATGTGAATTTTCCATCCCTGATGTCATGGGAAAGGAGTGAAATAAATTATGGAGAGAAATTAAGGAAGTGTAGGGAGAAATAAAAAGCAATAACACTACCCTTGAGACCAAAGAATGGTAAACCCAAAAGAATGTATTATGATTTTCTAGAAATAACCTATGGGTTCCATAAACTAGAGAATAGAGATAGAATATTGGGTCTCAAAGAGAAGGTTTATAAATATTTTGAGATAATTCCCTATCATGAGGGACAAAGGGTAGTAGAGGGTCTCATGCAAAGATGGAGCGGGTTAACAATGGAATTAAGGAAGGTTGAACCACACAACCTAATCAATTTCAGAGCTTCTATGCAGAAGGTTAATTGGTACATCCACCTAGGTAGACAGGCCAGGCCGAAGTTATGGATTCATCTTACCCTATAGCCTCCTCTCCTCGTGTGGCCTCTATATAGTTTCCTAGATAATGAATTAAATGAGTAGATGGAGGCTAGCTGAAAGAGCAAGATGGAACGCACAATTTTTTTTATTGGCACCTCAGCAGTACCAGTGGAGGAAAAACCATAGTAGGGGATTTCAAAATACTTACCCAGATCAGTAATGTGACAGTGTCTAAAGAATGACACTAGCTTTCATAGGGGGCAATGATAATAAATCTTTATGTCATCTTTTTAAATCCATAGGATAGTTTTTGACATGCCCTATTTCCTATTTCATTATACTTTGCTCCAAACTAATCTACTATTTTTATGACATTAATTGGCATGTAGTGACAAAGATATCTAATATGTTTTTAAGACTTTGACATGGATACCTATCCATAAATGGTATATTAAGTATAATAATTATGCGATTATGATTTTATAGGTAGTTAGTTGTTCGGATGAAAATGTATGTATGCGTGTTTGTTTGGATTTTATCTTGGATGTTTGTATTCTAACACCTTGGTGCATATCGTGGTTAGTAAAGAGGGATGACCAGGTGAATTTTCCCACGCATTGGACAAACATACCCGGTCCTACAGTGAGCCGATTGGCGAAGGAGTTAATACAGCTAAGGTTACGGTTCTGAGAGGATGAAGGTGGCAGCAGCAAGACAAAGATCAGGTCAAAGAAGTTATTATGTTCTTTAGAAAATCTAGGAAATAGTGAGAGGTTATATCTTTTCTTCTTACCTGTTGTGGCAATTCCTTTCCTATTTTTCTGAATGATCTCTTTCATGCTCTCTAGGTTTGTAATAAAGTCTCCACCTATTTTATGGTCTGAGCAATTAGTTGTTAGATGTCTTTTCCTTTAAATAAAGCCCCACTCATGTGTGAGAGAGGATGACGTTATTGGTTTTCAAAAGATATAATTTTTATTCTGTTATTTGCCATTTTTCATGAATACAATTGTACTTTTTTCTTGAATCAATGATAGTGAAGTGTTGAAAGTTAATATTGTGTAATTGAGTTTTGGATACTCATCTAAGGGGGGCCACTTGGTGAGGAATCCACATTAGATACCTCCATTTCTTTTAGCTTTCATTTTTGCATATTGTTTTTTCAATTCTAGTGTTGAAACTGTCTCTATAGCCAAAGTCGTAGGTTTGCTATTGCTTCTTGTAGCCAAAGTGGCAGAACAGTTGAAGCATCATGGTTTGGAGTTTCAAACTTTTTATTCTTCAAGCTTTAGTATTTCTACATTTATCTCTCAAATCATTTGTTTCCTACAGCAATTATAGGATAATGTGGTATGATTCAATTCTTGGTGCATATATTTTTCTGATCCATTTCAAGTAGCAGGTCCTTGGGTTTATAATTAAATGATTTTTTATGACAAGGAGGATAGTTGCTCGATTAGGATGCCCAACCCCTAAGTCCTGCTGATAAGCCTAGTTTTTTACTCCTTTCTAAAATTGATCAAGAAGCTCCAAGGATCATTCAACCAAATCAGGGGAAACAAAGTACAAGTACAATTACTAGCACAAACTCAGGATCAGGTGTTGAGAGTTCACAAAATATGGAGCAACAAATCCAAGTGATGCATCAGGAAGACATGGAGGTTTTTATATCATCCTCTATAGTTGGTAGAAGAAACCATAAGGTTCAATAGACACTTAGGGATGCTCAGGAGTTTGTGGGAGCTCCTAGGACAAGCATCAGACAATGAAGACAACCAACCAGGTATAATGGCTATATGGAATTAATCAATCAGTTGCTAGATAGTGAGCCTTCTAGCTATCAAGACGTCACACAACATCAAGTATGGTGAGATGTGATGGTTGAGGAATATACCTCAATAATGCAGAATGATGTGTGGGAGGTTTTTCCTAGACTAACAGATAGGGCTGTGGTTGGATCACATTGGATCTATAAGATCAAGCATGGTGCAAATTGTAGCATTGATAAATACAAGGCTAGGTTTGTGACAAAGGGTTTCTCTCAGAAGGAGGGAATATACTATGAGGAGAAATTTGCTTCAGTGGCCAAGTATACTTCTATATGAGCTATGATCTCATTTGTTGCACAAATGTGATGACAGAACCATCAAATGGATGTCAAGACAACATCCACGAATGGAAATTTGAAAGAGGAGGTATACATAGAACAACCAGAAGGCTTTGTAGCACATAACAACAAGACCCATGTGTGCAAATTGGAGAGATATTTTTGCGGACTCAAGCAAGCTCCCAAGGCATGGTACGAGCTCACTGATAGTTACTTGTAGGGAATAGGCTTTGTGAAGAGTGACTCAGATGCTAACATCTACTACTTGGTAGTTGAGGGGTGAGGTTCTAATTCTTGTTCTATATGTGGATGACTTGTTTTTAATAGGTTCACTAGAGATTATAGAAGAGTGTAAAAGGGACCTTGCGACAAATTTTGAGATGAAGGATTTGGAACTTATGCACTACTTTCTAGGCATGGAGGTGTGGCAGACATATGGAGAAATTTTCCTCGAACAAGGGGAATATTTCATCAAAATCTTGAGGAAGTTTGGGATGGAGGATTATAGAACCATGTCTACACCTATGATCACAAATTGGAAGAAGACAAACACATCTAGGGAGAAGGATGTAGATCCCACCTTATACAGGCAGTTGATTGGTTCTCTCATGTATTTGGTCAACGTTAGGCCAAATATCTTTTGCAATAAACTCTCTTAGTCAATTTATGCTTGAGCCAAAGAGAGTGCATTAGACAATAGAAAAGAAAGTATTGTGTTATTTGTGAGGTACAATTGAGTATGGGATTAGATATGCTCCAGGTGAAGGAATCAAGTTGATAGGCTATACTAACATAGATTGGGAAAGCAATACAATGGACAAGGAAACCACTTTAGGGTGTTGCTTTAGTTTGGGATCGGGATTTGTCTCTCAGTAAAATAGGAAATAGAAGTTTGTGGCTCTAAATTGTGGAGAAGTAGAATACATAGCAGCCAACATGGCGGCATGAGAAGCTATATGGCTTTGGAAATTGCTAGTAGCCTTGATTGGTCAAAGCTAGGTTGAGACTACAATGATACATTGTGACAATTAGAGTTTCATTAGATTATTTGAGAATCATGTGTTTCATGATAGGTCTAAGCATATAGACATTAGGTATCACTTCATTAGGGATTGCGTACAACGAAGGATGGTTCATCTACAGTATAAACCTACAGATCAACAAGTAGCAAACATTTTGACAAAGGCAAAGGGAAAGGAAAAATTCATCATCTTCAGAGCTAATTTAGTTGTTGTACAAAACACCTTCCTCCCTAAGAGAGATTTTTAGTTTATGTAGCTCGGACAAGTGTCTCCATGCTTAGGAAAAGTGGTCTATTTTTTTCTAGCTACTTCCACAAAATGGAAACTTCTAGAAATTGGAAACTTCCAGAAGTTGAAAATTTCTAGAAAATGGAAACTTCCATAAAATAGAAACTTCTAAAAATTTAAAACTTCCAAAAGTCAAAAACTTCCAGAAGTCGAAAACTTCTAGAAAATGAAAACTTTTAGAAATTAGAAACTTCTAGAAAATGATAACTTCTAGAAATTGGAAACTTCCAAAGGTCATAAACTTCCAGAAAGTTCTTGATGAAGTCAAGATAATCTTAGCCATTAAGATTAGATCATGGAGGGATTATAAGAGGAGATCGATGGGAATTTGGAGAAGTAAGATTTTTAAAAAGATTTTTAGTGATAGCAAACATATTTGCAGTATTAGAAATGGTGCAGAGATAGCATTCAAGGTAGCAGCAATGGAATTTCAGCAATAGAAATTGAGGAAAGAATTTCAGGAGAGGAAAATATTGTTTGAGCTTTTCCAATAAGAGGCAAGCAGTTTATGTAACTCTTGATTTTTTGAAGTTTAATAAGAATTCCTCATCTACTAAATTGGTTTTCCCTTTAGGCTTTTTCCAGGAACAATTTATCCATAAATATTGTGTTTATTATTTTGCATATTTTCTTGCTTTGCGTGTGATTTTATTTGTGAAATTGTAGTTGTGTTATTTTTAATATTTACTATGAATTAATTTTCTATAATCAAATAATCTATTTTGATAAAAGTTTAATAATTAGTGACTACAATAGAGTTTTCACAATAATAGATTGTCCAATTTCATTTTTGCCTCAACACAGTAAAAAATAATAAGGCTTCCTTTCATCATTGTCTTTATCTATAATAATTGCATAAACATTCCCTCCAATGATATTTGTATTCAATGATATGAATTTACTCAAAATCACAAAAAAAACTACAAAATAAGATAGAGCATGGAATTTTAACAAATCCACATGTGGATAACATCTAATTTTACTAGATCTAAGATATTTGGTCAAATTCAAACAATTGATATCACTTGTATGAGTTTTAGTACTATCTAGAGTCAATACATCTCAAATGAGACTAGAATTTTTGTACACCATTCATCAATCCACTCCTTTGACTCAAATTAATTTAAGACTATGTACATGGAGAAGAAAACCATACCATTTGTTGGTATGAAATATCCATGGTCCTACATTACATCTAAATGAGTGTACTTCACTCAATCTTGTGTGGTTAAATATTGGTAATCAATTATAATGCAACCAACACTCAATAAACCATTAACTCAAGAATTTAGCTATAGGAGTCCATATCAAATGAACCAACTAAACCTTCAAAAGAATCTTATTGCTTCCTAGTTGAAGTGAGTTTAATCCTTTTGTAATGCTCATCAAATTGGCATGAAGGATTAGTGACTTGACTACTCCAAAATGGAAGATTCAAATGCAATGAAAATCTAGAAATGAAACTAGAATGCAAGATTTAACAATACTAAAATGAAAGCAAACTAGATTAACAATGCAAGATTATACTAAGTGTGTACTATAATAAGTACCTTCATAGGGTTAGTATCATCAATAATTCAAAATAAACATTAAATTACCACAAATAGAAATCTATTTAAGCTAAAAATTGACAACTAAGCACTCTATGTATCTCTAGCTAGGGATGCTAATGATAAGCTCTCAGCAAGCCTCCATTAGTGACAGTTCTAGAATGAGAATTGATATGATAAAGAAAATAACAATGTTAATTCCAAATTGAATACAACTATTTAGCTCTAAATTATCTTTCTAGCTCTAATTTGCAAGAGGTTTGATGCTATTCTCAGATTTGTGGATGATAATTGAGTGATTTATGTCTTGCTTTTATAGATTTTGGCAAGGGTAGGGGGTGTAGTAGAGTTGATCATGATTGAGTTGGGGTTAAGTCCTTGGTTCCACCCTTTGGAGACAATTTAAATGGATTGTCCTCAAAGCTTGGGACAAGAAGACAAGATGGGTGGACAAGATGCTCTCACCTTATGAGTGATTGAGATTCATTTTAGGCTTGATCCATGTAAGCCTTATCCTTGAATCCTATCGGTTGTGGCTTTTTCCTCCCATGTGGTGTTGAGAGAAAATATGATTAATTAATTGATTTTATTTAATTTGTTTAGCCATGTGTACCCCTTGAATGGGTTGATTTGATTTAAATTGAATTATGTAATTAATTAGATTAATTACACAATTTATTGATTTATTTGATTTAAATTGATTTTATAGCTTTTGATTTTCAATTAATTTTGGATTAAGGTTCAATTACAATTTATCTTTGATTTGATCTTGATTTGATTTAATTATATTTAATTATGTTGATCCTTACCTTGATTTCTCATTTAAATGATCTTGTTCATTTTTAGGTGATTACAAATGCCCCTCTTTGAGTCGACATGTGAAGCATGTCGATTCAAAGAATGTTTTGATTCAATCTGATAGAAGGTCCCAATTTTGTCGATGGTCAATTCTTGATGTTCGATATGAAATGTAAATTATGATGATAGGATTGATGCAGTTCTAATTGATTTGAAGTCCTCATGGTCAATTCGATGATAGATCACTGATATGATACTTGATTTGATGTTTGATGCCCCTTTCGATTAATGTCCCTTTCGATTGATAAGCAAAAAAATTTTGATAAAAGATTGCACTCTGATTTGATGGTCGTGCCCCTGATTTGATGATTTTCTTTCATTTCTAATAATCTAAGTGTATGCCCCCTCAGAAATGAAATGAAATTTGATCGATATTTGAAAAATTCGATGGTTTAGGTCATTTTGCGTTGATTAGGTTAATTTTATAATGAATTTCAATTTCATTTCGGATATTGTTTTCTCATTTGTGTGATGACAAATGCCCTTGATTTGGTAGATTTGGTGAAAAAATTGGGTCTCTGGGCACTTTCTGGTCAAAGATGCCCTTTTTAGGTCAAAATGGCCTATATAAAGGGGTAAAAAGTCATTTTCACTATTCATTTTCACTTTTACAGTTGACTTTTTTCATTGACTCCTTTTGAGTTTTTTGCAATGATGATCCTGATTCGAGAGCATAGGTTCAAGCGTGGTCGATGATATCTGCAACCACCGACCCACGGACCTCTGGTAAGTGCCTGAACCTCTTAGTTTTCCAATTCATGCTTTTAGTTTCAAAAAAATTGAATTTTTCTGGCAAAAACCCCATTTTTTTGCTTTTTGAAAATGAAATAGCACGTTTAACCTTTTTAATAGCGCATTTGATCCTCTTTTAGCACTTCCGCGCATTTAACTAGCACTTCTGCGAAGCGGAATTGCACTTTTGCTGATAGGATTTAGGACACATTTCGCACTTGAAATTTATATTAGCGTGTTTGATTGAATTTTCACTTTTGAGCTCTGTAATAGCACTTTTAAGTTTTCAAATAGCACTTTTAAAATGTTTTAGCGTGTATGACTTAGAATAGAGCTTTTGTTAATTTTGATTGCACTTTTAATCTTTTAAATAGAGATTTTGATTTTAGCACTTTTAAACCTTGAAATAGTGTGTTTACCCTGATAGGAAAAATTTAAAAATGCCTTAGTCAGTTTTCCAAATTGTTCAGCATCATCAATCAGTTGATCAGTTTAGGTAATAAACTTGATTTTGATAGTGATTCATAAGATATCAGTTTGAGTCAATTATAGTCTAAATATGTGATTGTCAATCTAGATTTAGATGATGGATGATGATGAATTTTTTGTCCTCTCTGAATAGAATCGAGAAAATTGATTGTGGTTTGATATTTTGTAAATGTTAGATTGACTTAGGATACTTCAAATGATAATTGATTTCAAAACTGATATGATTGAACTTTATTTTTGCAGGCAATGCTTAAGTCATTGGTCATTCGTGGTTTGTACCCTTGTTTGTTCAGTATGATCAAAAACCTGAGTGCTCCTGATCGGAGACATATAGACCGATGTGGTTTATCTTTCCTTCTGGTCCTTCCTCAATTTGGAATGAATCAAGGTCTTCTTACAACTATGGCAGAGCGTTGGCACTCTGACCATAATAATTTCCATTCACCAATGGGTGAGATGACCATCACTCCTGAGGGCATCTATCGCATCCTGCATATCTCGACTCAAGGAGAGTTGGTTTTCTATGATCAAGTGTATGACGGTGCAGCATGTTGATGGGTCTTCCAAGATCCTACCATTGGTGACAATCACATTAGTGGTCTCAGTTCCATTCTTTCCCAGTTTTACTAGCAATTTTGGGTGCATTGATCAGAGGATTTCTCATACCAGATAGGCGAGGGCATGGATTTGCAATCAACTGGGGTCCTATTCTGGAGGACTTAATGGCTTAGCCTCAACGTTTTGATTTGGGGTCCTATGTCTTGGCAAAGCTCTATCATGATTTGCATACAATTGTATATAGATGTTCTTCTACGCTCACTGTGGGAGCTATCCTTCTTCATCTTTGGACATGGGAGCATCTCCTAATGACATGACCTATCACAGCATGTTAGCATGATCTAGGATGGCCATTTTCCTGGATGTATGAGGGCATGGTAGTGCAGACCCATATGGGTAAGTGATGAAGGGTGCTCCCCTTAATACCACAAACACATAACAAAAATAGAGAAACAACAACAATATGCAAGAACAGAAAATTGGCTTCTTATTATCTCCACAAATTTGGAATTACAAACTTTCAGAATTACTATATGCAAAGCCACATGGGCGTTCCCTTACAATATTCTATAGGACAAAGCCTCGAACTATTACCCAGAACTATTATGAACTGCCTAAGACAATAATACAGCCTTCCTTATATAGGCAATTATCCACCGCCTGGGAAGGTTCCAGAATTTTAGCCAATAAGGCCGACCAAACTTAGAATTATTTTATTTTACATTTTATTACATCATAGTCGGCTCAAGATAACCTTTGAAACCCGAACAGAAATTTTGAAGAAAATTATTTTTCGCCATTTCAGGTGGCCCAACTTCCGAAGACCATAAGTCATCACCAGTTGACCCGCTCGGCTATTATAACCCCATTTCAGAAATGCCATGAAGCGCTCTACAGGCTTGACCCACGCAAGCGCCCGTCACCCAAATTTTTGACCTCATTCGGGGCCTCTAAAGCCTTCAAAATTGAGTTCAAAGTTTCTGTACCCTGCTGCCAATACCGAAAATCTTCAATATCTTCCAATATACACTTGATCTGGAAATGAAACTTTACTGGCAGACTTATATGACCAAAATGAACCTCTAAGAAAGAAATTAGATCATTCTGAGCACATACAAAAATTACCAAAAATAGTAACTTTCCATAAATAGCAACTCTGCACAAAATAACCCTTATTGAATATAAAAACAGAAATATTTTTGGGTGATGCAAGATTGCTCTTACACCCAAGATGCTCCTGCATCAGACACCCGGGGTAATTTGAGAAGTGACCCTGTCACGACTCAGGTGTGCAGAGGAAAACCAAGATGGTTAACCTCCTCCTTTGTTAGCCATGATGAATCTTCAACAGGTCGTCCTTTCCACTTGACCAGATATTCTTCATATGTCCTGTTCCTTGTGCTTCTACCAACACGACTATCCAGTATATCTTCAATCTCCTTAGTATCTGAACTAGTTGCTGGAATACTCCACTGTGCTGCTGTGATCTCATCTTCAACACCTCCCTCATGATACTCTGTCAGATCTGAAATGTTAAACACTGGTGAAATATTTAGCTCAGTAGGCAATTCTACCTCATATGCGTTTCCTGAATCATGTTTCTTCAATATCTTGCATGGTCCAAACTTCTTCATTTTCAGCTTGTTATATGTACCAACTGGAAACCGCTCCTTCCGCAAATGAACCATGACTTCATCACCAACCTGAAATTCCTTATACCTTCTTTTCTCATCTGCCTTAGCCTTATACTGTGCGTTCATCTTGGTAATATGCTTCCTCACCTCCCCATGATGTTCTTCAAGTGTTCTGCAAAATCCTCAGCTTCAGCACTACTTATTTCTCCTTTATCTATCTTCCTCAATTCAGATGCATTTCTTGGACTACTTCCATATACAATCTGGAATGGTGATTTACCAGTGCTCCTGTTGACAGAATTATTGTATGCAAATTCTGCCTGTGGTAAAATCAAATCCCATCCTGTTGGCTTATCTCCAACCAAACATCTCAGCAAATTTCCCAAACTCCTATTCACCACCTCTGTCTGTCCATCATTCTATGGATGATGTGATGAACTGAACTTCAAATCTATCTTCAACTTCTTCCACAACGTACGCCAGAAATATCCAACAAACTTAGTGTCCCGATCTGAAACTATGGTCTTTGGCAAACCATGAAGTCTCACTACTTCTCTGAAAAATAATTCTGCTACATGAACAGCATCATTAGTCTTCTTGCAGGGAATGAAATGTGCCATCTTTGAAAATCTGTCAACTACCACAAAAATTGAATCATGTCCCCGCTGTGTCCTCGGTAAACCAAGAACAAAGTCCATACTGATATCCTCCCAAGGCATCTCTAGTATAGGTAATGGCTGATACAATCCTATATTCTGCTTCACTCCTTTCACCATCTGACATACTCTGCAACTCTGTACAAACTTCTTCACATCTTGCTGCAACTGCGGCCAATAATAATTCTCACTAACCAAACCAACGGTTTTATCATGACCAAAATGTCCAGCCAATCCTCCACTATGCTTCTCCTTGATGAGATTCTCCCTCATAGAACTTCGTGGAATGCACAACTGACTCCCTCTAAATAGCATATCATCCTGGATGATGAAATCCAACCATTTCATCCTGTCTAGAGTAACAGGTTCTGTACAAGCTTTCCAAGCTTCACCAAAATCAGGATCCTCTGGATACAAATTCTTGAGTTCCTTGAACCCAACCACTTCAATCTGCATTTCTGTCATCAATAGTTGCCTTCTGCTAAGAGCATCTGCAACCCTATTAGACTTTCCACTCCTGTGTTTCAAAACAAATGTATAACTCTGCAAAAACTCAACCCATTTCAAATGCCTCTGATTCAACTTTCCTTGACTATTCAAATATTGCAAAGCTTGATGATCAGTATACAAAACAAACTCCTTAGGAAGCAGATAATGTCTCCACTTCTTTAATGCCTGTTCTGATGAGAAGTCAGTAGAACTCCTCTGTATACTCCTGAACAGATCTTCCTGCTTGCTTTAAACTCTGCATTTTCTTCAGTAGGTCAAGCTCATAACCAACAGGAATGAACTGTCGCTTCAATTTATCCACCATCTGATCCCATCTTGTGATTTTATCTTTCCCTCTTCTATTTCGCTCTAATTGAATTTCTTGCCACCAGATCTTCGCATGACCTTTTAGTCTGGCCTTCGCAAATTTGACCCTATCAGGATCCTCAACATCTTCATACTCAAAATATTCTTCACATTCATTGATCCAGTTGATCAATTCCTCTGGGTTAAGATTTCCAGAAAATGTAGGAACCTCAATCTTAGGTCTTTTCCAGATCTTGGAAATCGCCCGAAAAAGTCTTTCTTCCTCCTAGTTCACAATTTCAGCTTCTCCTTCTTGATATTCTTCTTCGGCTTCATCCTCGCTTTCATCTCTGACATTAAGATTCATTCCTCTGCGAATCTCTTCTTGCAATGCTCACACTTGTCTCTGCAGCTCTCTAACCTCAGGTGTTACAACACCGGCTCTTCCGCCACGTTCCCTTCGTGGAGGCATTTTCACGATGCACGCTGAAACCCTAGCCACGGTCCTGGTGCAAACTGCCTCACAGTCGGCGATCTGTTTACACACTCAAGAACTCCTGCTCTGATACCACTTGATGAAGGGTGCTCCCCTTAATACCACAAACACATAACAGAAATAGAGAAACAACAACAATATGCAAGAACAGAAAATTGGCTTCTTATTATCTCCACAAATGTGGAATTACAAACTTTCAGAATTACTATATGCAAAGCCACATGGGCGTTCCCTTACAATATTCTGTAGGACAAAGCCTCGAACTATTACCCAGAACTATTATGAACTGCCTAAGACAATAATACAGCCTTCCTTATATAGGCAATTATCCACCGCCTGGGAAGGTTCTAGAATTTTAGCCAATAAGGCCGACCAAACTTAGAATTATTTTATTTTACATTTTATTAATCATAGTCGGCTCAAGATAACCTTTGAAACCCGAACAGAAATTTTGAAGAAAATTATTTTTCGCCATTTCAGGTGGCCCAACTTCTGAAGACCATAAGTCATCACCAGTTGACCCGCTCGGCTATTATAACCCCATTTCGGAAATGCCACGAAGCGCTCTACAAGCTTGACCCGCACAAGCACCCGTCACCCAAATTTTTGACCTCATCCGGGGCCTCTAAAGCCTTCAAAACTGAGTTCAAAGTTTCTGTACCCTGCTGCCAATACCGAAAATCTTCAATATCTTCCAATATACACTTGATCTGGCAATGAAACTTTACTGGCAGACTTATATGACCAAAATGAACCTCTAAGAAAGAAATCAGATCATTCTGAGCACATACAAAAATTACCAAAAATAGTAACTTTCCATAAATAGCAGCTCTGCACAAAATAACCCTTATTGAATATAAAAATAGAAATATTTTTGGGTGATGCAAGATTTCTCTTACACCCAGGATGCTCCTGCATCAGTAAGTTGGATTATTGGCATCAACGATATGGATCAGGTGATATGGTGTTCTTACCTAGGTTATGAGTCATTGCCAGAGGATGCGATTGAGCTTCCCTATATGTGTAGTCCTTGTTGGATGATTGGTAAGACACCACATATTATTGAGAGATTCTGCTTCATGAGGGTACTACGTCAGTATGGATGGACACAAGGTATGCCCAAGGGCATTTCTATGTATGCTCAGGTTCAATCCGAGAGATCACTATGGGGCCCTATTGTTGATTTTAGGACAACACAACAGGAGCTTTGGGACCTGGATCATCTACCATAGGATATGCGAGAGCATTTTATTGATGCTAGTATGAGTGATGATAACGCATATTGGTTTTCTCAGAACCCATTTCTGAGATTCACAGATCTAGCTGAGCAGGTACCTGGTATTGATGAGGAGTCTTATAGTGACGGTGGTGATCATGGTGATAATGGAGATGGTGGTAGGGGTGTGGGTAGGATTTTAGCATGGTGAGGATGACTGGGTCATCAAGTAGCCAGAGCAAGGAGAGTCATGATGCCAGTTATTTTTGCTTCTCCCATTCCTCCTAGAGGTGGTGTAAGGTGAGGGTTTGTGGTGTTGATAGAGCTTTACACTAGGTTGCCAGAGATTCAGTAGGTAGATAGGGTCACCATAGGGTTGGGTGTCAGAGGCAGTTGGATGTCGAGGCCCCACGGGCATTGTTAGATCAGGAAAAGAGTAGGCCAGCATAGGCTCCTCCACAGGTTCCTCTGGTTATTCCACAAGTTGTTCCTGCACAGGCACCTGCTTCTGCTTCTATGCCATCCTCTTCATCGCGTCCATCTTATTCTTATTTTGTTCCATCACTATCTATTCCATCTTATTCCATTCCTTCTTCTTCTTCTATGCCTCCACCACAGACTCTTGTGACACAGGCTCCTAGTTCAGAGGCCTCGGTGGCTGCCTCAGAGGTTCAAGCTTTACAGTCAGATGTTTCTAAGATTAGATAGGAGGTTAGGTAGCTTTGTACTATGATGCAATCCTTTATGGTAGCAATGAGTCAGCATGGGTTACAGTCGAGCTCGAGTCATCCTCCTGATAGTCCTCCTGGTCCAGATGGTGATGACGGTTCAGCTAGTTGATCTATGATTTGATATGATTCATTTATTATTTCATTGATGTATATGATCTCATTAATTTTCTATATCAAGACATTGGACTATGTTATATCTTTTGGATTAGTTGATGTATTCCATGTTAATACTTATTGATACTCTAATGGACTTTGATTTCCAAATGTTTCATTGATGATATCATAGACTTTGATCCTCTGTTTTGATTTATGATGATGATGCCATGGACTTTGATACTCTTTTGGATAGATTTACTTTATATGATGTTGTGACGTGTTGGACCTCAGGCTTTAGGTGTTTTACTATGATATGAAGATTTATATGGTTCTATCTCTTATATGCTTTGTTTTATGCTTTTTAGAATGTAGTTTTATGATGGATGCATATGTTCTATTTATGCTTAGATGGTTGTCTTATGTATGACATAGAATGGATGAATGGATGTAATATGAATTTAATGATGTGCTTTAATGATTAATGATATTTATAGATGCAAATGATACATAGATGTGTTAGATGGATAATGCAATGGTTAATACGATGTAATGATTTAATGGATAATGGATGTATTTATTTTGATATATGAATGCAATGAATTTATGGTATGCAAATGTGATGGACCTACATGATGTAATGTATATCGATTATGGATATTTTAATGATTAATGATTCTAAATGTTATATGTGATATAGATGATTGATGTTAATGCAATGATATATATGAATAATGCAATGTGCATTATTTTTTAATGTACTACATGATATGCACCTACTGATGAATTAAAATGATTTTAATGGATGCAATGAATATTTAACTAATAAATGCAATGATAAATGCACTTAAAGGATTGATATGAAAGATTTAAAGAATGCACACTAAATGAGATGAATTTTAAAATGAATGTAACCTAATGCAACAAACTTAAATGAAAAATGATTTAAAGGATGAATGCAACCTAATGCACTTAATGAATTGAACTTTATGTAAGATATGAATGATGAATGCAACTTAACACAATTAATGTTATGAAGATGAATTTAAACTATATGGAATGAACTTAGATTAAAATGAATGCAACTTAATGCAAACTAACATGAATCTAACAAATGCTCATGACCTAATGGAATGCACCTTTGTTTTTTATCACATATAGCTTTTGATGCTCATTTGATTTTTTATTTGACTACACCCCCTTTCTCTTTTCCTCTTGCAAATTAAATTTTGAAGCTAAGAAAGGTAAATACTTTAAATTCATTTAATCTAGGATGTATGCAACTAACTGTCACTATTAAAAAATTTGGAGCTTATATTCATCATTGAGCAGTTTTTGGAATCTCGATTTAGTACAACCATCACTAGTTCAACCATGATGATATAAATACTTTTTGCACCTCTTTCATTGCTTTCCCATCTCTTTTCTGGTATAACTATCACTTATTGAATCCAATCATGAGAGTGTGAATACTAATTTTATCGGATGCTATGTTGCAAGTGGATTTTGGTATTATGATATTAAACATCAAAATATCCAAGGCATCCTTTTGCGTAAAAAAACAAAGATCTTAGTTTTATCCTATGTACAAGTCCTCGATGATTCTTTGATGATCATGTCCTTAGACAAATAATACATGCTTTAAAACTTTGATCTTAAGACAGTCATTCAAAAATCCATAAAATATCACGCTTTCATCATAGCTTGTCTAGTTTAAAAACTTACATCGATTCGCTAGAAAGACATGATTTCATCAATCAAGTCAACACTTTAGAAAAAAATTTCCATTTTTTTTCAAATCCCTATTTCAATTGTAGTTCTATCCATTTCATACTTTTAATCCTGATAAAGATAGGGTCATGTAAGATCTTGGATCAAATTTTGTGTTTGGTTTAAATTGGATTGTAATGAGGATTTGATTGAGTGCTTCACTTGTGTTTTTGATGAATTGATTCAATGATTTATTGAAGTTTTCTTTTGATGAATCCTCCCTCCTTTAGAGTAGATTGCCCCTAATTTGATATGATTTCAAAGTTGGACTTAGGACAATTTGTAGATTAGGTGACCAAAACCTTTAGGTACTTGCAAATGCAACTGTGGGGTTTTATTATGCAATATATACAAATGTTGGTGAATGCAATATTTACAAGGATGACTTCTAGGTATGTGACTAACTTGGACTTTCAATGGTGCTTGTTTACTAGGTTTTCACTGATTGAATGGATCTTGCTTTCTTTTTATGTTTTTAAAGCTTTTTCCTTTTTTTGCTACCAAGGCGCCTATTTGCTAGATTTTCACCAAAGCACTTTTTCTCTTTTTTTATTTTTTGTATTTTCTCTTTTTTTATTTTTTTGTATTTTCTCTTTTTTTATTTTTTTGTTTTTCATATCATCAAGGTGCCTATTTGCTAGGTTTTCACCAAGAAAACATCTTTTTTAGGATCATATATGAGTGTTTTTGGCTTTCTTCATGCTCATTTTTCTATTTTTTTTAAATTTTCTGCATTTCTGATTTGTTTTCTCTTTTCTGCTTTTCAAATATTTTTGGTATTTTTAAGATCTCTTTTGACTATGTACAATAAATAGGATGCTTCCTCATCTAATTTTCTGATACTCTTTTTCTTTATCCTCTTTCATCTGCTTCATGTGTAGAACCTTTTGAGATGAATTATATTGATAAGTTCTTGTAACTCTTCTCCATCACAATTAGCTATCTTATAGGTGCCAGTCCCAAAAGATGAAGTGATCACAAAAGGTCCTAACCAGTTTGCTTCCCATTTTCCTTTCTTTTCTCTTTCTGCTTGATTCTTGGGATTCTCTCGCAAAACTAAGTCACCTATTTGGAATGTTCTTGACTTGATGTGTTTGTTATAAGTCCTTGACATTTGGTTTTGATATACTTTCAAATGATCAATTGCTTGTTAATGTTTCTCATCTAGCAGTTCTAGTTCATGTAACCTAGCAACTCTATAATCTTCCTCACTTATCAAACCATGTAGATATACTCTTAAGAATGGAAGTTCTACCTCCAAAGGTAAAATAGCTTATGTTCCAAAGACTAAGGAAAATGGTGTAGCTCCTATTGGCGTTCTAATACTTATCCTATAAGCCCATAAGGTTGGGTTTATTTTTATATGCCAATCTCTACCTGAATTATCCACAGTTCTCTTCAATATCTTTAGGATGTTTTTATTCCTTGCTTCAGCTTTTCCATTACCTTGGGGGTAATATATTGAGGATGAGTGGTGGATCATTTGAAACTTTGTGCATAACTCCTTTAGGTCCTTATTTTTGAAGTGCTTTGCATTATTCATTATGATGGCATGAGATACGCCATATCTACATATTATATGATTTAGGATAAACAAGGATATCTTCTTTCCTATTGTAGTTGATAAGGGTACAACTTCCACCCATTTGGTAAAGTACTTTATTGCTGTAATAATGAATTTATGACCATTTGAAGATGGTGGATAAATCATTCCTATTAAGTATAGACCCCATTGATAAAATGGCCAAGGTATCATCAGAGGATGAAGCTCTTGTGTGGACACATGTATCAAGTTCCAATGATATTGACACTTTCTGCAAGTTTTAGCAAAGTGACAAGCATCCTTCTCCATTGTAGGCCAAAAATATCCTATCCTAAGAAGTTTCTTATCTAGGGTTAAACCATTCAAATGTGACCCATAAATCCCCTCGTGCATTTCTCATAAGGCTATATATGATTCATCTTTCTCTAGACATCTAAGAATAATTCCGTCTAGACTCTTACGATACAATGTGTCAAATATTAGGGTATAACGAGTGGCTTGTCAGATAAAGCTTTTCTTTTGGTTCCTAGTTTGGTCAATGGGTAGCATTTGGTCTTTTAGGTAAGTGTAAATGTCTCCATACCAAGGTGATTCATGGGTTTTTAGCAAACAAATGGTGTGAGGATGGGTAGGGTCAAATGTGGGTTGCTCAAATTCTTCTACCAGGAATTCATATCTCGTGCTTTGATCTAGTATTTGGAGAAGTGATGCCAAAGTAGCCATTGTGTATGTTGCTTTATTTTTCTCTCTTGGTACTTGCTCAATTGTGATAAGAGTGAATTACTTCTTGATATTATCAACCATATTTTTATAAGGTATCATCTTGTCATATTTTGTCTAATATTCATCATTAATTTGATTGATAACCAATTGTGAATCTCCATAGACTTGTAGTTATGTCACTTTCCATTCTAACGCTAGTTTGATTCCAATGACCAATGCTTCATACTCAGCTATGTTATTTGTGCATGAGAATAAAAATTTGTATGATTTTAGAATGGTAGACCCTTGAGGAGTAATAAAAAGTATGCCTACTCCTGATCCATGTTGTGTGTAAGAACCATCAAAATATAGTTGTCATGTTTTTTCTTCCACATTCACAATTTCAGAATCTGGAAATTCCACTTGTATTGGATGGTCATCTTGTAATGGTGATTCTACTAACTGATCAAATATGACTTGGCCCTTGATAGATTTTTGATCCACATATTATATGTCAAATTCACTTAGCACCATGACCCATTTGGCTAGTCTTCCATTCAATGTTGCTTTACTAAGAAGATATTGTAAAGGATCTATCTTTGAAATGAGTTTAATCTTGTGGGATAACATATAGTGGCACAATTTTTGGGAAGAAAAAACCACATCCAAACATGCTCTTTTGATGAAGGTGTAGTTCAACTCATATTTTACAAAAGTTCTACTTATGTAGTAGATAGCCTTTTATTTTCCTAATTCATCTTCTTATGCCAAGAGTGCCCCTAATGAATGCTCGGTCACTGAAATGTATAGAATCAAAGGTTTGCCTCTTATAGGTGGAATCAAAGTTGGAGGGTTCATTAGATATTCTTCAACAAATTTAAAGATTCTTCACATTTTGCATATCATTTGAAAACTATATCCTTATGAAGGAGTTGAGTAAAATTATGGCACTTTTCTACCAATTGAGATATGAACCTTCATATGGATTGGATCCTACCTTGAAGAGATCTCATCTGACTTATGTTTCTAGGTGCTTCCATTTCCATGATGGCTTTGACTTTAGCTGGGCCTACCTCTATTCCTTTTGCTGAAATAATGTACCCTAGTAACTTTCTCGATTGAACACCAAATGCACACTTCTTTGGATTTAGCCTTACTTTAAATTGTTCCAATCTTTCAAAGATTTTCTCTAGGATTGGTAGATGTTCTTCTCTTGAATGCGATTTAGCAAGTATATCATCTACATAGTCCTCCTTGAACTTATGCATCATATCATGAAATATTTTTGTCATGGCTCTTTGATAAGTCGCTCTGGCATTCTTTAAACCAAAGGGCATAACATTCCAAAAGAATGTCCCCCATGCGCACGTAAATGCTATTTTGTCTTGATCTTTGGGTTCTATCTTTATTTGATAGTAGCCACTAAACCCATCCATAAGTGAGAACATTGAATGTCATGTTGTTAGATACACTATGGTGTCTATGCTTGGTAATGGAAATTCATCCTTAGGGCATGCAAGATTTAGATCCCTAAAATCTATGCAAATTCTGATGGACTTGTCTGCGTTTGAAACAAGTACAATGTTTGAAATCCATTGGGCATAATCAATGGCTCTTATAAACCCAACTTTTAGCAATTTTCTTAACTCCATTTTTACAAGCAAAGCTATGTGCAGATGCATCTTTCTCAATTTATGCTTCACTGGTCTTGCTCCTCCTTTTATGTTCAAGTGATACATGATTAAATTTGGATCTAATCACTACAACATTTGGGGTCAAATTTTGACACCAATTTGCGATGCCACTACAATTTGTGTATATTTTTTGTGTTTTTTTTTGCAAGTTCCCCCGACGGTGTCGTAATAGCAATGCTATTGTCATAATTGAGACACCCATTTGGTTATAAATAAATAAATAAATAAAAGGAAGTGTCATTTGTAATTTATGAATTTGAAGAGCTATCGCAAAGATGACACTACATTTCTACATCACACGAAGAGGGCATCTGACTTTGGCATGCGCAAAGAGGTCGGCACTGTTTGGGAAGAGAGCACTAGCACTTGAGGTAAGCATTCGAGCTTTGTCTTCTCATTAACTCAATTTCAGTGGCATTGTTTATTTGATAGCATTGTTAATAGTGGCATTGTTTACATTGTAATTAGCATTTGGAATGCTCGATGACCCGCGAGCTTTGAGAGCTAGGGCATCATTGCTATTACCTTCAAGGCATTGTGTGAAGTGTTTGATCTCTCTTTATTTGTTTTGCTATTGATATTCACTATGTGGTACTCCCTATTTGTGATCATTTCACAAGGAAATGTCTTGATGGCTCACAGGCTACAAGCTAGGGCATCATACATTGTTTATGAGCTCATTGTTTAATACTTGCATTGTTTACATCTTATCATTTGGAATGCCTGATGACCCATGAGCTTGGAGAGCTAGGGCATCACTTCTATTACCTTCAAGGCATTGTGTGAAGTGTTTGATCTCTTTTTATTTGTTTTTCTATTGATATTCACTATGTGGTACTCCCCACTTATGATCATTTCACAAGGAAATGTCTTGATAGCTCGTAGGCTGAAAGCTAGGGCCTCATACATTATTCATGAGCTCACTATTTAATACTGGCATTGTTTACATCTTTTCATTTGGAATGCTTGATGACCTGCGAGCTTTGAGAGCTAGGGCATCATTTCTATTACCTTCAAGGTATTGTGTGAAGTGTTTGATCTCTCTTTATTTGTTTTATTGTCTATATTCACTATGTGGTACTCCCCATTTATGATCATTTCATGAGGAAATGTCTTGATGGCTTGCGGGCTGCAAGCTAGGGCATCATACATTGTTCATGAGCTCATTGTTTAATACTAGCATTGTTCATGAGCTCACTATTTAATATCTGGCATCATGCAAACATACATTAATACACTTGCTATTTTTGAATTTGAGCTCAGGCATAATGCAATGTTATTGTTGTCATTGCATGCTTGCTGCTATTGTGCACCATAAATTGTTTTATACACTGTTTATTTCATTGAGACCATGAGCTTGGCATTTGTAATGTATTTTATGTTATTCGATCAATGCTACCATGTTTTTGTGTCTGTGTATGGCTTGACTATGCACATGCATAATTGTAGATGAGGATCAGTAATATGGTGCCAAGCATTGCTTAGATCCTTTGGATCTAACCCCATATTTTCCTTCCTTGCAGGTTTTGGATCATACAAGAGCATATTGGATTGAACCCCGGGTCAACACTTCATTACTTTAGGAAATGTATGGTACCTTCATTATTTATGTTCATCCACTTATGTATGTTTGCATTCATTCATATTCTTTTGAAAGTTGGCTATTAGTGACCATATAGGACCATTCTTGATGTTTTTAGGTCATTTGATGAAAAGATGTAAATAGGGACATCAATAATAAAATAGGGATATCTTCATAGGGATATATTAAGATTAATATCATAATTAAAAATATTACACAGTGGCATTCAGATTAAGTACAATATGAATTCACATGCCTTTAATTATGATACACTTTTGAAATTACCACTCATTGGTCGTTTGACAATTCAAGATATAAGTATCAGAATATAAACTATTGTAAAAGGAAGAAACCCATATGTATCTATCATCATTTAATACAAAATATAAAAGTATCCCACAGACACACAGTTGCTATTATAACAACCATCCTCTAATCCCATGGTGTACTAGTCTCAAGGTAAGAACAATTTACTTAAGCCATCATATAAGTATCATCCTAAAGTTTAAATAGACATTGACTATGGATATACAACACTGAGCCATAATAAATTATAGAGTTTCACTGCAATTTCTATGTCCACTTACAATAATAAATTACAGAGTTTCATTGCAATTTCTATGTCCACTATCATTAAAATATATCACTCCTCCTATTATATAGGCATCCTTCTCATTAAGTGTTTCCATTAAAATATATCACTCTTGTTATATAATGTATATGCATACTTGTTTAAAATGCCATACTTGTTGCTCTTAAATATTATTACCATTTCACTCAAATTTACATGACATTAAAACCAAGCCCAAAATGTATACATACATGTAAGTATAGGAGAAGCTAGATTCTGCAACTATTGAAAAAAAAAAACTATACCAATAGCAGCTTATGAGAAACTATACTTGTGCTTACCACACCATACCTCAACATCATAATGCTTATCATTTTCAAGCTTGAGCGAAGCTTCGTACCACGCACCATTCATAGATTTGTATGCAACGCTGATTTACACTGGAGGTAAACTAAATGTGTCATGTAAACAACATGGTTGAATGCAATCTCTTTTGCCCATTTTCAAGAGTTGTCCCACCAATAAAAGTGTAAATAACAAATTGAACGTAATCTACGAATAGTGCGTGGTATGAAATCTCGCTGAAGCTTGAAATATATCCACTCCTCATGTTATTGTCAAAATTAAATTCAAATATTTCTCAAAACATTTATTCTTGTAGAATTAAGATATCCTTATCTCAATAATAAAACAATCTTCCATAATAGCTTTTGAATCACATTAACACACACCCATGTTTTGTAGCATAGTTTAGTTTAGAAGTGTATGGCTGATGTTTGTGTGAAGTGTTTGATCTTTCTTTATTTGTTTTGTTGTTGATATTCACTATGTGGTACTCCCTATTTATGATCATTTCATGAGGAAATGTCTTGATGGCTCGCAAGTTGCAAGCTAGGGCATCATGCATTGTTTATGAGCTCATTGTTTGAGCAACTCATGTCCCTATTTGATTGGTCAGTGCTCTATTTGTTATATTGAATTTACATCATATTTTTAGTCTTGATAAATATCTTATAAAACAACATAAAACTAATCCAAAATACTTTGTCTAAATAAAATCTTAATAAAACAATATATTTAATCTCAATAAAATCTTATAAAACAACATATATTGTGTGACGTGTTTGATCTCTCTTTATTTATTTTTCTATTGATATTCACTAGCTATGTGGTACTCCTCATTTATGATCATTTCATAAGGAAATTTCTTGATGGCTCGTGGGTTGCAAGCTAGGGCATCATACATTGTTCATGAGCTCATTTTTTAATACTGGCATTGTTTACATCTTTTCATTTGGAATGCTTGATGACCCGCGAGCTTTGAGAGCTAGGACATCATTGCTATTACCTTCAAGGCATTGTGTGAAGTGTTTGATCTCTCTTTTTTTTTTTTTTTTGATATTCACTATGTGATACTCTCTATTTATGATCATTTCATGAGGAAATGTCTTGATGGTTCGCAGGCTGTAAGCTAGGGCATCATGCATTGTTTATGATTTCATTGTTTGAGCATTGGGCAATCAAATAGGGACATGAGGTGCTCAAAAAGTGAGCTCTTAATGACATAAACAATGCATGATGCCCTAGAAAAACAAATAAAGAGATATGAAACACTTCACACAATATATGTTGTTCTATAAGATTTTATTAAGACTAAATATATTGTAGGTAGTTATCTCTTCTATAATGATGGAGGAGTGAAAGGTAATGATCAATGAGGTTGTTGCTATTAGATCATACATTAATACACTTATTGTTTTGAATTTGAGCTTGGGCATCATGCAATATTATTGTTGTCATTGCAAGTTTGTTGTTGTTGTGCACCATATATTGTTTTATACACTGTTTATTTCATTGAGACTGTGAGCTTGGAATTTGTAATGTATTTTCTGTTATTGAATCGATGTCACCATGTTGTTGAGGCTATAGATGCATTGAATCACCACTACCGTTCTATTTTGATAGAAGCAATATAACAAACAAAGCACCATCCAATCAAATAGGGACATCAGTATAGATGATGCAGATTTGTGTACCTCTTTGTTTGGATGTAGCTTACTCACTGCATGCAATGAGGCATCCTTGGGGCTGCCAACCATGTTGTGATGTTATGATCTTTACTTGAAATCACAATAGTGACTCACCAAGTGTTCATGCAGACATAAATGTAGCAATTTACTCTTTACAACATTCTTCTGAGTGCACGTGTCCTGTAGCATGGTTTTTTTTTCAGAAGTGTATAGCTTGACTATGCACATGCATAATTGTAGTTGAGGATCAGTAATAGGATGCCATTCATTACTTAGATATTTTTTATCTAACCCCCATCTCTCTTTTCTTTGCAGGTTCTGGATCACACAAGGGCACACTAGATTCATACCCGGGTCAAAAATTCATCACTTTAGGCAATGTCTGGCACCCTTATTATTTATGTTCATCCTCTTATGTATGCTTGTACTCTTTCATTTTCTTCTGAAAGTTATTTTCCTTGTATAGTATATACAAGTCATTTTATATATATATATATGTAATCTTTATATGCAATTTTTTTTTCCTTTACATGTATCTTTGTATGAAATGAACACAAATTTAACAAGATCATCTAATAATGAAAACTAGGGTACTTGATGTTACATAGACCTTGCTATAACTTTGTCCTAGGCCCTCCTAGAATCATAGAGGCTAATCTCCTAGCCTTAAGGGTGCTATCCTAGTCCCCTTCTAAGAAGTTTCAAACTCCTCCTTTCTCCATTCAATCTATGACACCAAGAATATGATAAAGTTCACTATTCTAGGAACGTCTTTGTCCCTTCTAAAAAGTTTTGTCTGTTGTCTGGCCTAAAAAGGCTACTAGGTTTACTAGGCCTAATTGACCTTTTTTTGCTAATAACTCCAAACTTCTCTAAGAAAAGCATCCAACTAATTATGGATTTGAATACCCTTTTGGGAGGGCTTTAATATTTTTTTGGTATCCTTTTCCCATACTATCCATACAGGGCCTACTAAAAATGGGGCTATAAATGAGGGTTTGGTAACTCACTGTCTGTAATAGTGAGGGTTTAGTATTTTCCCTTGTATCCACAATCCACTGAGCTCTCTCTACATTGGAGATGCTTGATCATGCATCTAACCTCCCCTCCACATCATTTGAACCAGGCTTTGAGCACCCTCAATCACTCCATCTGCTCTGCAACAACACATTGACCCCTAACCAAACATTGATAGCTTGCCTAGGGAATCAGTTTATAGATGCATCCTAAACTTTCTAGGGCCCCTCCTTTGCACAACATATATTACAAGGAGTCTAGACAAAAATCCCATAGACTCGTATAGATTGTATGGTGGGAGAGTGCTCTAGCACTCCATTATTCAAAGCTCTGTTAGTAGTAACCCGAGACAGGCCAAAATAAAGAAAACTATGAAGACTAACTCAAAACTGAAATTAAATGCTAAATAACAATCCTAGGAATTCAAAAACATTAACAATCATCACATGCAAATATTACAATTAGATATTCGATCCATTTCTTATCTCTATCAGCACAAAAATGTATATCTCTGTTAAAGAAAAACTAGTTACACAGTCTAACTGCAACCAAAAGTTTGCTCTCCGTACTGCACTCTTTCCTACACCTTGAATTATGGTTTTCAAATCTTAAATAGCTCCCTCCTTGGTGTTAGGTCCCATGGATCAGGCTATCTATCTCTTGAGCTGATTACATGCTTTTGCAAGAAAAACTGTCGTGACAACTTTCAAAGTTGTCAAGCAACTTTTGGTGGATAGAAAAACCACCTACACACACCTCAAAAGCACTCAATCCTTGATTGAGTAAGGGTCATAAAGGCCATTTTCAAACCTCTAAAACATTAAAGAGGCCATTTTTTCAACTTTAGAACACTGTCCAAGCCAGTTACATGCTTTTGCAAGAAAAACTGTCATGACAACTTTGAAAGTTGTCAAGCAACTTTTGGTGGATAGACAAACCACCTACACACACCTCAAAAGCACTCAATACTTGATTGAGTAAGGGTCATAAAGGTCATTTTCAAACCTCTAAAACATTAAAGAGGCCATTTTTTCAACTTTAGAACATTGTTTGAGCTGGTTACATGCTTTTGCAAGAAAAACTATCATGACAACTTTGAAAGTTGTCAAGCAACTTTTAGTGGATAGAAAAACCACCTACACACACCTCAAAAGCACTCAATCCTTGATTGATTAAGGGTCATAAAGGCCATTTTCAAACCTCTAAAACATTAAAGAGGTCATTTGTTCAACTTTAGAACACTGTCCTATGACAGGCAACCTAGCAAAGTTGGCTAAGACTGCTGCAACCAGGCTCCAAAAGACACACCAAGGACTCAAAAGAACAAAGAAGAAAAAACACTACCTAGCACACCTAGAGAGACCAAGTAGGCTTCTCCCTAACCTAGTGGCTTGGGTAAGGCCACTATAAGCCAAAATTTAGGAACACTAGGTACCAAACAACCCTACCTAGGTGCCCTCACCAGTACTGTAGTCCTTTTGAATCTTAGGATGACATCTCAATTGGGAAAGGCAAACCAAAACCTTTCATAGACCAATAACAACCAAGGCATGTGGATGCTCTTCTGTTGTATAGTCATACTCATAAAATATATGTACGGTTATAAAATTCCATGCCTTGAAATTTTATAACATAGTTCATCTTCATCAAAATAGAATGGAAGTGGTGATTCAATGCATCTACCCACATTCTATTTCCCTATTTGATTGGTCGGTGCTTTGTTTGTTATATTTTTGCTATCAAAATAGAATGCCATTGGTGATTCAATGCATCTACAGCCTCAACAACATGGTAGCATTGATCCAATAACAGAAAATACATTACAAATGCCAAGCTCATGGTCTCAATGAAATAAACAGTGTATAAAACAATATATGGTGCACAACAGTAGCAAGCATGCAATGAAAGCAATAACATTGCATGATGCCCGAGCTCAAATTCAAAATAGTAAGTGTATTAATGTATGTTTACATGATGCCAGATATTAAACAGTGAGCTCATGAACAATGTATGATGCCCTAGCTTGCAGCCCACGAGCCATCAGGATATTTCCTCATGAAATGATCATAAATGGGGAGTACCACATAGTGAATATCAATAGCAAAACAAATAAAGAGAGATCAAACACTTCACACAATGCCTTGAAGGTAATAGAAGTGATGCCCTAGCTCTCAAAGCTCGTGGGTCATCAAGCATTCTAAATGATAAGATGTAAACAATGCAAGTATTAAACAGTGAGCTCATAAACAATGTATGATGCCCTAGCTTGCAGCCTGCAAGCCATCAAGACATTTCCTCATGAAATGATCACAAACAGGGAGTGCCACATAGTGAATATCAATAGCAAAACAAATAAAGAGAGATCAAACACTTCACACAATGCCTTGAAGGTAATAGCAATGATGCCCTAGCTCTCAAAGCTTGCGGGTCATTGAGCATTCCAAATGCTAATTACGATGTAAACAATGCCACTATTAACAATGCTATCAAATAAACAATGCCACTGAAATTGAGTTAATGAGAAGACAAAGCTCGAATGCCTACCTCAAGTGCCAGTTCTCTCTTCCCAAATGGTGTCGACCTCTTCATGCATGCCAAACTTGGATGCCCTCTTCGCACCACGTAAAAATGCAGTGTCATCTTTGCAATAGCTCTTTGAATTCATTAATTACAAATTACATGGTAGCATTGATCCAATAACAGAAAATATGTTACAAATACCAAGCTCACAGTCTCAATGAAATAAACAGTGTATAAAATAATATATGGTGCACAACAGTAGCAAGCATGCAATGACAACAATAACATTGCATGATGTCCGAGCTCAAATTCAAAACATTAAGTGTATTGATGTATGATCATATATTTAGTCTTAATAAAATCTTATAAAACAACATAAAACTAACCCAAAATACTTTGTCTTAATAAAACAATACATTTAGGCTTAATAAAATCTTATAGAACAACATATATTGTGTGAAGTGTTTGATCTCTCTTTATTTGTTTTGATGTTTTGCTAGGGCATCATGCATTGTTTATGTCATTATGAGCTCACTGTTTGAGCACCTCATGTCCTTATTTGATTGGTTGGTGCTCAAACAGTGAACTCATAAACAATGCATTTATGAATCTAATAGTTTTATTTCTTAAAAGGTGGTCAGTACAAGATAAAGGGTTAAAGAATAAGCTCATTGACTCTATGACAACACTTTTTGGACCCGAAGTCTTTCATAGACTTAGACTCCTTGACAAAGTGGGCACTATTTTAAAGTATATTAGGGACAACTACAGGAGCCAAATAGAACACAACCCTTATTACGAGTGGCCTCCCTATATTCCTATTAATGAGTGGGAGGATCTTAAAAAGGATGCACTTGAGAGAAGTGCAAGACATAGTGGATGAGTAGTATCACCCGAGGAAAGAAGGTACATGATAATGTTAATAATCAAATTATGTACTATTTACTCTTTGTACTTATGTGATCTAACATACTTCAAACATCACATAGGTTGCCTGACACAAAAAAGGCAACAATAGCAAGAAAACAAAAGCACGGGCAACACAGGCTTGGCTCGGGTGGATATTCAAAACTTGATGCATGAGTTGTAAGTATTAGTAAATGAAAAATCATATGCAAATATTTATAATTAAATTGCAATCAATTTAGTTTTGATGAAATTCACTACAATAAAAATTCTTGATACCAATAAAAAATGCAATCCTTGGAGTTCAAAAAATTGATTACAAAAGAGGACAAAAAAATAGGCTTCAAACAAGGCTATAAAGTTGTGGCTGAATGATACCGAGCAATGAGTGTACAAGGTTCTTCTGCTGGATCTGTTGATTAGGTAAATAAGCCAATTGATTTTTATTTCAAGTTGAAAACTTTACCAATTACCGTGTTTGATGTCAAGTTCCAACATAAAGTGAATATATTTGTTTTAAGTAAGGAAACACTGATTATATATTGTTGATAAATACACTAATTATTTACATTGGAATGCAGCTTGCCGATATTGATACTGCACCGGCCGAGCCCGATGGAGGCATCGATTCTAATGTGAATTGTAGTACTCAAAGTATACATTTTCTATTCAAATTTTGATTAATGAATATTTAATACAAGCAAACATGTTAAATTGAATTTGGCATAGTAATAAAAATTTAATTATAATGTGTTGGGATTAATAAAACATTTTGTATTGCAGTTGCAGGGGATGTAGAGGACGTTGTTCCCAATGAGTGTGTTGAGGTTCAAGCTGCTGAGCAAGATGATGTGGTTGGACAAGGTAAAGAGTGTCACGTTTATGTTTTTTAATGTATTGAAATGCTTGTAACAATAATGAATATATTTTAAATTAACCCCAATTATGATAATATGTTTTTAATTGAAGCCTTTTATTTGTTATTGCAGAGGACCCGCCTTTGCAAAGGATAGTGAGATCACGTGCATGGTCGAGAAGAAATGATGCTCTAGACATGGATATGCATCTGCAAGAATATAAGGAAGCAGAAAAAAAAAAAAAAGCCAAAAAAAAATGATTCTCATTTATGCAACGTATTCGATAATGACTGATGTTTATTTGATAATGATTGATGTTTATTTACACGTGTTTGAGCTTAGTTCCATGTTTAGACACTGATTTTCCTTTTATACACTGTTGTAATGTTGGAGAGGTTTTTGCTAAATTTTAGTGGATTTCATATTTTGGGAGAAATTAGTATTAGAATGTTCAATGGGTTCTTTTCTAAAACACAATACTTAAATCATCATCTTGTCTAGAATGGTTAATCAATTGTTTAAGGTGGATTAGTTGTGATGATGAGACACACCATTTAGATGTTAACTGTGATAGTCTCTTGGTTTCAGGCAATGCAAAAGGAGACGCCTAGTTCAATATGCAATCTCAATTCATATACATAGGATATCAAGTGGAGCTGAAAATACAACAGGGTGGCATTTTTTATAGAGGTCTTTAATTACATATTTTAAGTTATAAACCATCACAAACATTGTAATTTTGACCTATTAAAAACATGTTGTGTTTTTTCAACTCCACCTGCTATCTGTGCATATTTTGCTTGTGTTGCACGCGCATTCTTGATTCAGAGTGGGAAAAATCTTATTTTCGATGTGAGGGATGTTGGAATTAGGAGAGATGGGTACTGAGAGGGGAGGGGTGAATCAGTGCCTACAAAACTTTTCTTGTAAAAACCTTTTTGATCTATAACTGAATACTGTGATAATCGATCAAAATAACTTGAATACAATGGTATAAATCAATCATCTAGTTAACTTAAGAAAGTAAACAACATGAAATCAATATGACAATCACATAACACAAGTATTTTGGTAACACAGAAACCCTTGTAGGAAGGTAAAAATTGCAGTGGGGATGACACCCACAAATTCTTCACTACTGCAGATAGAAAAGGTTTGCCTATTAAGGCTACAAGTTTTGATCACTTCTGGTGATCTTACCCTGTTAGGAGTAACATGTCAAATCAGCTAGATCTACCTAGTTATAGGATTTAAACAACACTAATGAAGTGTGTACTCGGTTAAAAGATTTACATAAGACTGTTAAGTCTACTCTGTTAAGAGATTTATCAAAACTCTATCACAATTGTCAGAAAGTAATAGGTAAATATCTGCTAGTTGACAACTTAATTTTCTGAAATAGATCTATAAGTGCTCATCAAAATATCACCTTATCTGTGATGGTTTTCTACTCTATTCTGCTCGGTTGTCTTCTCTGATTCTGCTCAATCTGATATCCTCTGTTCTCTGTTTTGCTCGATAAACTGATTGTCTTGAAGATAGGCAATTTCTTCAAGTGCTCCGTGATTCATATATATTAGTTCACCCAGCCTTGTAAAATGGTGTGAACAAACAAAATATATAGTGTTCTATTTTGCTGCCTTAGAAAAAATTAGGTTACAAAAATAATCATGACCCTAAGATCTACAGTACAAAATAACCTAGATCAACTATTACAATAAGATAAACATTACATTTAATGAGTATCTAATAAATGCTCCTCGATCTTGGTAAACCATTTTATGATCTGTTGTAACCATTTGCATAGAAGAATGTGTCATTTCAAATTACTATACCATTTTCTGTGATCATCGGTAAACACTGTATAATCTACTCAGTGTATACTACGATGCTTGGTGTAAAGACCTTACCGACTGCTCTGTCTTACTTTTGGTTACTGACCGACTTAATATAAGTAACCGATCGACCTTTTTACTATCCTTTGATACTAATGACAACCTAAAATGCTCAATAGAGATTAACAATCTCCCCCTTTGGCATTAGTATCAAAACTTCGAATGTATATAGACAAAATGTTTCTATATATTCCTTATGTCTCTACCATATACATATCCACAACAAAAATTTCTAAGTACAGAGTACTCCCCCTCGGTGCATGCTCCTAGTAGTATGTAAAATACATATCAAAGTATACTTATTTGGCATATACATCGTTTCCCCCTTTTTGATAATAATGCCAAATGCAAATATATATATATATATATATATATATATATATATATATACTTACATCTTATCAAAAATGTGTGGATGGGTTTTCTTTACAGACTCTAAGAGGTTGTCCCATTCCTCTTTCAAGTTGGTAAGAGCAATATGCTCAAGACTGACTTGTGCATGCATGTCAAAGATATTATCCAACACCGAAATCTCTAGTGTTGCCACAAGTTGTTTAGCTTTGACAATGTGTGCTTCAAAAATTTTCAGGTAAGGAGTGAGTTCTTTTTGTAACTCTATAACCTGATCGGTGATGTGTACTTCTTGTTTCCTTAAGTCTGCTATCAGCCGTCGGAGTTCCTGAACTTGGTTAATATGCTTTAAGAAATTAGTTGGCTCGGCAATAGCTACTTGTGTACTCAAATTTATCTCTTCTTCTAAACCTTTAATCTTTTCACTGACTTCTACAGTGAAGATGTCTGAAGTACACAGCTTGATTAGAAGTTGATAGATTATCTGGGTGATAGATTTTACCTCGGTAATGACCTCAGATAATTTTACCTTGTTCAGTGCCACTTCTGTGCTAATCCTTTCTACCAATTTGTTTTGAATCTTTGATTCTTCCCTTTCTTCTATTCTTTTGTTTGCATTTGTATCAAGGGCATTAATTTTGTCGGCTAGTGTGGCAAGTTGATCTAAGATGGGAGTATTCTCATCAATATTTGTTTCTGGTACTATTTGTTGCATAATATCCCTCACATCATTTAACACTTCTTTACATTTGTGTTCTTGCCTTAACTTCTCTTGTGCCACTTTCCTTGAACATAATTCCCCATATCTACTTAGTTCCTCGGGGCTTAGGGTTCTCGGGTCACATTCTGGTATAATGATAACTTCATCAATAGTGACCGGCCCTTTGGCTTTCTTCTTCTTCTTCTTCTTTTGGGCAAGAGGTGACTTCTTCTCACTTATGACAATAGCTTTTTCTTCACTTATCAGAGTATCTTTCCCAGTTGACACTGTATCATCCTTCTTCTGCTCCTTGGTAGATTGTGTGGGAGTCTCGGTTGTAGTGTCAAGTGGGTTCACCTCGGTTGGCTTTGTTTCTTATGGTTCCTTGTTTTTGTAGACTGTGCCTCTAGTTTGTTAGGCTCATTTGTATCTGCAATTTGCTTGTGTGCTTGAATCTCAATTGTATCTTTATTTGGCTCAGAATGAAACACATCGGGTTGTACTTGTGAAATTATTTCAACTACCTCTGCAAGTATAGGTAGTTATCCTGGTAGAGATGTGAGCACACTATTAGTGTTTAATGCTTCAACTTTGTATGGTGCAATTGTCACATCTTCGTCAGCCTCATCATCAAGATCACCATTAGTGATGTCCTCAATGAGTGCATCATCATCTGTTTTCTTTTGTAAGTGGATCTTGACTTGATCCAGTGCATCCTGTGAAATTTTGATTTCTTCCGTTTTTTCGGTGATATCAATTACCTCGATAACTGATATACCAGTGTCTTCTATTTTCTTACCTTTGTTATCATTAATGAAAATACCTTTATCTTTTGAACTATGTCTCTTCTTAGACAGTTTCAGGAATGCTTCATGTTCAGCTTTCTCTTATGCTTTCAGAATTGATGTCCATAGAGAATCACATATGACATCCATATCATCCACATTCTCATCCATGATCTAGATAGCTCTATTCTTGACTAGAAATCTAGCCTGATACTTTGTCATGTATTCACTTACCACAACATAGCTAAAGTGTGAGGCTACATGACTTAGTGACTGTTCTCTTTTCCTTTTCTCTGTATCTAGTGCAATAGCCCATCTCTCACTTATTCTTAATCTCTATTGAGCATTTTAGGTTGTCATTAGTATCAAAGGATAGTAAACAGGTCGGTCGGTTACTTATATTAAGTCGGTCAGTAACCAAAAGTAAGATAGAGCAGTCGTTAAGGTCTTTACACCGAGCATCATAGTATACACTGAGTAGATTATATAGTGTTTACCGATGATCACAAAAAATGGCATAGTAATCTGAAATGGCACATTCTTCTATGAAAATGGTTACAATAGATAATAAAATGGTTTACCAAGATCAAGGAGCATTTATTAGATACTCATTAAATGTAATGTTTATCTTATTGTAATAGTTGATCTAGATTATTTTGCACCATAGATCTTAGGGTTATGATTATTTTTGTAACCTAATTTTTGCTAAGGCGGAAAAATAGAACACTATATATTTTTTTTGTTCACATCATTTTACAAGGTTGGGTGAACTAATATATATGAATCACGGAGCACTTGAAGAAATTGCCTATCTTCAAGACAAACAGTTTACCGAGCAGAACAGAGCACACAAGATATCAGATTGAGTAGAATTAGAGAAGGCAACCGAGTAGAATAGAGTAGAAAACCATCATAAATAAGGTGATATTTTGATGAGCACTTATAGATTTTTTTCAGACAATTGAGTTTTCAACTAGCAGATATTTACCTATTACTTTCTGACAATTGTGATATTGTTTTGATAAATCTCTTAACAAAGTAGACTTAACAGTCTTATGTAAATCTCTTAACCAAGTACACACGTCATTAGTGTTGTTTAAATCCTATAACTAGGTAGATCTAGCTGATCTAACATGTTACTCCTAACAAGGTAAGATCACTAGAAGTGATCCAAACTTGTAGCCTTAATAGGCAAACCTTTTCTATCTGCAGTAGTGAAGAATTTGTGGGTGTCATCCCCACCGCAGTTTTTACCTTCTTACAAGGGTTTTCGCGTTACCAAAATACTTGTGTTATGTGATTGTCATATTGATTTCATGTTGTTTACTTTCTTAAGTTAACTAGATGATTGATTTATACAATTGTATTCAAGTTATTTTGATCGGTTATCACAGTATTCAATTATAGATCATAAAGGTTTTTACAAGAAAAGTTTTGTAGGCACTGATTCACCCCTCCCCTCTCAATACCTATCTCTCCTAATTCCAACAAGGGAGAGAAGTGATGCACATAAGTGATGGAGTTGAGGGGAGATGAAGGAATACCAAACATCGAATCTAGAATTTTTCATTAGAGAAATTGCAGTGGAAGTCTGATCATTAGAGAAGATAGTAATGACCGCAGGAGAATGAATAGTGGTTATAGTTGTAGTGGGGAAGATAGTGGAGGCCATCCATGAAGAAACTTGCCAATAGAGATGGTGTACAAGAAACAAAGGAGAAAAAATGTAAATGTGTTGGGTCTTCTCAGCTCCAGTTGCTATCTATGCATATTCTTCTTGTGTTGCATGCACATTCTCTATTCAGAGTGGGAAAATCTTATTTTCGATGCAAGGGAGACAAGCCAAACACAAAGAACATGCAAATAAACACGACAACTACAAAACATAAATGTAGGTATCACAACAGCTGAGAAACATAAATGTAGGCATCATGGTCCCAATTGTTTGGAGACACAACATAATTGAATGTTATACCCAGAAAATGCAACACAACCACTACTCCTATAGCTCTAAGTTAACACTGTGGGATCCAAAAACCATATATAGATTCCTTATCTTTGGTTTTTGGATCCCGCAATGTCAACTTGGAACTATAGGAGTAGTGGTTGTGTTGCATTGTCTGGGTATAGCATTCAATTATGTTGTGTCTCCAAACAATTGTGACCATGATGCCTACATTTATGGTTCTCAGTTGTTGTGTCCCAGGACCCCTTATGACCCTTTACAACCCTTTACGACCCCTAAGAATAAACATCTTAGAGGTCTTAAAGTGTTGTAAAGGGTCATAAGAGGATCCTAGGAGGGGCTAGATGAGCTTCCACCTTCACACGGTTGGCCCTGTTAAGTAGAGAATGTTAAACTATTATCAAAACAAAGAGAAGCTCAATAATTTAAGATCTCAATCAACGTACGACATATATATATTTCTTTTTAAAAAATAGTGTGAGTCATCGCAATTACGACAGAAATAAAAGAATAATCAATGACAAAACTAAAAGCAATGACTATCTGTCAGAAACATCAATCACTGTGTTGAAACCCCATTTTGTGACAACTATAGATGTCGCATGTACGATGCCTCTCATAACCGTCAGTGTTTTCGACTACAAAACTACGATGCCGGATGGTGTCATTTAATCGACAGTATACTATCTAAATTTAGACAATCAGCTGTCGGAAAAAGGTCTCAAATGTACTAGTGAATCCTGGCATATCATCATAAGACCATGCAAAATTGATTTGCTTTTCCTTGAAAATTTTGATGAATTCTTTTCTTTCCTCACTAGATAAAGATGTTGCTAAGTGTATGATCCTTGGTTCTGATTCTTATCCAATTTTCACCTTTTCTATTGGTTCGATCAAGATAGGAGATCTTTCCTCATAATGCTCGGGTAAAGTATCCAAACTCCCTTCCTTAGGCACCTCAATTGGGTTTTCACCTTTGGAATCATTCTTTATTTCTTTCTCTTTTTGATCTAATGCTGCCACAATGTCATTTTCAACATTAGATTCTTTCTATTTTTTGTTTTTTTTGTTTTTTATTGAGTTGAGAGCTTGGATACCTTCATTTTCCTCTTCTTCCTAATATTTCATGGTAGAAGAAGGTTCAACCGCATTTAAGTACTGGGACACCAGGTTGTCATTCAAAAATGTTCAAAGTATAGTAGGTTCAATGGAATTCCATTTAATTAATTCAGGATGGATTAGGGTCAAAGGATCAATGTTTTGGTTTAGACCAATCAGGTTTAAGGACAAGACTTTGTTAGAAGGTTCAAACGTTGTATTACTTAAGTCTATAACATGTGCCTCTTCGAGATGATCTAGAGAACTAGGGTCAAAATCCTCCTCACTAGACTCCACTAAGGTTTCTATTAGGTAAAAATCTCATGGGTTAAACCTAATGTTAGATTCTTCCATAGCAGGTCTCCATGATGGTACGTAGGGTTCTCCTACCCATTGATTTATTTCAATTTCTTGAATTGGTACATTATCTAGGACCACTTTGCTTGAGCTTGAGGTTTGATTTTGACTTGATTCTACAATTGATTCCTTCCCTTTGCTAGGAGTGTAAGTATGAATGACATCAATACCTTTATCTTGACATGATTCATTGGACAAAGTATCCCATTCCCACTCATTTGAGTCTTCATCACAATGTGACTCTAATTGTAATATTTGATCATAGACTCTAGGATAGTTCTTTTGAGTATATATGTGTTCTAGGTAGCCTAACCCTATCTTCTCTTTGCTATCTCTCCACATCATTTCAATGGGTTCAAGGAGTCCTTCATTTCTTGTTCCTAAAGGTCCTTGTCCTTTGTATCCCATTTTTTGCATTATTTTTTTTCCTTTCCCATATTGATGTGTGGGAATGCTTATATTTTGTATGCGCTTCTCATGGGTACTTGATTCTTCATCCTTGTATAACCAATTTAGGATTTCATTATCTTATTCCTCCATGAATGATGATATATTAGCCCTCACAAAGTGATCATTATATTTATGAGGAAAATTAGATGGATTTCCATATTTTTTTGGAGATAAGGGTAGGTCCATCATGGATAAGGAGTATTCACCTACTCCCTTCTATTTGATTTTACATTGTTTCTCAAAGTTTTTCATCATGTGGTCCATCTTTTGGTAATGAGCCTCCTTAGTATAGATTTGAATAGATTTATCTTGGTCTTCTTTCTTTGTCTCAAGAGTACTCTCCTCACTAACCTTTTCTTTCCCTTTTTTTGATGTAGCTAGGTTAGTGGGACTTTGGATGTTCTCGACAATGACTTCTTCTTTTTCTTCTTCTTTTTTTCCCTTCAAAGATGGGAGATCTTTAGAACTTTGACCTTGCTCTATTCTTAGGGGTATGGACCCTTCTGCATTATGCAGGACTAGAGAATCATTGATAGGCTTTAAGTTATTACTATATTGGAAGGGGTTTGAGTCCCCGATTACCATGATTTCTTGCCCTAGATACAGGAATTTAAGACATTGGTGATAGTTAGAAGACACAGCTTGCATTTCATCAATCCAAGGTCTCCCTAGTAGATGTTGTAGGTCAGCTTTAGGTCTAGGACTTGACAAATGGTTTCTTTTTGCATTGGGCCAACTCTAATAGGAAGTACTATGACACCCTTAGAAGTGCTTTCTTCGTCATCGTAGGGTTTTATAGTTATCTTTTTCTTTGGGTCAATAGCCTCCTCAGAAAATCCCAAGGCTTTCACCAAGTTTAGGGTACAAATATTTAGGTCGGCCCCTCCATCAATAAGGACTCTTTTTACTCTATGCTTTTGAATTAGAACCTCTATATGAAAAGGCAAGTTTTGGGGGTGATTTAATGACATGTCATCTTGCTCTGAAAAAGATAGGCAATGAGGTGCAATAAGATGTCCCACCATATTTTGAAATTTGTCTGCCTCCAAATTTAGAGGTACATTTATCTCTACCAAGGCATTTTCTAGAATCTCCTTGTGAGTTGGTGAGAGTTTGAGAAATTCTAAAATAGAGATTTGGGCAAGGGTTCATTTTAATTGATCTACCAAATTATATTGCTTTGATGATGAAGATGAGGCTTGATTTGGTAGAACAATTCTTGGAGCATTTCCATTTAAAGTGATTTTCATAGCTTGCTCCCTAGTCACAACATTAGATGTCTCTTTTACCACAATAACATTTATGGTGCTTTCATCACCACTAAAAGAATTAATTGTGTTATCATAGGTATGAGCAAAGTTGACTTTCTCATTACCCCTTTTATTATTTTGGTTAGTGTTTGATGACTCACCCTTCTCATGGTTTAGAAAGGGGTTTTTGAAGGCCGTGTGGTCTTCATTGTTTTGGGGACCTTCAACCTTGATTGTCCCATTGTCAATTAGGTCTTGCACCAAATGTTTTAACTTCATGCATTCATTGGTCTTATGACCCTTATTTCGATGATACTCACAATGGTGAGAATCATTCCACCAATTTGGTTTAATTTGGGGTTCATAGGGCCTTAACTCAAGTAGAGTAATGATCTTGTTGGCCACCAAAGTCCTTAATGCATTTTCCAATGGTTCACCTAAGAAGGTGAATTTTCTCTTTTGATAAGCGGAAAAGAAGGGCTTAGGCTTGTTTCCACTAGCATTATTGAAAGGATTATTGTTAGCATTGTTGTTGTTATTGTTGGAATTGGCATTATTAAAAGGAGCTTTATTCATTTGATTCACATTGTATGTTGAATTCGCTCCACTTGATAAGTTAAATGGGTTAGCCTTCAAGGTGTGGACTTCCACAACCCCATCATTCACAAGATTTTTGTTATTATTCTTCAACCATAGCTTAGGTTTGTCATTGTGATTGTTGGCTCCTTTATTGTTGGTATAATTAGATATATAATGATTATTACTAGTATTGGTGTAGGGTTTGTTGTCTTTAAACAATTTGATTTCACCCCTTTTGACCAATACATCTTCAATCTTAATCCCATTCTCAATGAGTTTTTTGAATGTAGGGGGACATTGATGTTGGAGCCTATAGTTCATCTCCATATTTAAATTATTCATAAATATCTCCATCTTCTCCTTTTCAGGGATACTTCATGGTTACCTTGTGAAAATGGTCCTCCACCATTGAAGGAACCCTAAGAAAGATTCAGCATTCTTTTGTTTTGTATCACATAGTTTCAGCATGGTAATCTCATGTCCAATATTGTAGGAGTAATGAGTTACAAATTTAGAGGCTAATCCCTTGCAGAAGTTCTGAGAACCATTCCATGGCTTGCCCTCCCAAACTTCTTGGAAAAAGTCTCATTAAGTATGTAGTGTTATGCATAAATTCAATACTTAGAGCGCAAAAATATCTAAGGTGATCATGTGGGTCTAATTTACCCATGTATTTATCATATTTAGGAAAGATTGTATTGATAGGAAAAGGTTCCATGACTAAGCTTTTGTCAAATGGGAATGGACACAAGGCTTCGATAGAGAAAGGTTTAGGCTCAGTGGCCTTTTTCATTAAGTCTATTTGCGCTTGGAACATTTTTAGTTGTTGAGTCATAGCATGCATCAGTTTTTCCTCTTCTTTTCTTCTCTTGAGTTGATCCACATCATAATCATGTGGGATCTTTACCCCTGCTTGGGCTAGAGTTAGAAAAAATTTCTCCCTATCCCTATCTATTAGTTTGTCTGTGACTTCAAGAAAATCTGTATCTTGAGCCACTCTATTAGCCCTTTCTTCAAGTGTTTCTTTAGGCCCTTGGTTTGCATTGTTGATATTATCATTATTTCTACCATGATGGTAATCGTGAAACGCAGAATTTTGATCCATTGATTCAAGTCTTTTTTCAAATAGATTTGGGAGACTGTCCCCTTGGTCGTGATTGTTGAAAAGACCTTGATATTCAAATTCGGGGACCTCATTTGCAATGCAAGTGCCATCTTCTCTTAAAGATAATTTGAGTTTGTGAGAACATGTAGAAACCGGCATTCATCAAAGCTTGATTTTGAATTGATCCTCAATTTGGCAATTGTTGGTATTTATAAAGAGATTTTTAAAAATATAAGATGATTTTTTTTTCAATGAATGTCTCTTTCACTTGTTCTATGTATTTTTTAAACACAAAAACCATAAGTACACTTGTTCTTTTTAACCCTCTACACAAAAAGTGTTTGAATTTGAGGACATTATCATGGGTTTTTGCACAAAAAGACACTTCAAGAAATCTACCTAGCTCAAGATTTGGTTCGTAAACATGGCTCTATAAGGTAGTCTTCGCTAAGTTAACAAGGTTTTAATCAATATTCCATTCAAAATGGATATTAAACTTTCATCCTCCAAGTATATTAAGAGGCTTCCCACCACTGGTATGTCAGAGTTTTGGGCAATCCCGAAGGACTACTCGAGGAAGTTCAAAAATTTAATACCCTTTTGTCACACACCCCATTAAGGATGTATGTATTTTATTTTATAGTGGGTTGGATGATCGTGGAAAAGGAGATTGTATCCCACTTTGGGTTGTCCCTCTCACTGGCCTCGTTAAGGCAAATCTCAAGAGGCGAGCCCAACTATAGATCTAGCATGTTCATTTGAAAGCAATAAAGTGGAATGAAGAAATAGGTTTTGGGAGTTTGATACACCAAAAAGGTGAAGAGCATATCCCTATCTACTTCTCAATTCCCAAATGTTTTTAACAAGGTTCAATTACCAAACCCACTAACTAATGAGAATCAAGTATTTCTACTCTTTTCTACAAACAAGGGGTTGTTCAAATTTAGTGCTTGATTTACCTAGCCTTTCTTTTAATCAAGGAGTTCAACACTTTTGGCATTTTGATTCACTTAGAAAGTGAAGAGCATAGACCTGATGTCTAATTCCTCAAACAATAATAGTTTGTTTTAATTACTAGATTTTGAGAATGACAAAGCCACAATTTAAGTAAAAAAAATGACTAAGTTTAGGCTTACCTTTAAATGAAGCTAGCAAAGGCTAGGGGCATTTTTGATTGATTTTTCATTTTTAATGCTCACCTAGTGGCGATCATTCCTTTCCAATGTGCTTTTCCTCCAACAAGTTAGTCAACACAACCAGCCAAAATGAAGAAAACAAAGATAAAATTGAATCTAAAGCCTTATTTGTCAAATTTTAGCAAAACTTGATTAAGGTGAATAAATCCAATTCAATGATACAAACTTTTCTTTATATGCTTCTACAACTTTTAGATAATGTTCATATACCTTTCTTTCTTGTTGAGAATCCTCTAGAACCAGCTTAATGTGTGCAATATTCTCCTCTTTGATCCTCTTTGTCGAGGCTTTTCCCTCACTATTGAATATGCTCTCTGGTTCTTTTATTCTTTTATGAACAATCGTCCTGCAGAGACAGAGAAAACATTTTCTGACAATCAGATTCTGTAAATTTTAAATTTAATCAAAAGCGCTATTGAATCTATTGAAAGTGCTACTTAAATGCTCAAAAGAGCTATGGATCGAATTAAAAGCACTAAGGAAAAGTATTAAAAGCATTGAAACAGAGAACAAAAGCACTCAAACTCTATGTAAAGGCGTCAAAAACACCGTAAAGTGCTAGACAATTGAGCAAACGCATTGGCTAGTCATGGAAAAAGCGTTGAAAGAAGATTAGACAAAAAATAGAAGGAATCAAACGCGTTGAAATCCTGTGTAAAGGTGCAAAACTTTATCATCAACGCGTTGTTTTAGAGCTCAGAAGCATTGAAAAACCTGGTAAAAGCGTTGTAGAAAGTGTTAACTATGTTGTTTCACCTGCAAAACAAAGAGTTAAACATGCAAAAAATTGAAAATATGCATTTTTTGGGATTTTTAAAAAAATGAGGCCTAAGGCCCCACGGTGGACACCATTTTGTGTACTAGAATTTGTACCTTCATAGGGTTAATATCATCAATAAACTCAAATAACAATTAAATTACCACAAATAGCAATCTATTTAAGCTATAAATTGACAATTAAGCACTCTATGGATCTCTAGCTAGGAATGCTAATGACGAATCTCTCAGCAAGCCTCCATTAGTGATAGTCCTAGAATGAGAATTGATATGATAAAGCAAATAACAATGTTAATTCCAAATTGAATACAACTATTTAACTCTAAATTGCCTTTCTAGCTCTAATTTGCAAGAGGTTTGATGCTATTCTCATATTTTTGGATGATAATTGAGTGATTTATGCCTTGCTTTTACAGATTTTGGCAAGGGTAGGGGGTGTAGTAGAGTTGATCATGATTGAGTTGGGGTTAAGTCCTTGGTTTCACCCTTTGGAGACAATTTAAATGGATTGTCCTCAAAGCTTGGGACAAGAAGACAAGATGGGTGGACAAGATGCTCTCACCTTATGAGTGATTGAGATTCATTTTAGGCTTGATCCATGTAAGCTTTATCCTTGAATCCTATTGGTTGAGGCTTTTTCCTCCCATGTGGTGTTGAGAGAAAATAAGATTAATTAATTGATTTTATTTAATTTTTTTAGCCATGTGTACCCCTTGAATGGGTTGATTTGATTTATATTGAACTATGTAATTAATTAGATTAATTACACAATTTATTGATTTATCATGATTTATTCGATTTAAATTGATTTTATAGCTTTTGATTTTCAATTAATTTTGGATTAAGGTTCAATTACAATTTATCTTTGATTTGATATTGATTTGATTTAATTGTATTTAATTGTCTTGATCCTTGCCTTGATTTCTCATTTAAATGATCCTGTCCATTTTTAGGTGATTACACTAAGAATGAAGTAAACCAAGAATGCAAGAAAAATACTAAGCATATGATGAAATAAAATTAAGAACTAGGAATTCAAAATAGCAAGATTACTCTAGAATGCAAGAATACAAGAATGCCAATAGTACTAATCACCAAGATGCAAGATGGAACCCTTGAGCCAAGGAAGAGCTTCTTTTTAAAGGAATTGCCTCATGAATGAAGGGTGGAGATTAAGAGGCAAAAGATGTTAGGTAGAGATGAGTGGTGGGAAAGATCAATCCATGTGAAAGGATTCAAGAATTTTGATTGGCCAAGCTTGATTGGAGAATAAGACAAAATAGAAAATCCCCTTTTAATTTTTGATTAATCAAGATTAAGTTTGACAAAGTGTTCTTTTTAATAAAAGTGCTAGGACTTTATATTAAAGGTAAGTTTTGACAATTAAATGATTTTTCAAGTTTAGAAATGATATATGCTTAATTTTTAAGAATAATTTAATTATGCAAGGGGGATTAATCAGGTTGCTTACATAATTATGTCTAGTAAAATATGTCTTTGAGATTTAGAATTTGTTTTAAGGTAATTTCATCAAAATTAGGGGTTTAGGTTCTACTAGACAAATGTTAGGTGATTACATTTACCCCTCTTTGAATCGTAGTGCAAGCAGTGTGTTGATTCAAAGAATAGCTACCAGCTAGATCAGATAACAACTTGATGTGAAGCGATGAGACTCTTTCAAATAAGGAGAACCGACTCCAAACGAAGATCGATAAAAAAATATGAGCTTCGGACTTGATTGAGCGAAGACTAATGAGTGAGACCAAAGTATCTAGCCTGATATGAAGTGATGAGACTGAATATATATCAAAGATCTTGAGATAAGTTCTTTGAAAATGATTCTAAAGAATACAATCACTTGATTGAGAGATAATATCAGATTGATATGAGTCTCAACAAGCCTGATATACCCCAGGAATTATGTCAGATTGATATGGGTCCTGATGAACCTGACATGTCCCAATAGATGCATGTCTGAGTGACCTGATATGAAGTGATAAGATCACTCTTTTAGAGAGATTCAGAGAATCTCAACTTGATATGATTCTTGATGAAAATGAGATGCCCCAAACCATGAAACTTGAATTTATTTGTTGATTAGGACCGATTTGTAGAAGGAGGTTTTCTATATTGTCATGCCCTCTGAGGATCAAAATCAAAATGAGGTAGAGAGATTAAAGTCTGATTTGATTGATTGAAAGTGCACTGATATTGTCAATAGATTCAGAATAGATTGGAGCTTGTTCGGAGCTGTTTTGAGGTTGACCTAATTTGACTAAAGTTTGACCAAGGTTGACCAGTATGAAGTCACTTAGATTTGATAGATTTACATGAGATTGACCTCAGAGGTTTGAGAAATAAAAGCAAAAATAAGCGGGAAGCAATAGCATCAACGGTCAACTACATTTGACCAAGAAGGGTTGACTTTTCTTGACTAGGTAAGCAATCTCAAATTTTGATTTTAATCTTTAAAATGGATTCAAGATGTCAAAATTAACTAGGGGTACAATTTTTATGGGATTCCAAGCACTTTGAAAATTAGGTCAAATCTATAAAAGGGGCCCGGAGGGGTCATTTTCAAATCATTTTCTACAGTTGACTTTGAGAGTTCAAAGACCTATAGAGAGAAAAAAAAGTTGATTCTTGTTTGAAATCACCAATCCATCACAATCAGCCTCGGATGTACGGTGCACCTATAAGTAGTCAATTCTTGCTTTCAATTTGGTAGTATTTGGCCGTGCTTATCAATTTGTAGTAGTGTTTTAGATTTTGTCCCCGTTTCACCGTATGATAAAAAAAGTTTGTCTCATACCTCTTGACTAAGGAGGAGATGGAGGAGGATGAGGGAGAGAGGATAGTGAGAAAGGTGGATAGGGGACACCTCCTAAGGAGAGATCAACAGGGGAGGTTGTTGGGGGAGGGAGCAGAGACTGAGGAGCTAGCAGTACAGGCACCACCCACCAATGCACCTAAAGCAGAGGGGGCATAGGAGATCATTGTAGAGGAGGTGGCATAGCCCCGATCAGATCTTGTAGAGGCCAGGATACAGAAGGTAGTGGAAGAGGTGAAGTTACATCTAGTAGAGCTAGACAAAGATCTCCAGATCTGAGAGCTCCAGAGTGTGCAGCAAACGCCGCATATCAGGCCTCATGAGAAGCTTATTATTATGCTTTGTATATCAGGGCAGTGCCAGTTACAGCGAGGGCACCTTTGTACTCTTAGTTCTCTATCCAGTCCAAGGGAGCCACTCTTGTACCAACCAGAGAAGATGCCCCTCCTCCTCCACCTCGAGATTAGGTGGAGGGAGGGAGTTAGTCTTGATTTCCCCTTCTTGTCTTATCCCTTTTCTTCCATATTTTTGGATGTACTCACTTATTATATCTGCATGGAGGATGCACCATTTTTGTACTTGAGAAACATACACACACACACACACATATATGATAGGATATTCTGATTCATAGATGTCTTTGATGCTTATGTGTTTCATCATTTTGGTTATCTCTATTTATGCTCATGTATACTGCAATTGATTATTCCTTTTATGTCCTTGTTGAATATATCTCATGCCATGTGTATGCTTGTATTTCATATGCTTATTACTGACGTTGTAGATGCAGATCTAGATAGTAGTTGTGCTTTCTATTTTGATATCATGTTCATTCTGATGTATCACTTGTTACTCTTCTTCATACTTAGTCGTATATGTGATAATAAAAACTCAGTACTCTAGAACCCTTTTATGATGATATTGACCTTGGTTTATGCAGATAGTCAAATTCAATAGAAGATGTTGCAGTTGAACACTTCAGTGGAGAGAAAGGAAGGATAGGTCAAGGGAACCAAAAAGGCACAACTAAATGTAGCCTAAGACACAAGTCAAGTCATTGATCTTGTAGTCATTTTTTTATCATAATTTGTGCATTTGGAAAATTGGGGGTCGGTGCAACCTTCACTGGTGCGAGAGTGACCATGGAGATATGATTACAACCTTATCAAATAAAATTTAGGAAAGATTTGTAAACAACAAGGCACAAGAGCCAAAATGACCTAAACATGGTTTCTAATTTGATGTTGTAAGATAACACCTGCATCGAGGCACAAGCTTCCAAGATAACTAAGAATGTCATTGTATGTGCCAAACATAAGCAATGGACAAGGAGATAGTTACAACCTCACCTAAGTGTCCAAATAAAAAGGGTCAAGGTATATATGGTGTTGCAATCGTGATGGAGACTCTTACCATAGACGCCTAATTTATTAGACCACTCAGGATCATTGGAACCAGACCACAAGCAGAAATCAAAGAAAACATGTGATGCCCCCAGTCAAGAATCTCTAGTTGAGTAGACATCATCAAGTGACATTAGAAGACATAACAAATGAAAATCAATGATAAAAGACAACACAAGAAAATAGTTCAGCATATCCCAGTCATTTTTAGTTTTCTAAGTTGTAGTTTGTGCTTATGTCAAAGTACGTGTAAGTAGTAGATAGTGCAAGATCTGATATGTGTTGAGAAACACAGTGATGTCCAGCTTGGTAGTGTTAAGAAACACTGAAGGATTGAGGTGTTGAGAAACACCAATTAGTGTCAGTGGTAAATTTCCCTATAGGGAATATTGATATAATGACTTAGGTTAGGCTCAAGAGATCGATCAAGCAGTAAAGCGCTGACAGCTTAGATAGTGTATGATTTTCCCCCGGGCGATAGATCAGAACCACAGACAAAACTAAGACTAGTTCCAGCCCATGATGGCACAAGAGAGATGGAAAGAAGAAAGAAGATGGAGCACAAGAGCTCATCCACACATTGATAGATGTAGCGTTGATTACAAGTGATTTTTGTTTTCCAGGTTTTCACCACTTGAGATTATTGCATTTTTTTTCTACCAAGGAGCCTATTTCCAAGCTTTCACCAACGCACATTTCTCTTTTTTATTTTTTTTGTTCTTTTTTAGTTTTCTTTTCTTTTCGTATATTTTTTTGATATTTTAATTTTTTTGGGGATACATCAAGGCGCATGTTTCTAGGTTTTCACCAAGATAATCATTTTTTCAGGACATAATACAGTTTCTAAGATTTTTTCAGGACTTTATAAACTTGGATAAGTGCACCAAGATGGTGTGCAAAAAGGAGGGTATAAGTGGCCACTTTTTTTCTAAAATCAAGTAAACCTGAACTTGAAAGAGAAATTGGAGGGTCTTGCACTCAAAATTAGAAGATGTGTAAAAATAAGAATTGTAGTACTCTGAATCTAGTTTCTAAACTACCAAAGTTTTTTAAAAAGGGATAATATGAGGGTCAAACCCTTCGCACATGAAAAACTATTCCTGGTTTGTTTAGAAAAATATAACATAGTTGTTTCTATGCACTCAACAAAAGATATAGTTAGATTTAATATTTTGAAAAATTATTTGGTAGGATGGTAGGTAAGACTGAGATCTAAAATTTGTGTATTTTTTCATGTTTTTTTGTTGAGTACCTTTTTTATGATTTTTTGAAGTGACCACATCTTGAAAATCTGGTAAATGTTCACGCGCTGGGCATAACTTGCATCAAAATAATAAAAAATGCAATCTTCTTTTTTTAAAAGTGTAAAGATTAAAGTGTAGAATAGTAATAACAAAAATAAATTTCACTATGTTAATGTCATCCAAAATTTGAAAAATTTATATGGCTAGAAAGATGAGAAGATATGTAAGATTATGGTGGTAATTTCAGAGATACCCTCTTGATCATTTGTAAACTTGATGATGATGAAATAGAGAATTCATGTTGGAAGATGAAAACATGTGTAAAGCAACTAAAATGGAGGGAAAATGGGCTTTCAAGCCTTAGACTCATTTACTAACCCTTTTTCGAAGCCTAAAACATGTATGGGTTTTTGTGTGCATCATAACCCACTCAGGTTTTTAAAAGAAAAAAGTACATTTCAAAAATTTTAAAATATGTACGTGTTTTGAAGATGTAAAGAAATGCAATTTATATTTTATAGAACATGTACGGGTTATGGAGAATTAGAGTTGAACCTCTAATTTTTCATAACCCATACGGGTTATGAGGAAATGTTAACGTTGGTTTTAGGATTCCATAACCCGTACGTGTTATGAGAAAATCTATATAATATATTCCCAATGGCCTAGAAACCAACACTACAAGTTGTTTGAAGGTCCCACTGCATTGTTTGGCCTCAATTTCTGGGACAATAATAGTCAGGTTTGCATTTTTTTGTCAATTTTTCTTTGAAATGGTTGAATTTTTAAAATTTTTTTATTTGTTACTTTAGATTATAATAAAATGATGCTCATTTGTTATTTTTCTTACTATTTGATTGTGGATTTTCATCATGATGTTATGTACATAGGACAATCAATATTAATGTAATGGGAAAGAACAAGAGCAGAACAAATGAACAACGAGAGGCAGCAAAGAAAAAATAAATGGAGCGTATGAGGAGATTATGTGGAGGTATGTCATCTAATGCACTTAATGACAGTGATCAACATACAACAATCCAAATTGACATCATAAATATACCTAATGCACCAAATCAAAATGATCAACATGCACCAATTCAAATGCACGTGATGAATGCACCTAATGAATGCACCTAATGAATGCAATGACCATAGTCCATTTCAAATCAATGTGATGAATGCACCTGATGAATTTGAAGAATATACAGCACTTCAATTTGATGAGATTAATGCACATAATGCACCTAATGAAAACCAAGAGCATGCACGTATCTTAACACCTCGTAGAATAATTTGTAGAACACCAAAATTTCTAATTGACATTGATGAAAATATTGTGAGCCAATGCATGATAAATTTTTTGAAAGAAATTGTAGAAGAACTGTTAAAATAATTTGGAATAACTATTATGAAAATTTAAACCAAAGTGGAAGATGCCAATTAGTTGTTGAAATGATTAAAAATCTAAAATTTAGAGAGACAATGAGAATTTTGGGGTTAAGAACAACCAAAAATATTAGTGAAAGAACTATTGTGAGAAATCTATTTGATGCATACCAAGCCATTGGTACAAAAGCATGTACAAAAGATGTTAATGTTACTCGACGTGTCCTCACATCAACCATAATGGGAAAGGAAATGAAAAAATGTCATTTAATAAGCAAAACAAGCAAGTCATTAAGGATAAGTAGAACAACATTATGCAATGCCATATAGAGGCGAGAGAAAATTGGGGATCCTAACAATAATTCTCTTTGGGTATTCTCGGGTAGACTCTCACACAAGGACAAGGTTGTTGTTAATGCACTAAGAATGTTAATTGACAAATTTTGGCATGAAAACACAAGGGTTTCACCCAACCAAAGAGATGTTGTTAGAAGAAAAATTGGACTTAGAAACTGTGAACCACATCCAAAAAACTATTTAGACATGACTCAAACATAATTTTACGAAAGGTTCCTTCAAAGCTTTCCTCAGATTAAAATTAGCCAAAGATTTTTTGAGATGACAAAACCATTTTATGTTAAGATTAATCATGCATGTACTACATGTTATTGTAGGGTCCATGTTGAATTTTCCATGCATTATGATATTTATCATTATATATGTTGTACTTTTCACACTAACAATGTTTTGCAGGAATGTGGTCTACAAGCACCTCCTAAGTCACCGAGAGAATTTATTTCAAGTGTACTATGTAGAAGAGATGATGGGTGCATTTAGTATAAGATAATGTGTTTGAAAGGATTTTGTCATACATTCGGTGGTTTGCAACAATTGCCTAGATACATACATCTAGATAACACACATGAAATTGGTAAGACACTAGTTTCTATTGGAAAATACAAGTCAGTCACGGGTGGTGTTAAAGATGGAAAAGAATTAAAGAGGTGTGAGTTAGTGAAAAGGGATATATGTGTAGCTGATTTTATGAATACATTTCAAGAGAAACTAGTTTATGAGTACATAGGTCACACACATAGAGCTAGGTGGTTAGATGAGCAATTCAAGTTGTGTAAGGACACTTTCCCCCTCAGTACTATTGTGTCTATCATTGATTTTACTAAGAATTATACACCAAAACCTCAAAATGAAGTGCAACCTATTTATTACCACTCTACACAAGTTACTATTTTTGTACACATAGCATTCATGCATGCACATGATAGCACAGAGGAGGACAAAAAGGTTATAAGAGAGTATCACTTCTATATCAGTGATGATCGTACTCATTCCTAAGAGTTTGTGCAATGATGCTTTACAGTCTTCTATGATAGTTTAAGGGAAAGAGGTATAAGATACAACCAACACTTAATATGGTCAGACAATTGCACTGCACAATTCAAGAATTCAAGGATGTTCTACCGGTTGAGTGTGATGCATGTGAAAAGCAGTGTACAAAATTTTTGGAATTTCACTAAGGAAGGGCATTACAAAGGAGAGCATGATGGTGCAGGAGCATGTGTGAAAAGAGCTCTTACTAGAATAATTTAAATGTTAAATCAAATATCTTATCTCCAAATACTATCAAAATAACTAAATACTAGAATGTAATTTGTTGGCAATTGAATTGTTGATTACCTCATCTCTTACTTTTGCACTTGGGTTGTATAGTAATGTTGATGGTCTCCTTTGTGGGTGAGGACACCTAACAAAATGGAATGGTAAAGGGTTTGTAGGAAGTAACAAATGAAGCTCTAATAGGTAAAAAACAATTAACACAAGTTAATAACCCAAAGTTGATGACAAACACTACAAAAGTAAAGATGCATGTACTCATATCTAAATCCATATGTTTAACATATATATATAATGAATACCTGAGCCTCAGATAGCTCTCATGTACTCTTAGGAGAGATCGTCACTGATGAGGCTGCTATGACCATTTCTTGTATGAAAATAATAACGTATATCATAGTCATAGAGGAAGGATTTTTAAGAGATTTTGAACAAACAAGAATACAAACGAAAGTGAATATAAAAATGTTACCTCTTCCCACTCCTAAACATCAACAACATTCGGTGCATTCATTAATTCTATAAAACCCAATTGTTTCTATATATAGAACAAATAAGACATGTGCATTGATCAATATACATGTAAATCTTTAATCATAATACATTTCAACAAAAAAACTTAAATTGTACTAAATTACCTTTTGTACTTTGGGTGTCCTTGAGGATTTATTTTTTCATCCTGGTGTCTTAGAGCCAAGTGGGGTAACCTAAAAAAAACCATATTAACATAAGAGAAACGAATATGATAACACATAGGTTCAATTAAAATTATAAACAAGAGTTGTGAAAAATATGATACCGCAAAGCTCTCTAGGCGTCAATCGCAGAAAGCATCACATCATCAACTTTGGACATTTCAACCCCGGACAAGCCCTATAAAACATCAAATAAATATACATATTAAGAAAAGATATCTTCACACCAAGAAATTATTCTATTTTTATGAATATTTAAAAATTATACCTCAGGTGTCGAAGCTACATGTGCACATCTAGTCGAACGAGCACTGTGTGGTGTGCTCTATGAATCACCTATTGCACCCTGCAATGCATATTATTCATATATCAATTTAATTTGTTCTCTAAATAAATATTTATTTACTTTTATGAGATTTAGGTGATCAAAATTAATAACATGTCAAAACACAAATAAACATACCTGTTTCTATCTCTAGAAAATATAATCTTCAATGGGTCGTTTGTGAGGGCTACATCCTCAGCAAAAAACACCTGGCATCTACTCCCATAGCGTACACAAATGGGATGTCGAACCATCCTCATTCACGTCGGTATCTACTTTGGCACATATACCCTGATAGCTGGGGCACATATGCTCAATGGGTTGGGCTGAGCCAAATGGAGCATCTAATGATAATGGAGGTAGTGCAGGTGTTGATGCACCCTATGCATCGACTAACTATGTGCCATGCTCAATAATGATAGCAGTCAATGATGTAGCTTCCTGAAGGGTCTATAAATAAATAGACTCCTTCACTACTACCAGGACCACAACATGAACTATGGGTTTTTTAGCTACACGCCTCCTATGCAGTGGCTCTACCACCCTATGGGTCCCAACTCTATCCTGCGTAGAGCCTCTCCCTCTACCTTGGAACTGTCGGATGTCAAATTAATTTGACTTCTCACTAAGGATATGTTGGTTCTTCAAAAGATTTTACACTCCAAGAGATACCAATATGCTTATGACTAATGTTAAGGAGTGGTTAATTCCAAATATGGGAAATCTATAAACAATTGGACCAACTATAGGGACAAGACTGCCCTCTTCACTTCTGGCTCTATAAAACCAAGGCAGGTACACCTGATCTAATGGATTCAACTCTATTTTTTACTTAATACTGGATCTAACAACAGATGAGAGTGAGAAAGTACTAAATAACAACCTATTATTCATTGACTCTCCATCACTAGGTAGAACAACTTATATAAAGTAAATAAAATTTAAAATACTAGTATTGATTGAATGTTTTAGGATTACAAGATTTTGATCATTCCCCACAAAGTAAGGATAGGAAAATATAGGCCAGTGCCCTATCCATTGGGCAAAATATCAGAAGACAGAATGAATACAATGATGTTTTGAAAAGAACTGGCCTTTAAACATAAATACAAACACCTCAACTCTTTCCTACTTATAGAAAATGCTCAAACAAATTCAGTAAACATGTATCCCACCTTGAGCAATATTTAATCCAATCCTAGATCAGAACTCAAAGCCAAAAACATACATATAAATCTCAGAAAGACTTAAAGATTTACAAAATAAACTCAAAGGAGAGACAAAGATTTGAGATTTGTATTAAGTATAACCTTGAACATTGTATACATCATATTCTAAACAATAAGCTTGCAAAATAGCAACAGCAACTTGTACTTCTTCTCTATTTCTTTGATAAAAATGATACAAAAAGTTACAATCCTCGACTGAGGGCTAGGGTTTTAGAATCTCTATCTTTTTAACACCTAAACTCTCAATGCCTAGAATGATCATGGAAAATCCTTTATATACAAGGAAGTGCAACAAGCTACCGATCATTCTAGGGTTTACAAAGTTCTTAACCCTAAAACTTCACAACAACCCTATTGGGTTTACAATAAATACACTAATCAAACAGGTGAGATATTATGTGGATGAGCCACCTTGCTTCATGTATTCAATGTTTTCCTTGGCTTCTTTCAACAAATCTGATTGCAATATCTCATTGTCCATCCTGCAATAAATGTCTTTCTGCTTCTCAACAACCCTGATTGCTCAAAAAGTAACTATTTTACTTGTTTTAAGAGGCTGGTGGAGTATTTATTTTTTCAACATGAGGTATATACTGATACCTCCACCTATTGTACACCTCTTTGCTTGGGAACTCAAAACTTGCAAATTCTACATTTTTGATAGACAACTGTCCCCATATGACTTCCAATTGACTAATCTCCCACTGGATAAAATCAAACTTAGACTTAGCTAAGATTAAAGTCTCAATAGTATGAATAAAGAATAAAGTGTTTCCCAGGGTCAAAATGCTAGTCATCCTAGTAGAGAAGTCATCATCAATTTGTACTCGCCATTTGATTAATTCTTTGAGCTCACCACTCTTCCTAAAAACCCTTGGAATCAAGTCACAACTGGGAAGTGTTAATTCCTTCTTTATTAAATTTGACTTCCTCTGAAAATCACCTAAGAGTATGTCATGTTCCACTAGTTTCTTTACATTTTGGTGTAATGGCTTGATCAGTGGATCAGGATCATTTTGAGATTTAGATAACATCCTGAATAATCTCACATTTGGAGATCTCTCAATTCATTTTCCTAAAACTAGTTCAAATTCACTTTTGTATTTATCTAGTGATACAAGTAATACCTTCAGCCTTCTAGCATGATCAAACAATATAGTGGGGTTCAGGTTTGTAGCAAACTGCATAACAGCTTATGTCACCTTGTCTTCATATTCCTGCTTCAATAGGCTCTTATCCTTCACATACTCCTCCCTTATCCTGTCCAATTCTTTCCTCTTCCTCTTGAAGTGATTGGTTTCCTCCAGCAATTGTTGATTCTCCCAACTGAGTCTTGCATCTGAATGTGTCTCTAGGTAGGGGGATAATGGAAACTCAACAATTGGGCTAGAGGATGAAGCCAGTGCAGGTTTGTCAGCTATCATCAGTTGTGATGATCTGTGATCTTGTGGTCCTGATAGTTCAACAATTAACTTATCCTTTTGAATCAGCTCTATCTTGATCTCATTGTAAGACTTGAGGACAGTTTCAAATTTGAGCCTAAGCTCTTCTTTTTCTTGGGCATCTTTCTTTGCCACTTTGACATTGAACTTGGCAGTCTCCAAAATCAGGTTTGAAACTTCTACTCCAGAAGTCTCGCCTACTCTTTGTACCAATAAATTCCTTGTGTACCTTACAGAGAGAGCCTCTATTTTTCCTTTATCTTCCTCCCTCTTAAGGGACCACATCACCAAGGCAACATGATCCTCTGAAAAAGAAATTCCCCTAGTAGCTTCTTGGGCCTGTTCTGCAGTAGCAAGAGTTTTTACCTTGCTCTTCCTGACTTGATCAAAGACTATTGCATTAGCAATATCCCACTCTGGCAAAATCAGCATGCCTGCAGTATGGACCATAGCCCTCCCTTCCTCAGGAGTAATCTTTTCAAACTATTTCATCATTTCTCCCTTGGTCTCTTTCTCTATCTCTGAGATGTCCCTATTAGGAAACTCTTCTTTCTTCTTCTCACAAATCTCCTTAAACTAGTTTATTTTCATTCTCCACAAGAATTGGAAAAATGCCCTTGTCCTAACAAATTTATCATCAGCAACAAAAGAATCACTAGCTTGTTTTAAAATAGGGTCCATTTGTTTACCCTCAAATTCAGCAACAATAAGATCCATGGAAACCTCCTTAGGTGCCTCTGGCATTCCTTCTTGCAGCTCATCATTGGAAACAAAAATATTTCCCTCATTTTCAGTTGTACCAACTGTTTTGCTACCCTATGTTCATATAAATGTAAGGGGGATTGAGAGGGAGAGTATACATTTTGTTCTGATCCTTACCCCTCTTGTCTTTGCCTCTTTGGAGAGGGTCCTTGCATTCCTGGATCATTCATAGGCCTCTTTCTCCTAGAAGTAGAAGGAATATCCTCACCTCTTTGTTGTGGCAGTAAGAGAACAATGTACCCACTTCTCTTATGCATTGTGTAAACTCCCCTTGGAGTCAATTTTACATATCTTGGCTGGCTCAAAATTTGCCTAGCCCTATCAGGGTCTGTCTTACTCACAGCGGCCATCTTCTCACTTACTGCATGCATAATGCCTTCAAAATGCTCCATAAGAGCCTCTACTTTTCTTGCCCATGGCTCAAAGCCCTTTAATGGGTCATAAGCTCTATCAAAAATTTCAATGAAATCTACAGTCTTCTTGTAGATCACCCATTTTTCCTTTTTTATTTCTTAAGTTTGAAGGTCAAACTCATCTCTTATTATATCTTCAAGAAAATAAAATTGGTGCTCCATAAGAGCACACCTAATCTTATCTCTAAACATTCCTAATAGAAAACCCTCATTATCTGTACACCTTGCTGTAGCTGTAGGCATTTTGTAGGGCTGCAATACTTGGTTCAAGTATACCCATCCTCCTTTAGTAATAACAAATTGATGAGAAATTGTTATATCAAGGGAAAAAGTCCCTCTTCCTTTACCAGTAAGGGCACTCTCTTGTACTGTAGAGACAGGATATAAAATGATATCCCCAAAATTATGGACAATAGTAATGTCCTGACAGTACTCCTTTGGTCTGATTAATCTCAGTAATTCCCTTGGGATCCTAGGATTGTCAAAGAATAACAGTGTCCTAAGTCTTGAAGCAAAATCCATGTCAAAGGAAATGAAACTGGCATCAACTCTATCCCATGACAAAGTTGTGGTCCACAATTGGACTGGAAAGGTCTCTCCATTTCTCTCTTTCACAATATTCACTGTTGAGCTGAAAAATTGCTCACCCTTGTACAAGAACATATGCATAAGCATTGAATACCACCCAAAAGGCCTACTAACCTTCATGTTCTTAATTCCCATTAATCCCTCATGGATTAGATCAGCCAAATGAGATGCAAAGTCAAAAATTAATGCCAATTGGGGATGTAATGATTGTACCATCATAAACATATATGGTATTGGCATATGAGTGGCCTCATCATGCCCTAGGATTAAAGTCAAAGACTTGTAGAAACCCTGTGCTCTCTTACTGAATAAATCCATCCTAAAGGGCTCTAGTGTACTTGGACTGATGACGCACATGGATCCAACCTGGTCTATGAAATCCCTCAAAGGCCCTGCCCTTAAATAATCCCTCTGAGCTTCATATACCTCTATAAATTCTATAAAATCTATCTTCTCCAACCCAACAGAAGGGTCATTTAATGAGAAGACCTCCCTAATTTCCTCCTCTGTGATACTAATCAAATAATTTCCATTTACATCCTTGACACACTTTGTCACAGGATCATAGCACTTAGCAATTTAAATTAATAATTCTGCATCCATAAAAACTCCAGGGACTACCAACTTCCCAATATCAAATTGCTAAATGTTGTTGAGGGGGGCACAGGAATTCCTCTGTGAGTAAGATGCTTTGAAAAAAATAAGACCATTATGATCTTCACCCACCCTAGCATCTCTCATCCAATTCCCTCTGTCATGGAGTCCACTATTAACATAATCCCTAGGGTTTCTCAGAACTAGTTCTTTTAATCTAGCTGCCCCATTATCTGAATGTGGTAGTAGTTGCATTAGGTCTTCAAAGACACCTTTGTCTTTGTACTATGTCTTCCCAAATAGTCCTCTCTTTGGTAGCATTTTAAACTAGGGCTTTTTAGAACAATATATAAATATCCGAGCAAAAACCCTAAAAATGTCAACAAGCCACAGGATTCTTCCCATAATTTATTCACGGACTTCAAACAATTATGGAATTCAAAAAAATTTGACCTACTAAGTACCTAAAAAAACTTTGCTTGATATCGCTCCAGAGGAAAATCCAGTTCACCAAAATGCTTATGAGAGCGGTAAAGAGAAACAATGATCAAATTTTGATATATAATGTTGCCAACCGTTTCCAATTCATCTGCACATAGCTCATTAAGTATGCCATTACTAAAAGTTGGCGGCCTCAGCATTCACAGGACGTGAACAACATCACAGAGTAAAAATTTGAATTCAGACCGTTGATATTATTTCCCTTTGGTGCATCGGACGATCAACAAAAATAGTCGCACAACCCTCATTTTACTTTTCCCAAACAAGTTCCCAACCAATGAGAATAGTTCAAATTAACCGTGTGGGGAAAGAAACAACTTAACTTTACCTTGATCAAAGTAGACAGGTGTCATTTCATTGCTAAAGCGCGAGCATAGAATCCAAACATCTTCATCCAGCGGTGTAACGACAACCACGAGATTCTTTCCAACTCACAGCACTTTATCCTTTCCTGAAGTAATGACCCCACCTTTCCCTTTGAAAACTTTATCAAATCAGGAAATGCCAGGTCAGACAGATCAATAGGCAGAAAAACCCTAACTTTATCCTCAGTGTCAAGTATACTGACAACCTGACATGTCATCACTGCCCTTGGCCAATCAGAACTGACCGTCTCATCAAGAACTAGAGATAAAGGACCCACCTTCCAATCCTCATCTTTAAACAAGATCAACAGCTGTCGCTATACCGCTGACCTTAAAAATTATGCACTTTATCCCAGCGGTATAACGACAACTGCGAGATCCTATCGAACCTTAACCATCCAAGAAGGTCGGCCCCACTATGACACTTCACTTACCTTTCCATCAAATTAAAAAATGCCACGTTTACAAGAACAGGTGGGCAGGCCCTCTTTTCATTTCTTTTTTTTAATGTTAAATATCCTGTCAATCACCACATCACATTATTTCAACCAATCAAGAACACACATGTCAGAGTGACATGGTAGTTTAAGGCCCCACTCACCATCTCATTCATCGTATAGCATCGAATGATTGTCGCTATACCGTGAAGCTTAAATACTTCACATCTTTCGTCAGTGGTATAATGACAACCGTAAGATCAAATTGTGATTTACCCTTTGAAAAGTCTGACCCCACAAATGTTACGTCACCAACAACAGGTGTCAACTTGGAAAATAGACCACTAAGACTGTCATGTCAGGAATCCTACTATCGTCAGCAAAGCTTGATCAGACGCTTGTCGTTATACCGTGATGCTTAAAAAGGAATCATCTCAACCCAACGGTATAACGATAGTCGTCGATGCACTGTTATGTTTAACTACCAATACAACACCAAAGACGGGCCCGTCGAGACAGATGTCCTCTTGTCACTAGATCGCATGTCAGAGATTCTGACAACAGGGAGCTGTGAGATTTAACAACAACCACTCATTTTAAAGGGTGTGATACTTAGGAAAATACCACGGGAAACTTAGGCTTTGAGGGAAATATTAAAAGGGTCCCGTATAATAACCTAGCCACATAACATGTAAAGTGGTGACTAAAAGGGGTCAAAAATAGCACATGTTTTATTTGGAGAGTTAGTGAGCCAAAAAGGTAACGCGAAATTAGAACAAGGCCTAAGACCAACTAGGGCTCCCATTAAACCTAGGGTTTTCACTATAAAACCTTACCATCAAGTCTAAGAACCATAGTTTTCAAAAATTTCTAGCATGAAGCTGGAAAAATTTAATATAGTGATAACAGGATAAACTCACAATATAGCTTTATCAAAAAATATAAAGGCACCTCCCAATTATTATAGGGTGCTTGGTAAAAGACCATATACCACCTATCCCAAAATGCAGCTCTCATCCTATTATGAACACACTAATGTATGGGAAACCTATTTGTAGTAACCTCTAAGGAGTTGCTACTAATAGGATTAGTGAAAAGAGCACATATGTCTTCTTTAAGTATCCTCTTTTTTTCACTTGATCATATGACAATCCATTGGCATAAATTGCACGACATCTATCCCTCCATGAACCCCCTGATGTAAGCTTCTTAGACACCTCATTCTCACCACTGGCCATTCTTTCTAAGGAAGTGGCAAGGGATGAGTGGTGGTCAAAACTAGAGGACCTCAATCTATTAACCAATATAGATATTTGGGCACTGATTTGTTGAAGATGATTGATAAGGTCCTCTTGTGTGGCATCAACGCAACCTATTGGAGGACACAAGGGGTTTGGATTTGGGTTTGGCAGTGGATTTGGGTTTGGCAGTGGGTTTTCTTGTTGCAGGGCTATATTTGGAGGGTTCTCTTGTTGATCATTTACACCATTACCAATATGTACAGGTGTTTGAGGAGGTATTTTTTGTCTCTTTCGTGGTCGGGGATTATTTTCCGAATCTAACAACAAAATAATTAAAAAACTAAAATCAATTCAGCAAACCCTACTCAGTCAAAATTGAAACAAAAACAATTAAGAAAAACAAATTCTTACCTGTTCAACGGCATGACATAGTTGCAAAATGAACAATATGGCAAAGAAATTCAACTTCAACAAGAACCCGCTCAAGTTTTGGCAATTTCTCTTCTTCCTTTCTCCTCCAAACTCAATTTTGGCATGAAGAGAATGAGCCAAAATGTGGGTTTTTAAAAAAAACTATAACAATCAAAATGCGTATGCATTTTGTAAAACATTTTTTGCTTTACAAAATGCATACAGGTTTTGTAAAGCATTTTTCGCTTTACAAAACGTGTACACATTTTGAATTACATAAGTTTTTTTAAATTGTTTTTTGTGGCTTGGCAAAGACTCGCCTTTGCTAAGCTTAGTTTTTCAGATTTTGAATAACCCGAGCGGGTTATGAATTTTTTTTGTTTTTTTCAAGGAGATGGCCACATTTTTGCACACCATCTTGGTGCACTTACCCACTTTTTAGGATTTTTTCAGGTGTTTATATGATTTTTAGATTTTTCACTTTTTGTTGCTTTTGGAAATAAAATTCATGAACATTTTTCACTTTTAAAATTTTTAGAGATTACTCATTCTCAAGAAAGATCACATTGGTTTGCCCCCAATGTCCAACAAAGTATAGGACATGATGGATAGATCAACAAGTTGATGATGGATGAAGTGAGTGAATGAAACCCTATACAACAGTCTTGTCAAGATTACCCAAGCGAGGGAAAGGGGATATAGTAATATAAGCTCATGAAGCGGTGTTGGATAACATATAGGATAATGAAAGAATATGGTCCAAAAGAGTGGACATGTCAAGAGACTTTTGTTAATAGATTTTTCATTTTATCTTCTTCTTTTGATCAAGACCAAGGGGTTGATTGGATATGATAGTGATAGGATAGCGCGATCAAGATAAAGGGTGATGGAGATTATGAGTTAATGGAAAATATTCTTAAGAATAGTCATGGCTAATTTTCCATAAGCAAGATCATGATAGGGTAGCATGGATGGAAGCAAGTGAGTAAGTTGATGCAAAGGATAGAAGATGGCAGGATATATGATGCTCATGAATACTTCAACCTTTTCAAGATCAAATGTGAAAGAGGAAGTATGGGTGCACATGAAATAGCTAGTGTGGATGAATCTTTCCCCCGAGTGTAGAGCTCAAGATTGAGGAACTATGCATGACATCTGCTTGCCATATTTTCATCATGGTACTTGTCCAAGGTGCCACAAGTAGTGGTTTTCACCATAGGATGAATTTATTTGTCTTTACTTTTTCTACCAAGGCGCCTGTTTACAAGGTTTTCACCAAGGCTCATTTTTAGATTTTTGTATTTTTGTATTTTTGGAGGATATCAAGCTTGATGCTCTTTGGATAATGATCCTTTGGAAGGATATGCTATGATAGGCCAAGGTCATTAAAAGGTATGCTCAAGGATGTTGATAATGGTGATTGCAGAGGAAAGATATGGAGGATAAGGTAGATGATGGCTACAAATTTATGTGTAAGATGGGATAAGGGGGATGGAAGGATATTTAATGAGAGGATAAGGAGTATATACATGAGTTGGAGAGTGGATAGGGTATTGAAAGGCTTGTGTAGGGGTGGGTGGGAATGGTGACAAGATCAATATTGACACACACCTTAAAGGGTAGTGGACCACTGGAGGGAGAATGAAGTGGCTAGCTTGAGGCTTTGATGTATAAGGTGATGAAAGTTGTTTGAAAGGAGGTAGAGTGGAAGCCTTTGGAAGATTGAATGTCAACTTTGATTTTTCTTTTATATCCAATTCCTTTAAGAGAGACTTGGGAATCCACATAGCTTTTGATTTTTTTTACTTTTAGGCGCTTTTGATCGCAATTTTTTCATGATGGATTTAGGAACCCATATTTTCTTTGATTTTCTTCTTTTCTTTGACCCTTGTGGTATCTTGAATATTTCACTTTTTTTTGTAGACACGTATCCATTAGATAGGACATGGTGATCTTCATATGTAAGTGGATTCTTGTATTTTTTATTTTTATGTTGTGCATCCAAATTTCTTCCAATACTTGGGAATTATGGATGAATGAGGCTCATATGAAGGGTTTAGATGGATGGATGGATTGATAGAAATTTTTCAAGGATGCATGTCTTTGTTGATCCTAAGTTATGGTGGGTGAATTGGATGACAAGCTAGGAGCAAGAGGTATAGAGGATGGGGGGGATATAAGGGCCCAATATGGATGGAAAATATGAAACTGTCAACTTTGGGTGATGAAAATGGATAATGGATAGGGATATCGGCATTCGTAGAGTGAGAAGCATGGCCAAGGCTTTGATCTGTAAGATTATTATTTATACCAATAGGTGTTGGCTCCTTTTTCCCACACTGTCAAATTTACAATTCAATTGACAAATTAATGTCACTAACTCTCAATAACCACTCCAAATTTGACAAGAAAAAGGGCCAATTAACAAGGATCAAGAGAATGATCCTCCTACACTTTGAGCTCCACATCACTCAGGCAGGTATACCTCATCTGCACATACATAACTTATTGTGACAAACAACAGGCCTACAAATATATGACTATGGAATAGCTTTCAGACTCCTATAGGTATCCTATACCTCAATGTTCACCAAGTCTTATGCAATATCCTACTTGCATAGAATGAATTTGAAAACCAGAAACTACACCTAACTCCTCCTATCAAACATGAAAGGGAAAATGATTTCATTTTGATTGAGTTGATGTTTTGTTGGGTTGAACGGACCCCTGAAATACCCCAAGTCTCTCATAGACTAGTGTCTTATCCAATGAGCAATAGAGTCAAATAAATCATTGCAACAGAGAGCTATGAATAGAGAAAACAATACATTCTAATATGTTGATGCCTTACACCAAACATACACCATTGATCAAATCCTACTTAGCAATCCACCTGTGTACTCAGATATGCAATCACCTATTCAAAGGATTTTAACCCTCCTCTTAGAAGAGACCTAGAAATAAGCAATACATTAATCAACATCCACTGAAAGACAAGTTTGAGATATCTTTGATATCCTAACTCATACACATCTGAAAACCAGTCCTAAACTTAGTTGTTTCTGCGAAAAAACACTATTACAGACACCTTGGAAATACAATAGAAAGATTAAAACACCATTGATGCTCTAATCAACAAATTCAAGAACCAAATGGAGACAATCTGATAGTAGTATGAAAATACTGAAATCTTATTCATAAGACAAACTGTTACAACTTATATTATATTCTCAAAGCCAGAAAAGAAAGAGGGAACACCCTATATGCAGAGAAGAAGGAAATATATTTATAGGAAGAAAACCATTCATGGAACCAAGGAAATTGGAACCCCTCTGAGATTACCAAAAATTGGAACCTCTTGGAAATTGCCAAAAACTGGAACCTCTTGGAAATTGCCAAAAATTGGAACCCCTCTAAATGATCTTGGAAATCCTTAAAAAGGATTGCAACAAGCTTCAAATCATTTAGGTCAAAATTAGGTCTACAACAACCTCAACAACCAGACTCAACAAGAAATGAAAGAATGCAAGAAAAGCCTGGAAACTCGAGAAGAATCAGATAAAATCTGATGTACAATTATTTGGTTTCATCATCAAGGCTTACTACAAATACAAACTCGGTTGATTTCATGTTGCAGACAAGACAAAATTAAATGCTAGGACCATCAAGAGGAAACTTGCGTGTACAGGGCATGGAAGCAACTAACATCCAACAAACCTAGCCGCCCATGTCAAAACAAAAGCCCTTAGCATTAACTCGGCATGGCACCCCAGGAAACAAAATCAGATCAGGTGGCTACCCGTATCTACTTCATCATTTTATACCTGCAACCATCCCGGAAGAAATCAAATCTAATCTACCTTTGTCGTATCTGGCCCACTATATCAAAACCCTAGCAGAAGATTCAAAATCCAACAGCAACGGTCAAGTGATCCAAGTTTAAAACACGATCGTTGATCCATCTCATTCCCGGCACATTGAATAGTTCTTATTAAATGACCGCAGTCATTTAAACCTTTTAAAATTTACCCAATCACATCACCTATCCTAGCAGATAATCAAAATCGAGCACCTCAGCAACACTTGGCAGCGAACCCACTTTCTTTTACCATGGCAAGCACCTTAACCCTTAGTCATTCGACGAACACGCAACTAAAGAAATTCGCTAGGTCGCGAAATGAAAACCCTAATCTTGGTCCGGTCTGGAGATCACATGAACAAAGGCATTTGTGTGATTGCTAAACACTTCCTTGACCCTGGGTTCCATCAAGCGAACAAGCGACCACCGCCCGATCCATATCTCATCAATGGCCCAGATCTAATCTCCAAGTCTTCTATCTTAACTCATCCTCGACCTGGATAACACGTGACCAAAGCATTCTTGTGATCACTTGATGTTTAGCTTGACCCTAGTTAAATCATGAGAACACGTGAAAGCCTTTATTTTCCAAGTCGCCAGATGATTTACCTAACCCTAGATAAATCATGAGATCAAGCGCTAGTCGTTGATCTTGTCTTCATCCTGTGGCTATCACTGAACCACCAAGATCTTTCCCTAACTCAACCTAGATCTGGAGAACATGCGACTGAGTGTATTCACCAGATCGCTCAATCCTTGTCTTGACCAGGGTTAGATTCAGAGAACACGCGAATGCAGTGTTCGCTTGATCATTGGATGCCCTGCTTAACCCTAATTCCATCTCAAGAAAATGCGCCAGCCATTGATCAAGATCAACATCGACAGTCCTCGCTTAATCTTTGAATGCTAAGTGCCTTGGTCATTTCATCTGGAGAATCAGCGACTAAAGGAAAAGATAACCGCCCGCTAGGTCGCTAGATGCTAAGCCTTTGATCGCCAAGATCAGGAGACTACGCGAAGGCCACAGTCATCAGATCACCAAATAGAAAGATAATTGCCCGGGCTGGGAAATAAAACATGTGCGTAAAGGGGATCCAAGTGGCCTGAAAAAGGTAATGAAGAAATAGAAAAAGGCTAGGGTTTATGGACTTAGACAAATTTTGGAAACCCTAGGACATGGATAAAGACCTATTTCTCAAACCTTAAAAATGTTATATCTCCCTGGTTTTTGAACATTAGATCATGCGATCATGACTGGAGCTTGATGACATCATAAACTACCCTTGGCTAAGGGCACAAGCCATGAAACCTGATAGATCTTCTTTGCAAATAAAAACAAATTTCAGCCAGGGCAAGACAAATTTCACAAAATTTTGCAGGGCTAGACCATGTTCTTAGGATTTTTGCTATGACAAGAAAATGGCCTAACAATAGGCTCATGGGTAACTTTGATAGGAGCAAGTTTGACAGGTGCAATTGGAGCTTGGGAGGATTTATTCTTATGCAAAGGAGTAGAAAAAATGAGATATTTTTTAGATGTATGTGAAGGGTTATGACAAGGAGTTGCTAGGATATTCTGATCTTGACAAGGTTCTTTGGATAATGTAGGAAGAATACTTTTCTCTTGATTTTCAATAACCTCATTAGAGATGATGGAAGGAGTATCTTGATCTTTCTTGGGAGATGGATAAGTTATAGGAGGTGGAAGCGTATCATCTTGGAAGAAATGAAAGGGGGTGAAGGGATCATCATGAGACTCTAGGGATATGGGACTTTGGTCAACCATTGGATAAGGATGGATGGTATCTTGATCTTGATCTTTATTAATATTCATTTCTTCATACTTCAGATTGTATTCTTGACATGGAACCGCTTCTAAGGATGAGGTAGGAGTTTAGATATGTGTGAGGGGTTCTTGAAGGGCTAATGAAGGAACATTTAAGATAGGTATGATAGGCATGGAAGCACAAGAAAGCTTGGGATCTATGACCTTTGAAGCATGGAAGGTGCTTGTAGAAAGATGTATATTAGCATGAGAACCATTACTAGACATGGGCTCATTATTTTGATCAAGCTTGAATGCAATATCTTCATTAGATGAGTCGTTAGGAATCTCAATTTCAATTATGTCATCATTAATGAGATCTTGGGTTTTGTGTTTCAACTCCATACAATCTGAAGTTTTATGCTCATTATTTTGATGATACACACAGTAAGTACTCAAGAATGAAAGTCCCCTGGAAGTGGCTGGAGGTAATGTGATGAGATTGTTTTCAAGCAATTCTTCCAAAGCTGATTTATAGGACTGTCCCAGAGGAGTGATTGATATGTCCAATGGATATTTAGATTCCATTTTTTTTGTCAAAGAAATCTGAGATTCAAGATCATGATGATCTAATTTGTTTCTAGCATAGGACTGATAGACAAGAGTCTTAGTTGAAAGTAATGTAACCTCTTCATTTTCTTGATCAAAGATTGGATTATCATGGATTGGTAGAATAGATTCTTGATCAAAGATAGGTTGGTTATGAAGATATTCTTGATCAGAGATTGGATTGTTAAGAATTTGATATTGCTCAAAGATAGAGTTGATGTGAAATTGTGAAGTGTCCTTGCTTGAAGAATGTGAATATATAGATTGATCATTATCAAAGAGAAAAGGATAGATTTCTCTCAATGAGTATTCGTTAGAGGAAGTATCATTTTCTTACTTCAAGTCTTCAATGTCAAATTTCAAAGATTGGATTTTCTCTGATAAGGTTGCAATAAGAATCTATTCTTCCTTCTTGTTATAGTTATAGGATCTAATCCACTTGTTTTCAGCCATGATGTGATCGTTTCAATTCTCTTGATGAGAAAGTATGATCTCTTGTGATGTTGTTCATCTCTTGGGACTTTGAATTTGATGTGCCAAGAAGGCCATGTGCATGTATGATCATTTTTGAGAAAAATCAAAACTTTAATTTTTCATATTTTTTCAATATTTTTTTAGGTTTTAGTAATTTACATTTTTTAATGTCTTCTACTCATTTTTGGGAGTCGAGACTATCGATAGTCTCAAAAATTGGATTGTCGAAGGCACACTATTTTTTAGAGTGAAATGAGAACTTTTGATTATCTTTCCAACAGTGGAAATGGTTCGCAATTTCGAGCACCGAGTCAAAACTTATGGTCTTGCCAAGTTGGGGTAAAAAATTTAAAACAAATTTCAATTTTTTTTTAATTTTTGATATAGACATCTACCAAAACCACGGATCAATGATCAGTTAGGTATGACAGTCATTTCAGAGTATGAAAAGGCTGATAGATAGCATAACATCGTATGATAAAACCCAAAAAAGGATGCGATAAAACTCAACACGGTGTGAGATAATATGGTGAAAACCACTCCTGTCATATGATAAAACTTAGAATTGCATGCGATAATATGGTGAAAACCAATTTTGTCATAAAATAAAAGTCAACACTGGGTGCGATGAAACACTCATGTCGTATGATGAAATGCTGGGCAAAATGACAGAAGGTAAAAAAAGGACAATTTGCCACCAAATTTTGGAATTTTGACCAATCTGGATTGTTTCAGTTTTGGATTTGTGACAAGTTTGAGTGTTTCCAAGTAGGCAGTAGCGTGATCAAACAAAAGTCTTCAAACAATCCACCAAAGGAAAAAGCAACTTTGGAGATGCAAGCACTTGTGAGGTCTTAAGAGGGTGTTGCAATATGTCAAGAGCGTTAAGCGTGTGTTCCATAATGATTTGCACAGATCTCAACATATTTGAAGACACATCAAGCCAAAAAACTACCTAAGGTCAAGGCTAGTATCAAAATCTTTGCCCACAACTTAGTATTCATTCGCCTCACACAAGGTGATGTTGACTTTTCCGAAGATAGCATCCAAGGGAATACATATGGTGAGTAGACTTGAGGTGATTCAGGTAAGGTCCACTTGGATCAATCCTTGCACAAAGATTATGATACTTTCAAAGGTAAGTTGGGTAGCTTCTAACCAATAGTGTCTAGCAAGGGCATCCATTTGCAACTATCCCTTGTAGTTTCGCTTAGCGGAATTGAGGCCTATAGCCCTACAAGCACTTCAAGTAAAGGTAGTCTTGCAAGCAAAATTTAGACCTCTCGGCCCTACACATCACTCTCGTGTGTGTTCTCCCAGTCAAACGATTGACCCAACACAGTTGATAGCTACATCCTTGTGGTTTTTGGCCAACAAGGCATAAATTTTATAGTGGGTTGGATGACTTGGTCTTGCTTTGTCCCACTTGGGTCGTTCCCGCAAGATTTTTACCTCAACGGTAGGCCCTCTAAAGGTAAAATGAAAAGAGAAGTAGATAGATTAATGAAGGTCTAAATTTCTGATTTACCACTCCTATCGTATGATAAAACTCAGAATTGCATGCGATAATATGGTGAAAACCAATTTTTTCATAAAATAAAACTCAAAACTGGGTGCGATGAAACACTCATGTCATATAGTGAAATGCTGGGCAAAATGACAAAAGGTAAAAAAAAAGGACAATTTGCCACCAAATTTTGGAATTTTGACCAATTTGGACTGTTTCAGTTTTGGATTCGTGACAAGTGTTGAGTGTTTTCAAGTAGGTAGTAGCGTGATCAAACAAAAGTTCTTCAAACAATCCACCAAAGGACAAAGCAACTTTGGGAATGCAAGCACTTGTGAGGTCTTAAGAGGGTGTTGCAATATGTCAAGAGTGTTAAGTGTGTGTTCCAAAATGATTTGCATAGGTCTCAACATATTTGAAGAAACATCAAGCAAAAAAACTACCTAAGGTCAAGGCTAGTATCAAAATCTTTGCCCAAGACTTAGTATTCATTCGCCTCACACAAGGTGATGTTGACTTTTTCAAAGATAGCATCCAAGGGAATACATATGGTGAGTAGTCTTGAAGCAGGTAAGGTCCACTTGGATCAATCCTTGCACAAAGATTATGATATTTTTGGAGGTAAGTCGGGTAGCTTCTAACCAATGGTGTCTAGTAAGGGCATTTGTTCGCAACTATCCCTTATAGTTTCGCATAGCGGAATTGAGGCCTATAGCCCTACAAGCGCTTCAAGTAAAGGTAGTCTTGCAAGCAAAATTGAGACCTCTTGATCCTACACATCACTCTCGTGTGTGTTCTTCCAGACAAACGAGCAACCCAACACAATTAATAGCTACATCCTTGTGGTTTTTGGCCAACAAGGCATAAATCTTATAGTGGGTTGGATGAGTTGGCCTTGCTTTGTCCCACTTGGATCGTTCCCGCGAGATTTTTACCTCAATGACAAACCCTCTAAAGGTAAAATGAAAAGAGTAGTAGATAGGTTAATGAAAGTCTAGATTTCTGATTTTCCACAAGAGAAAAGAGCATACTCTCCTACTCCATAGCTTCTCCCAAGCACATCAAACACATTCATTTACCAAATACTCTTTGCAAGTGAAAAACCAAGTAGGTGAAGATTTCGTATTCAACCTCTAGGAGGTGAAGAGCATACTCTCCTACTACCCAACTAGTCACAAGAAAAGAAGCCTCCTAATTAAGCTAGATGCCTAGAAAAATCAAATTTATGAAAGCACGATGTTGATTTGTATCTCCAAGGCAACCTGCAGCACAAATAGTTTTAGTAGTCTCAAATATGTCTTTGGCAAATGTCCTACAACCACAAAGCATTAGTAGTCTCAAAATAAGGCCATGTAGATGACTTTAACAAGCAAATTCTCCCACAAATACCTTGCAAAAACTTGTTATTTTCTGCAAAACAGAATGTTAAAGCCAAGATGAAGCCGAATCAAGCACTAAAATCCAAAAATTCAAGCAACTAGACCCCTAAAAATGCTCTCTATTTTTTATATGATGAAATATAGTCAACATCATATTATCGTACGATGAAACTCATAAATCCATACAATGAAGATCAGAGTTCTTATGTCATACCCTTAATCCATATTATCATACAATAAGACTTGCAACTGCATGTGATGAAAGAAAGTGTTGTACGATACTATGTACTATTGGTGCGATATTCATCACAGTTTTGGAAAATGAATAAAAATATCCTGTAAGAAATGGGACCAAAAACTGATTCAGGTCTCATGGTGGGTGCCAAAAATGTGTGGTTAAATATTGGTAATCAATTAGAATGCAACCAACACTCAATAAACCATTAACTCAAGATTTTAGCTATAGGAGTCCATATCAAATAAACCAACAAAACCTTCAAAAGCAGCTTATTGCTTCCTAGTTGAAGTGAATTTAATCATTTTGTAATGCTCATCAAATTGGCATGAAGAATTAATGACTTGACTACTCCAAAATGGAAGATTTAAATGCAATGCAAATCTAGAAATGAAACTAGAATGCAAGATTTAACAATACTAAAATGAAAGCAAACTAGATTAACAATGCAAGATTATACTACGAATGAAGTAAACGAAGAATGCAAGATAGCTACTAAGCATATGATGAAAGCAAACTAAGAACTAGGAATTCAAAATAACAAGATTATTTTAGAATGCAAGAATGCAAGAATGTCAATAGTGCTAATCACCAAAATGCAAGATGGAACCCTTGAGCCAAGGAAGAACTTCCTTTTAAAGGAATTGCCTCAAGAATTAAGGTTGGAGATTAAGAGACAAAAGATGTTAAGTAGAGATGAGTCGTGGGAAAGATGAATCCATGTGAAAGGATTCAAGAATTTTGATTGGAGAATAAAACAAAATAGAAAATCCTCTTTTGATTGTCAATTAATCAAGATTAAGTTTGCACAAAGTGTTCTTTTTAATAAAAGTGCTAGGACTTTATATTAAAAGTAAGTTTTGACAATTAAATGATTTTTCAAATTTAAAAATAATTTATGCTTGATTTTTAAGAAATATTTTAATTATGCAAGGAGGATTAATCAGGTTGCTTACATAATTATCTCTAATAAAATGTCTTTGAGATTTAGAATTTATTTTAAGGCAGTTTGATCGAAACTAGGGGCTTAGATTCCACAAGACAAATTTTAGGTGATTACAGATCTTGCCAATGTACATCAATCCTCATATTTTGTAATTTTAGTACATCTACTAACCAAAAATATATACAAACTATAGACTTACCTTCATTACCTAGACCCATTGTAGCATTATACCATTCGACAATAGATTTCACATTAATCAACTTTGCATTATCTTTGCACTTCAACTCTTATCATGTTAAGGCTCTCTTAACACAAGCTTCCACTTTTGATGCTTAACCTTAAAAAGATTCAACATATGTATAGTGTGATTCAGTTTGACATAAAAAGACTTTCCAATTCAAAAAACCTTTGACAAATTTTAATTTGAGGATACATCTACAAAAATTGTCGAGTCACACCCAAAAAATGCTTTTGATGTGGCCCATGATTTTGACTACCAATTCTCCTTCTTACATCTCTATTAGGAGACAACCTTATGTTATTTTTCCAAAAAAAATCAATAAGTGATCTCTTCATTTCATTAATTAGTTTATAATTCTCCTTCTTACATCTTTATTAGGAGATAACCTTATGTTATTTTTCCAAAAAAAATCAATAAGTGATCTCTTCGTTTCATTAATTAGTTTATCTTTCCATGGGAGTCTACTGCAAAATACTAATAATCCATAGTTATTTGGATCCTCCACTCTTTAATGCTTTCTAATGACTCATTAGATTTTTTTCTACTTATTTTCAATTTTTTACTTGTCTTTATAATGAGGTAAGCTTTCTTGGTTTGATTTCTTACTATTGATGTGATGACACATTGTGTGACATTCCTATCATTGGTGTGAGGTGGAATGCCATTTTTAATCTCTACAACAAGAGGTTAGGGAGAAGCTTCATATGTAAGTAGTAGCACATGCATCATCCAATCCTACACATGCTTCAATGGCGTTGTTGACTCCAACATATGTAAAACACATGAGAAATCCTTCTACATGAATGTCTCCAAAACTTTTCATGTTCGGAATGATCTTGATGAGATCGAGAAATTTGACGTCCCCTTAAAAAAGGGACCACATTTCCTACCAAAGGATTCATAAAGAGTCATTCTACACAAAAGCCAAAAAGACGAATAACCCCCACCAGCCAACAAACCGAAACTTAAGAGGACCTACAACAAAGAAGTCTAGGTTAAAGCAAGACTAAAAACCCTAGGGAAGAAAGCTTTGGTTGTGTTAAGAAGCAAGCCTTCCCTACGTGGGCACACATGGAGATGAAGAACATGCATGGGGATGTAAACAAAACATTTCCCATTGCTCTCCAAAGAATCATGTAAGCAAAATTTAAAGTAATCATGAGAGAGATGTATGGGTATGATCAATACCACATGAAACAAAAATATATGCAAATATAAAATGAGCTTATAACCACCCAAGGACAATAATGTTTGATATCCACAACATTCCTATCAAGGTGAGCTGAGGAGAGGGGGGGCACTATGAAAGATCAAGGATAGAGTTTAATCTATCTCATGTATCCACCCATTTGTTGACCAAGGCCAAGAAAGAGGATTGATCATTCTCGTTCTAGCCAAGAGCCCTATAGCCTTTTTAAGTATATAATACTTGAGTATGAAAGCTATGAAGGGCTTACAAAAGCCTAATGCCTCCTCCATCATACTTCCACATTTCCAGTCAAAACATGTCGTTCAAACCCAAAATGACAAACAAATAACCTGTTCTAAAATCACCTTCCATTCTGCCCCATTGTCTGTCTGTGAACAAAGAAAAAATGAGCCCCTTTCAATAAAATGGCCTTGATAATTGAGAAGAACACAACTGGCCCTTGTCAAACCTTCCTAAATCACCTTCCAGTCTGCCTCATTATTTGTCTTTAAACAAAGAAAAAATGAGCCTCTTTCAATAAAATGGCCTTGATAATTGTGAAGAACACAATTGGTCCTTGTTAAAGCAAGACTGCTACTTGAGGAACTATCTAATTTGTGAAGTCCTAGGGGTTTCCTCCATGACAATTGTTTACAAACTTTTCATAAAAAATAAAAATGGTTACACTCGACCAAACACCAATGTGCCCCCGTGACAAAACATAGAGGCAATACAACTTAACACTGTCAGCATATAAGTGATAATGGATATGTTTCCACAATTTTTTGCTAGAGCTGCTTGGTTCTCACGTTGGAGATAAAGGTTCAAAACGTTTCATATCTCCCTAAGTAACATCTTAGCACTAGGAAGCATGCTAAAATGAGGGTCCTTGTTCAATTGATAGATAGCAATAGTCTTGTAGATGATGTCATTGAAGCACGCTAGAGTCATGCATATAAGAGAGAGGAGGAGAATAACTAGATGCACTATAGGAGTAGATTGGAAGTATAAGATTTTAATCTAGAGCACACCAAATGGACGCAAAAGGGAGATGGAGGAGAGGTGTAGTAGATGCCTTGCAAGAGGAGATAACAGGTAGGATAAGCATTCAAGTTGGAGAAGCACAGATTGGAGATTGTAGGACTGTTAGGCCCAAAGGTGAAGATGGAGGTGGCAAGAAGGATCTATGTAGGATGAATTGCAATTGCAGCAGTATCCGTTGATGATAGAGCATTAGTTAAAGCAGTATCCTTGCAAAGATATGTATGAGATGTGGACCCTGTGAACAAACCCTAACAATCTCAAAGATAGGGCCCCAACAGAAAACCTGGTAATTAGTTAAGATACAATTTTATTCTGCAATGTAACAATCTGTAAAGCTTAATCTATCACTCCATACATGGAATCTGATGGATAAATTGGTCTTTTAATATGTGTATGCTAATTTTCCAACAAGAAAAGTGCAACTGGGGAACAGATATGTCCAGACAAACAAAAGACAGCTATCTGGTAATATAATGCATCCCAGATCATGTGAGAACTGCAAAGACATTTTTTTCTTCATATTACAGTTTTAATTTATTGGATGAAAGTTGCTGTGGAAAGCTTTACAAATAGTCAGTCACCAAAACTGCATCAATAAAATACATATTAATCAGCATTTTACACTTGAGAAAATTAAAACTGAATAATGCATAAACCTGCATTTTTGCACGACCCTGACACCTTGTTCATGTCCATTCAGATCTTACAGAATTCCCTCTCTTACAGAAGTCGAGTTAAATATTTTAATTTTTTACAAAAAAATATTGATCACTAAGTGTCCTAATATTCACATTTATTTGTAAGTGAATCTGTTAGCTGTATTAGCATTTGTAGATTGGCTTAAAATAAAACTGGCTAGAAATCTTGAGGAACAGACACATTAAAATAAGACCTGCAATGAAAAATGATGCCAAATTTATTGTCCAAACCATAAATAATATAAAAATAAAAATTGCTTTATGGAGCTAAATATATACCTTATCCAACCACCAGTGACTAAGGAATACTAACCAGCTATGAATTATTGGGTAACTTGGGCATGTTTGCACCTGTATCAAAAAAAAAAAAGGTCGTCACAATCTAGAGTTATGAATTATGAGTCAAATTGAATCTGTCAGCGTCTTTCAAACTATGCGAACTCCCCTTGGATGAGACCATGAACATTGGTAGTCAAATGTATACTGATTGAAAATATTTTGTAACTGGAACCACATTCCATAAATGATGAGACTCCTAAAACACTTCATATGAAGTTGACGTGAAGATCCAGAAAGGAATTGAAGAGTAATGTTTACATTTATATCAAGAACTTCCACATAAAATCTCTTACATACAGCTTCAGGATACATGCATTTTTCCTTCACAGTTCAAATTCTGACTACTTGCACATTTCTGATTCTTAAAGCAAGATAATTTAGGAATTTACACAAGTAGTAACTTATACACAACCTATTCATGTAAGTAAATGGTAGAAATAATTGCACGCATATTGTTTTATAATCCTATTACCTCCTTATTTCTGCAAAAATTGTTGTTGAAGCCATTATAGATGTCAACATAAAGATGTAGATTCCATTACAGGGATTACAAGATTGAGCAGTCCATCAAGATTATGAAAGTTCAGATTGTTAGCCTTTTTCACCACAGATATTTCCTGTTCTCTGTAACTTGAATCACTAGCAGCATCCAAAGCACTACTTGCTTTTGAAAAAGCTGCAAATGCTACATTAGTATCATCGACCTGCAAGTATAAAAAAATTCTCTCTTACATGCTTTTACTAATAGAGACTGAGAAATCTGTTCAAAAACAATGTTCACAGGATAAAACAAAGCTAAATGATACATGGATTAATGTGACAGTGCAATTTCATATTCTAGAACCACATGTTTCATCTATCAAATGCCCAAAGGCAATTTTCAACTTACAAATTGTAACAAACGGTTATAGTGTTCGCAGTGTTGTGTATCAATCAAATAATTTCCTGATGCAGTTAGAGATGCAACTCCTTTTTGTTGATTCACAACTGTTAATGCATGGCAATTCAAGTTGTCAACATCAGAGGCTGATGAACGAGGAGATTCGCCTGCACAAACAAAAGTTCGATAACTAGTAAATAAGCTACTTAGAAATCATAATAAGTTAACAAAACTCAGTATACATTACTAAAATTTACTACAATGACAATCACCAACTACCCTGGGCATTAGACTTGTCTCCTACACACACACTATCAATTACAGAAATGACTAATCTTGGAATTGTCATACAAACAGTTTAGAATTTCAACCCTGTAAATGATCAGAGTGTATACCGTTTGCCCATATAATGAGCAAATCAAGAATTTTGATGCCTAAAATCCACAAAATTCACTGAAAATCTAGTTTCATGGTATTTTCTTTAATTGGTAAAAATCCTCATCTCTAGTGATCCCAATGATTCAGAATACTTGCCTTTCATTCAATTTAATGAAGAATTGAAAAACTTATAAGTGAAAAACTGAGCCTAGTATTTACATCCATTGAATGCATTTTATCATACTAGATATATGAATTGGAAGACTCACACCATAATTATGGGTACTCACCTCCAGCATAAGAAATGTCTCCAGATACCAAGAGACTTCAGATGAAATTTTTTCAAAGTTTCTCTTAGAAATTGGGAACTTCCTACAGAAGTTTCTTATTCTTCTATATATAAATTGCATTAGTTATTTTCCTTAAGTGCTGATATTTTGTTGGCAGGAGCTAAAAGAACTACAGAAATACAATAGGACTTCAAATTTTTACTTTTTGCATTTAACTTTTTAAGTGTACAGGTTTTTTCTAGTAGAAAATTCTCAGCGCCCAACAAGGTACTAGTAAGAAGAGAAACAATAAAAAGGACTAAGATGTTTGTCTACTGAAGTTTTCTTAATTGATTATAATATTGCCAATCACTGAGTGGCACCGTATCATGTTTTTAAATAATGGCATTCCCATCCTGGTTCTCATCTGCTTTTTCTAGGTGGCTATCATTAAAAATTTAACAGCTTGGACAATGATGATGACTATCAAATACCAATATAATGTCTTTGCTTTCAGTGAAATTTATTTCAGTACTACTTTTTTTCTATTTTTAAATATTTTACATTTTTTTAGTTGTATATAACTCCATACTTTTTGTTAATTTAAACATTTAAATAGTTTTACTTTTTGATGTTTTCTTTCTTCTCAAGGAAACAACTAGATGTAACCATCAAAATGCATGACTACTAAACCCTCTGAAATGATCACTAACTAAACCATTGATCAGGAGTAAGATGTTTGTCCACTTAAGTTTTATCAATTGACTGATAATATTGCCAATCATTGAGCTGCACCATATCATGTTTTTAAATAATGGCATTCCCATCTTGGTTCCCATCTGCATTTTCTAGGTGGCGGTAATGTCCCTTTCCTAAGCTAGTTCAGCATGGTGGAGTCATTAGCTTATTTAGTCGATTCCCATGGGCTAATGATTAGGGTTAGGGAATCTTGGAAGCAGTAGCAGGTGCGATTTCATATTCTGACATTTGAATGAGCATAACATTTCTTTCTAGAACCTTTTTGGGTTAACTCTCCCACACCTATTTTAAGCAAGTCAATTATTTACTATTTTTAATATTGATGGTGGGACCAGTTTTGATTATAATCCCAACTTTGATATAGGCCAGAGACTTTAAATTAAGTGATGATAAATTATAAGTTAATAGATTTAAATTAAATATTAAATTGTTGTCATTTAATTTTATTTATTTAATGAAGGGACTATAGAGACCAAAGATTAAATTGAAGGTGATTTATTTTAATGGATGGGCCTTTATTATTTAATGCTACATTGAAAATGAAATGATTCTTATTAAATAAAAGCAAAAAAAAAACATTCCTGAAAAAATAGCAAAAAGATAGTGTTTTTTTTAAACAATGAAAAGGAAAAAACACTACAAGAAAAATAGCGAAAAAACACAAAAAAAAGTAAAAACATTCCCAAAAAATAACGAAAAACCAAAAAAAAGTGTTTCCTTTATTTGAAAAAGCAGCAAAAAATCTATAAAAGAAGGATTGGGGCTCTCATTTGGGGATGTTAAGTTTGATTTTTGATATTGCTTCTGTTTCGAAGAGATTGCTTTTTCATCTTTGGTTTGTGAGGCCGAAAACCCTTGTAGGCAACATTCATCTTGTTGAAAGATACGATCTGGAGAACAATCCAGTAATTTCATTTAAAGGTCACATTTGGGCAATACTGGGATTTACATTTTTAGATTTGCAAAGCTTATTGGATATCAGATTCGCTAAGAACAATTTCCCAGAAGATTGAGAAGGGTTAAACTTCTATTTTGCTTGTTGTATCTCCTTCCTTGCTGGCCAAACCATTTCCACCCAGCCATATCACTTCTTGAGGGTCAACGTGAGGATTATAGGGCAGCCATTGGGCTTTAAGAAGCCGATACCTGCATTCACTAAAGATCTTGGTTGTTGTTTGACAAATATAGACCCAGCCATACCATTTGAAGCATTTTAGCGAAAAACCTAGGGTTTATGGAACTTATATATGCTGGTCATTATTGCTGCAGTCATTTATTTTCATTACCAGCAAATGGGTATGTTGTATTTGGTTTATAATCAGATTTATCCATCTGGGTATCTTCAGTTTTGTCATTGGGTTGCACTTTCAATTTGGATTGATTTTAAAAGAGAAAATTGCAAGCATTTCCTTTATATTTGCTGTCATAGTATTGAATTTATTGCAATATAAATCAACTCTTTCTATTCTCTTTATCAAATGTTCTTAAACTCAAAAGCAAAACAAAAAAAATAAAGCAGATATAAGGGTGCATATTACAGTGGCTAGTATTTGAAATTTAACAACTTGCATAATGATGATGGCTATCAAATGCCAATATAATGTCTTTGCCTTTGGTGACATTTATTTCATGACTTCTGGTTTTTTCTATTTTTAAACATTTTACATTTTTGTACTTGTATAGCACTCCACACTTTTTACTAATTTAAACATTTAAATAGTTTTGCTTTATGATGTTTTCTTTGTTCTCGAGGAAATGACTAGATGTAACCATCAAAAATGCACCAGTACTAAATCCTCTGAAATGATCACTAATTAAACTATCGATCAATGATTTTAAACAAACCTAGATTAAGGACAACTTTAAAAAAAGGGCTTTTGGAGATAAATGTGTAAAACACTTGAGCTCTTCAAAATTTCAAATATATTTGAATGAGACATAAAACTATATAAAATAACCCTACCTAGACAGCACAAAGTTCTTAGTAGATACCAATAGATAAATGTATATCAGATAAAGTTATGATGACAATACTACTTTCCTTCACCTGCACCTTCATGTTTTATGGTTAGACTGTCAATCCCATTATCTTGCAGAACATTGAGTATGGATAACGTCTGACACTTTAACAGAGTATGTCTAGAACAAATAAGCATTCACCCTTCAATATAGCATAGAAATCCCTAATGTGATCCTCTCAGCCATGGCAATTACAAATAAAAGATTTCAAATCAACAAATGAATACAATGTTAAAAACTACAAAGTGTAATTAAAAACTAACCCGTTGGAACCAAAACAGCAGCTGATTTAAGTTCTTGTCTCTGTCTGCTTAAAAACAGAGTCTTGGCCATTACAACATGCATACATGCAAATCCTGTGCATTGGTAAGCTAGAGAAGCAGCTGCCCACTTTCCATTTCGTTCATACACCTTAGCACAATCCCTATAAAACAAATGAGCATATTTTATAATCAATGTAATCAAGAATTAGAAAGTGAATAATTAAATATAAACTCTCAGTGACCTTTAACATACTGTAGAATCAAAAACAGTCTGAACTTCAATATTAAAAACCTCATTGAAGCAATCTTCCATTACAAGGAAGCTTTCATGACCTTAAAAAGAAAAAAAATTATGCTTAGCTGGTCTAATCACTCTGAAAAACAGAATTTGTTATCTAACTATTAACTTCACAGAAATATCATAGCTTACTACAGCCAAAGGGGACTAACACATTATTTTTCATTGACCAACTAGGAATTGACCCTAGGACTTCTCATGTGCATGTTAGGGTGCTCTACAACTAAGTGTCTGGTCCTCTTTGTAACCAAGGCTTTCTGATAGGCTCTTTATTGCAATTCAAGTGTGGCCGGTTTCTCCAGCCCCCCCTCTTCAAGCATTTTTTATGCTTGTGGCTCCTAGTGTAGCTTTGGTACCATGTTACCTTTCATGAACCAGCAAGGACTTGAACCTAGGACTTCCCATGTGCATGTTGGGGTTCTCTACCACTGAGCTGCAGGTCCTCTTTCTGATGGGGGCCTTTTGGTAGGTTCATTTCTCCAACAGAATGTGTACATTAAAACTTGCATATACTTCTATATAATAAATACACAAAAAGTGCATTTTATAACAAAAAGAAATTAAATCAATTCTGTCACTTCTGAAACTTTTATGAACAGACTGTGGTAACTACAATCCAAAACTTTAAAAGCAAGCTTAAAGGACTGATTTTCATTTGGTACAATTTATTCCTGGTGTAGGTTGCTAACCTTGAATTTACTTGGAAGCTTGGTCAAAATGGTCTAAACCTAGATGTACAATTTTTTAAGAATTTATAAGTTAGATGGGAAAAAAATTAAATCCTGCTGTGGACTTCAACAATGGAATCTCATTTTCCGAATTGGTATCTAGCTTGAAATGCCCTAGAAAATGACCTTTGCCCTTAACTCTACCTTTCATGACCTAAACTGGAAGCCAAAAAGGTCTTCAATAATTATGCAAAGCAAGTAAATCTAGCAACCAGACTATATACTATCAATTTCACAGTAAGTACAAAAAGATTGCACTTCCAGAAGTCTCATAGAGATACAAACATTCTATAAGTCATTGTTTCTCCTGAGAGATACAAACATTCTATAATTCAGTAATCATCAAACTACAAGAAAAAGCCTGTTTTAGAGTTCAATCCAATCCTATTTTAATTGTTCTGTCAATATTTCTCCTGATAGGTACAAACATTTTATAGTTCAGCAAACATACACCTATGAGCAAAGGCCTGTTTTAGAGCTTAAACCAATCCCATTGTTATTGTTCTGCAATGATTGACTATCACCTCTTAATGCTATGTTCTGCATTCTTCCAGTTGTTCTTATGCTATAAAATAGCCATTATTTCTTCTAATAGATTAAGCATTTTATATTTTAGTAACCTTACAACAAGTAAAGGACCGTTTTAGAGCTTTGTCTAGTCCCATTATTATTCTTCTGCAGATACTGACTAGCGTTTTTTGATGCTATGATCTGCATTGTTCCAGTTATGCAGGTGCTAAAGACTAGTTATTGTTTCTTCTGATAAATACAAACAGTAATCATACAACTACTAGCAAAGGCTTGTTTTAGAGCTTAGACGGCCCTGTGCTATTGTTCCTCAGAAATTCACTAGCATCATTTAATGCTATGTTCTCCAATCTGAATGCTATGTTCTCCATTTATAGCCATAAAACCATCCAACAAGAATCTCCAAAAGTCTAAATGTCTTAACCACCATTCAGAATGCTAAGACACATGACCATTTTGTGACCAAAACATGACATCAGCATGCCACACATTACATGTAACATGACTTCATATGAGTAACCACCATCTATACTAAGCCACTACCATTTGCACCTTGTCAAAGGTTGTTGACCCGCGATACCTAAACTGTAAACTTTTCTTTCTACAATATTGCCAAACACTACCCATGGCTTGCAGTAGCAGAAACACACTCATAATGAAACAATGTTACTTGTAGCACCTCTAGACATCCCCTAGAACATCATCATGCCCTTGATTATCACTACTTGATTATCATGCTTTTGAAGTTGAGTTTTATAAGAAGAGAAAAAGATTATTGTGTTTACATTAGATGCATTGATGATTGTATAATAATTGTTGCCTTGTATGTGGATGACTTTATTTTTCAATAATACTAAGGGTACAATTAGTGAGCTAAACATTTAACTTTCAGATGCATTTGAGACGAAAGATCTTGAAGGAACAAGGTACATATTATGAATTGAAATCAACAGCGATAAAATAAACATAGAACTTTGGTTATCTCAGAGTATGTATGTTGATACTTGATACTATTCTAAATAGATTTAGTGTAAAGGGTTGTAATCTAGTTAGAGATCCTTTACCAGTTGGCACTAAGATTTCATTGAATATGTGTCCTAAGAGTGAAGATGATTTTAAGAATGTCTAATGTGCCATACGCTACTGTTGAAGGAATACTAGCGTATGCAATTGTTTTTATTTCTGATTATTGTTTGATTTATTCTAGTACCAATAGTGTGGTTAAGGCAATGGAGTACAAGCTTTTGTTGGTACTGATTGGCCAGGTGACTTAGACAATCTAAGGTTCGCTAATGGATATGTGTTTACTTTGTTTGGAACAGCAGTGAGTAAGATGAGGAAGAGGCAGTCCATGGTCGCATTATCCACTACTGCAGCAAATTCTATGACTGCTACCCATATATCTAAAGAGGCAATTTGGTTACAAAGGTTCTGTATAGGTATCATGTATCATGTGCGGACTAAGTATGTCGATGTTCAATACCATTTTGTTCGTGAAACGATTACTAATCGACAAACAAAGGTAAAGAAGATTGAGACCAAAGAGAATGTTGCAGATTGACTTACTAAACCTGTGAGCAGAAAAACATTTATATGGTGCAAGGAGGCAATGGGCCTTTTTCCTAGCTCTTAGTTGACTTATGTTTTTCCTATGGATGTATTTACAATATACAATGTCAAGTGGGAGAATGTTAGAATTAAGATGCCATCAACCTTGTAAATCCTGTGTATTTATTTCTTCTATATTATTTGTAAATCATTCAAAACTAAAAGGGATGAAAAATTCACCATTAGTTGTAAATAGCTTTTACCATTAGAACTTACTGTGACAATAATTAATTTTCACCACGAATCGGTAACTAATTATTTACTGACATTAATATACCATTTACTGGAAGAGAATCTTGATAGTTAAGGTTGTTTTGGATGCCCAACTCCCCATTAGGTTTTTTTTTGGACACTTGTGATGTTTTGGATGGTTATAATCAGTGTTACAAGACTCGCACTCACCTCAGACTCAACAAGCTGTTTTTTGACTTGGACTCGAACTCCTTGCCCAAACTCAACAAAGAGTTGGCAAATCAAAAAAACATGACATATAGGGATTTTTAAGATTCAAAACTTGTTTCATGCACCCTTTAGTTAATTAACTTTAGAGACACAATAAACTAATCAAAAGATGAACCTATAAGTTGTGTTTGTTTCATTGGATATAAGGCCGTGGGAAATGCAAAGGAGCCAACACAATCAAAATGCAGAATGGGGAGAGCTGTTTCATGCAATTTGGAAGATTATTGATGTTAAATGAGATTGCCATTGTCACCTGAGCTCCGTGTTACAAGATATTCTTGAATCTACCATTCTCCTATAGTGTATCATACAAGAGGATCAAGTGAAAGGAGGGCTATTCAAGTGCCTTGTAAACAGTTTTTCCTGATGCAAAGGAAAGATAAGCAGCCATTGAGTTGCCATTGTGTAAGCAAGTGAAGAGCTTCTTCCCTAAAATATGCACATTAGAGTAAGGAAGACAATAACACGGTATTATATTGATAATTTAATTTGCAAGCAGACCTCATCTATAGCCTTTGTTCTTGAAAAATGGAAATAACTAATAGATTTATAAATAAATTCTGTTCTTCCGAATATCCAATGTCAGAAAAATGGTGGGACTACCTTGCCCAAGAAAACAAATCACTTTGATGGATGGTAATGTATATCCTAAGTCAGCTGTGCAGTTCTTACTTGTAAGCATTCTTGAAATGTATTTTAAAATATAACCTCTAAGAAGCTCAACCACTTGAGCTCACAACAGATATATGATTTGGTCATCATTTACCACAACTTCCTTTGACTTAAGAAAAATAGCGGTTAGAAATTTAAGTACTACAAACTTTAATAAAGCTCAATGATAATCAGGAAGCTGACTTTCCAATACATGATTTTCAGTTAATTGATAATATAATAATTTTCTAGCATACACTTGTAGGTCAAGAACTTGAGTGTTCACCATTCCTCATTTCAAGTATTCTCAAAGATGATCGACCAAATGATCTTTGATGACATTGATCCTAGATTAGAATGGATTGTAGCTAAGGAGGAGTCCTCATTTGGGGAAGATGATTTGGCTATCTTGAATTTGGATGATTGTGACCACAGTCATATAGAGGGGAACAACAATCTAGGGGTATCCTCTTCCACTTCACATTCTGTAGTCTAGGAGCCCTAAAGGCTTGTTATGTTATTTATTTTTGGTTTGTACTTTGACTTATGTTACAAAGGATACATATACTTGACCGAAAATTCGATAATAAGAATTTGAGAGTAAAAAGCAACATTGAATCTTTATTTACATCTTATGTTTGAATTTTGAACTTTGTTTCTTTTTCTCAATGTACATGGCATGAAATAATAATTGCTTGTTGCAATGGGTATATTGTACTTGACTGGAAATTTGATATCTAACAAGAAGTTGACAATAACTAGCAACACTGAATATTTATTTGTCTTATGTTTGAACTTTGAACTTTGGTTCTCTTTCCACACACTAGACTTGATAAAATAATAATTACTGGTTTTTTCATGTTTTCATTAGTATTTCCCATTTTGAACCAATATAATCTATTTAAACTTTCAGTTTCTTGTAAATGTAATGCTACTATAGTTCTTTGTATATGTACAAAACAAATATATTAAATAGACAGCCATTCGGATTTTAAATTAACACATGCCCTTACATACTCTTTGCTGTCACTGAAGGTTCTGCCCCTCAGCATCAACTAGTTAAAAGAGGAGACCCTTCGAAAATTAACTCATTTCCTAGAGAAATAAGTAATGTATAAAAGGAATAATCCATTTCAACTTATGACCCAAAATCTCTAAATAACTCTGTAATTTCTACTTAATCTCAACTTTCATTTAGCCCTGCTTTTCTCAACATAAAGTTTGCTAAAAGACACATTTGTTTTTTGAAAATCATCGATCTTCTTATTTATCATTTTTTTTAAATGTTGTTTCAGGATACCAGTCAATCAATTGTCGTTGCAAGTCACATATGTGGTAACACCAAAAACTGATGGTAGATTGTTTCTCAACATGCAAGCACAATTAATGTATTGTAAATGATAAGACCTCATACATTAATTGTTTCAGATAGCCATCCTCAACAACCATTCTAGCGTGTCTTTTTTTCATAATTTTATTCTCCACCTGCTCTTAGTAGATATTACATCTGTTTCAAAAAATGTCCATTCATGATTCATAGTCATAATGATTTAATCATAAAATAATACTAGCTCAGTAGACTTGTGAAGATGTAGTAGGCATGAAACTTGTAAAACAAAGTAAACATATTCATGTTGGATGCACCTTGACCTCATCCAAACATATGAGGAGAAAAGCATTATAGAAATTCACATACAGAAATTCTAAAGCAGCCTATTAGAATTATAAGGAAATACTGTATACATAATAGATCAAATTGTAGCAAGATGTAATTAAGAAAGTAGAAAATCTGAATAATAATAAAGATACTAAAATAGTCACCAAGTGCCATGAACCATAATACGCCATTAAGAAATTCAAATACCATAAATCATCAAGGATAGCAAAGGTCAAGAGTGTTATAAACCTATCAAGATAATAATTTATTGAGAATCATGAAGTCCATTTTGTCTATTGATATTAGCCTATCTTACCACAAAAATACTCCTGTGTGCTTGAAATTTCCAAGTGTCCCGTCTTTTAAAGGTGTTTAGGACATATAATTATTATAAATGCTTACAGTCAAATTACGTTATCTATAATACGGGATGAAACAAATCAATTCCTACTGCAGTTGGAGACAACTTATTACATATCAAAGATTCTCTGTTTAGAAGCTCTATCCATTTAACCAAATAATTAGCCCAAACCATTATTAATTTAATTTTTTATATTTACACTTTTAGAATGCATATAATCCGTGAATTTGCTCGATAAACTTCAACCATTAAAATTTAAATGCCACTAAGAGGAACTTACTCAGAAAGCCTAGCAGAGTATGTGAACAAAGCCATTGATTTATTTTCCCAGTGCCTCACACTATCAGCACTCAAAGACTCCAAAATTGAGGCACTTTGCAGAAATTTTAAAGATGCACGGAAATGGTAACCAATAACTTCAAGTTCATTGCCTCCATTGCTCTGGATCATACAATAACAAAGAGTTAACTAACCAGAAAGACCTCAACTCACACATCACAGATCACACAAAAATCCTAATGAATTTTGGTCAAACCCAAAGAATGAAGTGTATGGGCAATTTACATGAAACAAAAACAAACCTTAAGCCTATCTGCCTTCTGTTCCAAATCCCTGCCTTCTTCTAAAGCTGCATTTGCCATACGCGACTTATGATCCCTATTTGAACTTACAAGTGCTCCCTCAGTATCCCTTTCTACAAATCCTTTCCACTCTGGAGATTTTAGTTGGGAGCCTAAAGTCCCCTTACAAGATGCGTCTAATTGTTTATGAACTATAGAAGAATCACCACTAGAAGCATCAATCAAGGATCCTTCCAGTTGGTTGCCTTTATAAAGCAATATATCCAGACTGGGCTTCTCATTTGTTCCTGATGGTTTACACAGGTCTTCGGTACACATAATAAATCCAGAACGGTCACTCAGAGCATTACCAGTTATGCCTCCTTTTGGACTAGGGTTCCTCAAATTACAAGAATCTATTAAGTCGACTTTTCTTGCATTTGTGCGTTTAACCATTGATGGTTTTTCAGCTTGTACATTCCTTACAGGTAATGATGAAACAGAGCACTCTAATGGAGATCCTTGTCTTTCTGGTACAGCATGAAGAGACTTATTATAGCTGGAAAACTTAGATGAGCTGGATGTAGAAGATACAAATGGAGGCCAACAAGATGACTCCTTTTTCAAAGGTTCATTATGATCAGAAACCTTCTGCATTAATCCATGCCCCTTTGACTGTTGGTTGCTATGTTCTGCTATCTCATGAAGCATGCATTCCACATTTGATGAAATTTTTTTCACTTTTTTCTCTTGTTCATCTTTATTTCCTTTGCTTGCATAAGGCTGAATATACTCTGTCTTTAAAGATTTTACTCTTTTTCGCTTGGGTTGTCCTTCCTCCTCCCCTATTTCAAAATCCACCATGCAATTTGTTTCTAGCACCCCTTGATGGGTTGCCTTTCCTTTCTTCCCCTCCATGAGTTTCCTTTTCTTGGTTACCTGCTGCTGATCCTTAACTTTACCTTCTCTATTCATATTTTCTACACCATTTTCTTTGGTTAATGCAGCATTTGTTACAATTTTAAATCCATGACCTGTTCTCTCTGATTTCAGAGGCAGCAAATCCACCCCTTTGGCATCATGCACTGCCATGGAATGACCAAAAAGGGTTCTGTAATCTCTTCTACTAGAAAATATTTTCCAATACATAACAAAATTATTGGACAATGCTTTCAGAGAAAACGCAACTGTTACCTAAATAGTTTTTTGCCTTCATCTTTTTTGCAGAATCGCACTCCTTTAATTCGCCATCCATCTTACGCTTAACATTTAAAGTGTACGCACGGCTTACTTCAGCTTCACAGGCTGTCACGAGGCAATCAAAAACTCAAACAATTACATCCAAACACAAAGACACAAAACTCACTAATCACTGAATGATCTATCTACAAAAGGAAAAACACTACATCAAAATAATCATGTATAATCTAAAAAACTGTTGGAAGACAACTTTTTGTATTTCATGCCAAAAATGCAGATTCATATCAAACTCATAATTATCTGTAAAAACAAATTATGGTAACACAGTATCTTTTTTTGGTAAACAATAATTAGCAAGTTAGTTTCACCCTATATACTTCCCATCTATAAGAATATTTTTTGGTGTCTTAGGATTGGCTTTCAAAACAATTATTACATTTCGATTTCAACAGCATTTGTCATGCAGAAGTGTACACCTTCTATCTGCCAATCCAACTTGAACAATCTATAACCTAGGTAGTGAGAGGATCAAAGTTATAATTTATGCAACAAACCTACTAACATTCAAACATAATTTAAGCATAAAATGAGAGATAAAGATGAGAACAACAGTAGATAATAGAGGCCAACAAACATATAAGAGGTGCCTGTGAAGCACTCTGAGTGAAAAGACAGAATACTTTAGCTTGATGAAACAACCACCAGGATTTTATAACAAACTAATGATATATGAATTTCACAGTTTTTGTTAGTTGTAATTGTCAAATATGCCAAGTTGCTTCAGGTGCAATTTACTAACATCTACATCCCATCAAAAACCACTGCAAGATGGTAGATACATGCATGGTTATTGAAAGGCAATATCGCAGGTATGATTATAATTCTTCAGAGCATGGCCATCCCTATGTTGATATTTTATATGCACGCTGACATAGACAATCAATTTTTTATATATAAGAATAGTTGCAGTAGCTTAAGAGGTTGCATTTTGCAATGGCAACACACACACACACACACACTGCTTATAATTACATGTAGAACATTGGATTGAACACAGTCTTCAAGTCAGAATACCTCATAGTAGTAACACTTTCACTTAATTGAAATTTTTTCTGGCTAACTTCAGAAACACAAATCACCAATTTAATATCTTTCAATTTGAGTCTATCAAGCATTTGGGGAAGCCAAGGGAAACAAGGAATTTCACACAGTGTGCCCAAGTTCCACTCTTATAAAACCTATGGTACCCTGTAGTAAGTATAAACTGTATTCAAGCCCTGCTGAACATGCTCCACATGTATGTGTTCCCCTCAAGAATACCATTCAATCACTTGGCAGTCCGATTCTCTATTTTCCCTTGATCATTAACCTTGGCCTCTACAATATGTCTTTCCAAGCTCTGTCCGATGTCACAAAATCTCCTGCAATACATGTGATCTCCAACCCCTTTCCAACCTAAGTATAATCAATCAGTACATAATCTTTACAAATGGGGCATTCCATACAGAGGCAACAACCTTTGGACCTAAGGACAATCTGCTCTACTCTCAATTGTAACAGTGTAAACCAAAGGCTCCAACTTCAAAGTGTCACTCCTGTTCTCTGGTTTCATTGTTCACTTCATCCAACATGCAGCTCTAAATAATTTGAATGTTGTCTACTAATGCATTTCATTTACATTTGTATTTAGAACTGTACTTGACAGAAATGAATGCCCGCTGTAGTGTTTATGAATGCCAATTATGAAATCACAAACCACATGTTTTGCCAGTGTTTTGATGGTGGAAATTACAATTTAAACAATAACTCAGCCAACACAATTTATTTGATAGTTTTTTCCGATAAAAAATAAAAAATTTGCGATATGCATCTGAATAATAAAATGTTTGGCCGATTTTTGCAAGGTTGGAACAAATATTAAGAGAAGAATGTTTTCTTTTGTTTTATCTTAGCATTTGCACTGGATTGGAATGACCATTCAGACATATGAATGTTTTCTTTTGTTCCTCTTCGCATTAATAAAGGATTTTTGGAGGAATCAAAGCCTTTTCAAGCTGGATTTGAAGGATTTCAGGACACACATTTTTTTTATTTCTTTTCACATCTGCAACAGAATATTTTGGAGGAATCTAAAGATATTTTTAGTTGCAATTCAGTATTTTTGGGGCTGTAGGATGAAAACTGTTGGTTTTCAACTAGATTTTAATTTAGCATTCAACAATTATCAAAAAAATTTCAAGATTTCATCTTTTGGGTTCAGATTTTTTAACAAAATTCTTCCTTTCATTTATAATTTTATAAAAAATAAATCAAAATATATGCCCTCTTTTGGCATGAAAGGTCCTAATCCCCAACCCTAAATGCTGATTTCTTACCGGAATTTAAGCATGGGATAAAGGGCTTTTTTCAAAATGGTGATTTTTTTTAACATTTTAGCTACGGTTAGGGACTTTTATTTTAATTGAGAATTTGAAATTATTATACACAGTTATCATTTATGCACTATGCTATATGCAGTGTGCAATGCAACTTAATTGATGATAATTGATAAATAACAGAATCTATATTTCAAAAGTCACAGGGTATTTCTCATTTTATTTGTTGTCAAAAACTCTATCTCTATACAATTAAAATGCCTTCAAATTTAAAACAGCAATTTATACTTTTTTCTTTTAATTTTTTCAGCATATTTTGAAAATTCAATTTTATCCCAGACTTTTCCCTGATTTATCCTAACGTTTTAGGCAAATCTTTATCTTCTGGCCTGCAAATTTATTATCGAGAAATATTTTTGCTACTGTGGTTTCCTGTGTTATTGATTTTTCTCAATCTATATTTTTGCCAGCTTTATTGTTGAAGATTTTTTCAGAATTTTACCTAGCATTGAGTCAACTTTGGCCCTTCAACCAACTAATTTGCCATTGAGTCTGCCTAACGAATTTACAGAAACCAACCACATCCCCACTCAATTTTCACTAAAATAGAACTCTGAACTCTTCTCCATTGGAATGTCCTACTAAATGCATGCTTATGGCAAGAAATAATCCTTCAATTCTCCTAGTAGCCCTTCAAATAGGGTTCTTCCCCCATGACTTCCAGTGTAGGCATGATATCAAAAATGTAAAAGCAGTTTCAGATACCCATTTGGGCCTTATCCAACATACTTCAAAATGAGATAGGGTTCCTTTGTACGAACAGGGTCAATTATTGACTGCTACAGTTGGAATTAGGCCTAGTTAGGCTTATGGCTTAAGGGCAACTTATGTTTGGTCTTCCAAATTGATACCAAAGGGCATTCAAGAATGGATTTGGCTTGTGCAGGGTTCATACACACCTTTGAACATTCCACAATGATTCCTAATGCTCTTGTATGGACACAATGCAAATTTAGTCTTTCCAACCAAGGGTTTTAAGCCTGATACATAGAGATAACAGACAAACAGTCATTCATAACTTTTGCAAAACAAATAACTAAGGCAATTGCTTCAGTGAGACTGTAAATAAACCTAAGACAGACATTTTCTCTGATTTACATCAAGATCCAACAGTGGACAAGTGAGTTATGTCGTTTTTCCCAAAACTGGTAACCCTAGGTAGGGTTTTAGGCAGCCTGCATTAAAATTGACATAACTTTCTCCAAACTTAATGAAATTCAACCAAACCAAAACCAAATGAGAGGTAACTCATTTATCTTTCCAACCATACCACGCACAAGTCGTAAAAATGTCATACAGGTCCGTACCAATCAAGAAAACAGGACTAAACGTTAGAAAAATGCCCAGAAATGATTGCTTTATTCATCCAAATCTTCAATTACAATGTCTCTCCTTCTCAATTCGAGTTTAGAGGGTTTTTTAAAGGATATGTCCTTTCATCTCCCAATGAATCATAACCAATTTTCAAATTAAAACACAACAAAACACCTTTTTACCCGCCAATGACAAAAAGATGAAAAGTTGCTTTGACAACATTCGCAACTTTTTACAACATTGACAATTTCTTTGCACTTTTACTCCTAGGACCCTACCAAGACACAAACATAAAATGGTCTAAGAAGACCTTATTACATAAAAACAACTCAAGAGAAAACACAATGACCACCTTGAAGACTCCATTGCTCAGTGGATAGTCCTGCACCATACTCCCGAGGAAGAAAAGATTCAAGTTCCACTTGAGTGGAGGGTAGCAACAGGGAACCATGTTTGATATTTCTTGCTTGGTGTCTTTCGTCTCTACACATTGTCTTCTTTGGAACAGTTCTATGCTTGCTTCATCTTCACTTTAGGCTTCTTGAACACTTAGTAAAGGTAGTTGAACTTGTCAATATAAGCCTATACCCCATCTTCACTACTACCTTGTAACTGATACCTTTTTCCTTGATGGATATCATGTATGCCAATAGTACCTTGCTCTCCTTCAATGGCTTGTTTCATTTTCACCTTAGGTTTCTCACGCCTCAAGCTTTCAATCTCAACAAGAGCATTTAGGCTTCTCTTTTTATCTCTAACTATTAGGACTTCAAGCATAGGTTCTCGATCAATTTTACTGCACTCTACTACACAAAATAAATCATATACAACCTCAAATACCCCCCTTGTGAAATGTCTGCGATGAATGAGCATATTCTTCACCCATAAAATCAGAAAATGCAACCATTGCCTCTATTGTTTTTTGTAACATCTTCACCATAGTGTACTACATTTGTATAATCATCTTCATACACTGTATGCACATCTCTGTTTTCTCTATACCCTTGTCCATCTTCACTTTCATTTGCTGCACCTGTAAACACACACTCACAAATATTGTTAAAAACAAAATTTTGAGTCTCAATGGACTCATTGTCATCATCTTGTTCCTCTTCCTTGAATGGCTTAGGCTCTTCCATCATCAACAAAGACTTTCCAATGTCTGGTTCCGCTGTCCACTCTTGCCTTCTCTTCTGAATGATCTTCTTGATGGGCCATTTTTTCTTCTTTCTTATTGGCCAATGTCAACTATTTTCTTGGTTTGCTCTCTCAAGTAACTATTGCATCTCAAGATTCATTCTTTCTTCCATTTGTTCAAGGCTTGCCTTATCTCTGCTATCTCTTCCTCAATATTAATTTGTTTTACCTTCTTTTTTTTTTTCTTTATCTCCCCTTCCTCTCTTTTTCTCTTTTGTTTCTTGCGCAGAACTCCTTACTCTGGAAATCTCCGTGCACTATTCTCATCCACATATCCATTCTCCCTTTGAGAGCAAGTCTCTTTAACCGAGCAAATCTCTTTAACCTTAGGCCACCTTTTCCCTTGGCCTAGTCTTTTGGTATCCAAGCTCTTCCCTTCAACCTATTAAAAACAAAGACAACACAAAAACTCCAAACCTTCTTTGCCCAGATCTTTGGGCTTTGATACCAGTCTAAAGTAGAGCAGGGGTGGACTACTCCAAAACAATCACATATAACCAATCCTTCGATCCTACAAACAGCCAATGATGGGTTTTCTCTCACAATCCTTCAATTCTCTTTGTAGCCCTTCAAACAGGGTTCTTCCCCCATAACTTCTAGTGTAGGCATGATATCAAAAATATAAAAGCAGTTTCAGATACCCATTTGGGCCTTATTCAACATACGTCTAAATGAGATAGGGTTCCTTTGTACAGACAAGGTCAATTATTGACGGCTACAGTTGGAATTAGGCCTAATTAGGCTTATGGCTTAAGGGCAACTTATGTTTGGTCTTCCAAATTGATACCAAAGGGCATTCAAGCATGGACTTGGCTTGTGCAGGGTTCATACACACCTCTGAACATTCCACAATGATTCCTAACACTATTGTATGGACACAATGCAAATTTAGTCTTTCCAACCAAGGGTTTTAGCCTGATACATAGAGTTAGCAGACAAACAGTCATTCATAACTTTTACAAAACAAATAACTAAGGAAATCGCTTCGGTGAGACTGTAGATAAACCTAAGACAGACATTTCCTCCAATTTGCATCAAGATCCAACAGTGGACATGTGAGTTATGTTGTTTTTCCCAAAACTCGTAACCTAAGGTAGGGCTCCACACACCCTGCACTAAAATTGCCATAACTTTCTCCAAACTTAACGAAATTCAACCAAACCAAAACCAAATGAAAGGTAACTCATTTATCTTTCCAACCATACCATGTGCAGGTTGTAAAAATGTCGTATAGGTCCATACCAATCAAGAAAACAGGACTGAACGTGAAATGATTGCTTCATTCATCCAAATCTTCAATTACAATGCCTCTCCTCAATTCGAGTTTGGAAGGTGTTTTAAAAGACATAACCCTTCATCTCCCAATGGTTCATAACCAATTTTCAAATTAAAACATAACAAAACACCTTTTTACCCGCCAATGACAAGAATATGAAAAGTTACTTTGACAACATTTGCAACTTTTTACAACATTGACAATTTCTTAGCACTTTTACTCCTGGAACCCTACCAAGACCCTTACAAATATAACATGGTCTAAGAAGACCTTATTACATGAGAACAACTCAAAAGAAAACTGAATGACCACTTTGACCACCTTGAAGACTCCATTGCTCAATGGGTGCTCTTGCACCAGTTTCATAGTCAGTTCTTTTTTTAGAACGATTATTTTTTGTCTTTAGTTCTCCGTTCTCATTTGTTTCTGTTAAGGAAAGATCTTCTTGTAATTGATTATTTAAGGAGTATTCCTCTCCTTTATTTAACAATGAATATCAATCAATTATCATTTCATGGTATCAGAGCGGGTTAAGTTTTTTGACAAATTTTCTCTAAGAAAATTCATGGGTACCTAAAACTTTTTTCAAAAAAATTTCAAGTCATTTTTATGAAAAAATGTGATTATATTTGCTATTGCAAATCTCAAAAGTGATTCCTGATTTTTTCCACAAAAAATCACAGAAGGGGTTTCTGATTTTTTTTTCCACAAGAAGATCATGAGAGGGTTTTCAATAAAATTTCCATTAAAATTCATGGAAGGGTTTTGTATGATTTTTTCCAAAAAAATTAAAAATAACATGGTGGATTTTCTCCAAATTTATAATTTCACGAGGTTTTACCGTTTTTCCACAAAACAAAGGTGTTTACCGATTTTTTCACAAAATCATGTGATTTCAAACATCACATCGAGGTTTGATGATTTTCTACAAAATCGTGGTGCTATCTTACAATAGCTTTTTTGAGGATTTTTGGATAAAATAGGGGTTTCTTGCAGCTTGTTTTGGGGCACACCTAGGATTTCTAGGGCGAACAATGTTCTACAAAAGTTTGACGAGTTTTTTTACAAAATCGTGGGTGTTGTTGCTATTAACATTTTTTTGGCAAACTCATTGTATCCAGAATTGTTAAGATTTTTAAAGCTGATGTTGATGTCTCTGTGTAAAGGGAGGTATATCTTTGTTACTCCACATCATGTTGGAAGGATCATGGTAATCTTGGTCATATCTAGAAGTTCTACAACACCACGGAAGTTCTCAACAGTAGACTCATGTTGCAGAGTATTTGAAGAGAAGGGGGCAAATTTCTATGTATTCATGGCCAAATGACCTGCAGCTTATGTCAAGTCTTTTGTAGTGTAGTTAGTAGAATGACCATTAAGGGAGGATGTTAAAGTACTTATGTAATGTTTCTATAGTGCTCATTCAGTTAGGATCTTTCTATTTTGTAGTTAGTTCTTTTTCTAGAATGAATCTTTTCAATCTTTAGTTCTTGATCATTTCCGTTATGGAAAGATCTTGTAATTGCTTATTTAAGGAGTATTCCTCTCCTTTGTTTAACATTGAATATCAGTTGATTATCATTTCAGATCAAGTGAAGCATCTTGGAATTTTATTGATTTCCTTTTTTATTTTAGCCATACATTAAACAATAGATAAAAACAAATATATAAAAATATTGTAGCCATAAAATCCTAAATACATCTATATCTAAAAGATACCAACCTAGATCAGTCTCAAGGCTTCTACATTGATTCTGTCACATAGGCTCAATAGGTGCCTCAAGATTGACATCTTTTGGTGTCTTTTAAATGTATTTAAGATATTTATGCTAGTTGTGCCAAACACATTCCATAGGTGAGAAAGGGTTTCTAAAGGTACAGTTACAATACAAAATCAGCGGTTGAAAATCCTTATTAGATCTTGCAAGACCATGCATTTAATTATGTTCAAACACATTGACCTCCTTCCATAATAGTGAGTGTCAATATGACTTTTTTTTTACTTTTTTGGGTTTGTTTTAAGTTACTATTTATAAAACCCAACGGCAGAGATAGGGACATGTTGGTTAGTCGCCTGCAGCCTCTATAGCACAGATCCATCCACCTTCATGCCTGTTAACTACTGTGGTATGAAGGAAGACATTAAAAGCATGAATTTGGCAAACATGAGGTGCAGATTTGATCCTACAGCTCTAAGTGCTGTCAGTAAATAGTTAAGAGCACACAAGAAAAGCAGTTATTCTCTGACTGTTGGTTAACAACTATCCCTTCAAGGTCAGTTGTGCGGCCATGATATAGTCCAAAAAGGTAGGGGATCAATGGCACTCAAATGTGGAGGTGGTTAAGTTGCTAAGAACAACATCAACATTACTTCTCGCTAAGTTGTTGGTTCAAGTGTGGATGCGGATTCGGGTACGAGAACCCTATACGCAGATACATGAAATTTCTTTTTGGGGGTTTTGGGTGCATTTGGGTACATTATATCATTATATATATATATATATATATATATATATATATATATATATATATATATATATATATATAATGCAAGAAATATACAGACTTAAATCATTTGATAGTATGATACTTCATTATTAATCAAGATAAATTTTAAATGTCAATTGATAGTTCACAAATAATCAAATAAGTCATCCCATATATGTCTATGTTCACAATTCCAATGAAAATCAGATAATCGTTACAATTACAAAATCAAAATGTAGTTCATGATTCATCAATCAAGATTCACTATTCAAAATCATAAGGATTATCAAAAAAATCATCTTCATCTTCAACTGCTGCAAGTTCAAGATCATTTGAACCCAAAGTGGTTCTACTTGCACTAGATGCACCACGTGTCAGGATGTAATCATCATGATCATAAGTTGTAGTGAGTAGTAAGATCCTCAATGGTTGCATCCAAATTGGCACACTTAGGGGCTACATCCCAAAGCTTTGCTGCCCCATCCTTGTAGTTTGGGTCCTTACGTGACACAAGACATAAGTTGCAATGAATTTAAACCAAGTCTTCAGCTTTTTTGAACCCAACTGCTTATGCTTCACTGAGTGGATAAAGGAGTATGTACTCCAATTCCGTTCAATGGCAGAAGAACTTGCAACCTGGACAATGTTCACAAAATTAAAATTAAAAATGCAAAGTAAATCAAAGAATGTTAAGTACTAAATTGTAGAATACAAGTGGTAAAAGAAACAAAAAAAACTTACTTGTGAGAGGATCTTGATTGCAAGAGGTTGTAGATACTTAAAAAGTTGACCATAGAGGTACCACCATGTGATAGCTTCCATGTCGTATTGGTCATTAATAGCTGTTGGACTATGATTTCTTCCTGGGGCAAACAAGACAAATTTTGTCCTAACTTTTTTCTGCACTTCTTCATCTGGGATGAGTCTTTCAAAAGCTTTCTTGTACCCATTAGCAACTTCTTCATCTCTATATGGCGCTAATCTCCATGGCATAGAAAGTACTTTCTTGCTATAGTACCTCAAAGATAGGGCATATGCAAGGAGGTGCAATGGGGTGGTCATCTTTTTCCAACGATGATGAATGATTGTTTCCACCTTATTGCATAAGGTTTCACATTTTATGGGGTCATTCTCATGTTTTTGTATTGCATTTTTTACCTTCTCTACCATTGAGTCCATGCCATCATAGACATCCCCCAAACAAGGTGCATCTATATCAACAAATCAGACCATAGTCATGATAGACTCGATGAAATCTGATGCATATTGCACACGAGCCCACCAACTGTCATCCAAGACCAATGTCTTGACCTTTTAGGCCCTCTCTGAATGTGAAGCCTTCCATACACCTCATTGGTTGGAAATAACTATTTGGCTCAATGCCTCTTGCACCTTGAGAAGTCGTCTCATAACAATAGTATGAGATGCAAATTGGGTCTTAGCAACCTAAGTTAATAACAATATGTCAATAAATATTAAGCAAATTTATATACAAATTGATAATTGAACATGACATAAATTTATTAAAATTAATTAAATTTAGTAATTTACCTTCAACAACTCCAATTTCAAGAAAGTTTTGAATATGTGACATTTGGTGGTTCGTCACAAACATCTGGATCTCCTCCCCCTCTTGGTACATTTGTTTCACCCACTCTATTTGAGTGCCAATTCGTTGCATCACCAAGTTGAGGGAGTGTACGGTGCATGGTGTCCAGAAAATGTGGTCATATCGGCCCTCAACCAAAGCACCTACACCCCTACAATTTTTTGTGTTGTCTATGATTACCTGGACCACATTCTCACAACCCACCATCTCTATGGACTCAATGAGAAATCTAGAAATGAACTGTGCATCTTTCACTTCGCCTTCACAATCAACTGCCCTCAAAAACATTGCCCCTTTGGGGGAAACTGCAATAACATTAGTCAATGGACAGTTTATGGTACCTTTCCATCCATCGGAAACAATAGAAACACCTGAATCAACCCAGGAATCTCTAATTAGGTGAAGGGAGGCCTCTATATGAGTCCTCTGGTGGTATGCACCTTTTCATACCCAAGACTCGTGTAACCAGCTGGTGCACTATTGATGGCCGATGTTAAGTTATAGCTTCATTCGTATTTTATATATATATATATATATATATATATATATATATATATATTATACATTATGGTTAATAAAGTATTGTGATATATATATTATATTATAATATTATTATTATTATACTATTGATATAATAATAATAATATTATATTATAATATTATTATTATTATATAATAATAATAATATTATAAAACATTAATATCAGTCACGATGGTATTAGTAATACTCAAGCAAATGTATATCAGTCGCTTGTTAACACAAGCGACTGTTGTTAACAGTCGCTTGTGTTAACAAGCGACTGCTAACTAATGCACAGTCAAACGACTGCTAACTAATGCAGTCGCAGGCAGCCATTGTGAGGAGTCACGATCTCTCAGAGACGTGACTTATCACTATTATATATATATCACGTCTGCAGTGAAATCGATGACACAATCAATCACACGGTCATTGGATAATCGGTTTCACTGCAACAAGCTATTTAGCAGTTTCATAGCATACATATAAACAGCATAATATATATATACATATCTGTAGTATTATATATTCTCAGAAACATTATCAATATAATATATTCCCAAGATCTGATTTCCTAACATGGTATCAGAGCAGAGTTAAAGGGAATAAATTTCTATATTATTATTTGATAGGTATACAAAACAAAGATATTATTTAAAGGAGAAGAGTCATCACAAATTACCAGAATGACCACCGGAATTAGGATGGAGGACAGATTGGAAGGAGCATCAAATTTTCTATCATGGAAAATTAGAATCACCACACTCTTACAGGAACTGGAATTAGAATCCTTCATAGAAACAGAAAAAGAAATACGTACAGACGATGTAGAGAAAATGACTTGGAAAAGGAGGAACAATAAAGCGAAGAAATTAATTGTTGATTCAATTAAAGATTCTATTCTCCCTAGTATAGCAAGATTAACAACAGCATATGAGGTTTTCAAGAAAATTCAAGAAACATATGAGATAAACAATACAAGTCGAATATTAACCTTGAAGGAACAACTATTGACTATAAAAATGAATAAAGGTGAAACAGTTACATCTTATTTCCTAAGAATTGCTGAAATACGAGATCAACTATTCTCAATTGGAAACACTATAGAAGACATGGAATTATCTCTAATAGCACTAAGGGGATTACCAACATCCTGGGAGAATTTTATTCAATGCATAAGCACACGTCCACCTCTACCAAAATTTGATCAACTTAAGAACAACTGTACTCAGGAAGAATCAAGACTTATTACCAGAGGAATAGGTCTAAAGAGAGAAGGAGAAACACAAGCACTTAACACAAAGTCCTACAACAAAAAGAGAAAATCCTTCAAAAGAAAGAGGGGATTCAAAAGAGATTTTTCTAAAATCCAATGTTACAAATGTGATAAATATGGGCACACTCATCGACAATGTCCTAAAAGGCAAAAGACTCAAGCCACCGTAGCTGAAGCAAAAGAAATTCCACTTTTCTTTACAGCTCTCTCAAGTGAACTAAATTCCAATAACAGAACTTGGATAATTGATAGTGGTGCATCAAGACATATAACCGGATTCAAAAATCAGTTTGAGACACTTGAAAATTATTCAACCGAAGAAGTGACTATTGGGGATAACTCCACCTACCCAGTGAAAGGAATAGGGACCTGTACCATAAAGATAAAGAATGGAGTATCTCTACAACTAAAAGATGTCCTATTTGTACCTGGAATCAAAAGAAACTTAGTTTCTATATCAGGACTAGCAGACCAAGGATATCGTGTCACCTTTAATGAAGACAAGGTTCTATTATGGCCTAAGAATTCAAATATGAAGAATGCTACAATCATAGGGACAAGAGATGGTAGTCTTTATAAAATATGTAATGATCAGAAATCTGCACTAACTCATGAAATCACAAATCACAATGAATTATGGCATAAGAGGTTGGGACATCTAAGGTATAATGCTCTACCTTTAATAAACAAAATTACTACGGGCCTTCCACACTTTAAAAATAATCATCCTAGCATTTGCAAAGGTTGTGCACTAGGAAAGAATATAAAAGGATCCTTCCCTACAAGTGAGCACAAATCTAAAACAATCCTAGAATTAATTCATACTGATTTATGTGGACCCATGTCAACACCTTCATTAACAGGATCACTATACCATATTATTTTTGTTGATGACTATTCTTGGAAAACTTGGATATACTTTCTTAAGATTAAAGAATCAAGTGAAGTACTATCTAAATTCAAAGAATTTAAAGCATTAGTAGAAAATCAAACAGATAAAAGTATTAAGATCAGATAATGGAGGTGAATACATATCTGACATATTTAAAGAATTTTGTAATTCTGTTGGGATTAAGAGGGAGTATACTGTACCGTATAATCCTCAACAGAACGGAGTAGCAGAAAGGAAGAATAGATCCATAATTGAAGCAGCAAAAGCCATGATGCTCAATCAAAACCTTCATACTTCTTTTTGGGCAGAAGCTTCAAATACAGCAGTATATATTCAAAATCGGTGTCCACACTCCATATTGGAAAACATAACACCAGAAGAAGCATTTACAGGAATCAAACCAGATCTAAGTCATCTTAGGATATTTGGATGTCCCGTATACATTCATATACCTAAAGAGAAAAGGACGAAACTAGAGCCATCAGGTAAGAAAGGCATACTTGTTGGCTATAGTGAAAACACAAAAGGGTATCGAATCTATATTCCAGGACAAAAATCTGTTGAGATGAGTAGAGATGTAAAATTTGATGAAAATAACACATTCAAAAACTTTGAAGAAGATAACATCCTGGAGATAGAAGAAGATCTCACTGCTGAAATTGAGAGGGAGGATATAGAAGAACCTGAACCTCCTGCCATTGAAAATGAGAATACTAATGTAATCAATGGTAAGAAAAGGCCATTATGGGCAAGACAAATAATTAAAGAAAATAATGTAGAACCAAATGAAATATCTCATGAGAGTAAAAGGACAAGAACTCAGAAATGTTATGCAGCTCTTATAACAGAAATCAATAAATCAGAACCATCAAATCCTAAGGAGGCATTATCTAATCAAGCATGAAGAGAGGCAATGACTGAAGAATATCAATCTATAATAAAGAATGATGTCTGGGACATAGTACCTAGACCTAAAAACAAAACCATTGTCTCTTCCAGATGGCTATTCAAAACCAAATATGCTCCTGATGGAGTATTGAGAAACATAAAGCTCGGTTTGTTGCTAGAGGATTCTCACAAAAAGCAGGTATTGATTATGAAGAAACTTTTGCTCCTGTAGCTCGGTATACATCAGTCAGAACCATTATTGCTATTGCAGCATCTAAAGAGTGGAAGATACACCAGATGGATGTGAAAACAGCATTCCTAAATGGCACTATTGAAGAAGAAGTATACTTAGAACAGCCAGAAGGGTTCATTATACATGATGCATCAAAATATGTTTGCAAACTCAAGAAAGCACTATATGGGTTGAAACAAGCTCCCAGAGCTTGGTATGAAAGGATAAACAGCTACCTTTCAAAATTAGGATACTCTAAAAATGATGCAGATCCTAACATTTACTTTAAAATAACAAATGGCAACATGGTAATTTTAGTTCTTTATGTAGATGATCTTTTAATAACAGGAGAAGATCATCTTATTGCAAAATGTAAGCAAGAACTCACTGCTGAATTTGACATGAAAGATTTAGGACTCTTACATTATTTCTTAAGGTTGGAAGTGTTCCAAAAGGAAGGCTATATTTTGCTAAATCAACAAAAATACACTATTGATATCCTAACCAGGTTTGGAATGATGGAATGTAAGCCTTTATCCACACCTATGGAAACAAATTTGCACAAACTCAAAGTTGAAGCAGAAGAATCTAAACCCTCTGATCCTACATTGTATAGAGAAATTGTTGGCTGTCTTATGCACTTGGTGAACACTAGACCAGACATCTGTTATGCAACCAATGTTGTGAGTCACTTTATGTGTGAGCCAAAGGAAATACACTTAATGGCAGCTAAGCATATCTTGAGATACCTACGAGGCTCTATTGGATTTGGGTTAAAGTATGAAAAGGCAGAACTCAATCTTCAAGGGTATTCTGATTCTGATTGGGCTGGAAGTACTACTGATTGAAAAAGTACTACAGGGTGTTGTTTCAGTCTTGGTTCGGCGATGATCTCTTGGTTCAGTCGAAAACAGTCAGTACTGGCATTAAGCTCCACTGAAGCTGAATATATGGCAGCATCCATGGGAGCACGTGAAGCAGTATGGTTGAGAAAGCTATTATTTGGATTGTTTGGAAAACCTCTAGATCCAACTGTGATTCATTGTGACAATCAAAGTTGTATCAAGTTATCTGTTAATCCAGTTTTCCATAACAGGTCCAAACATATTGAGATTCCATATCATTACATAAGAGATATGGTAGAGAGAAATATCATAAGACTAGAGTACATTAGTACTGAAGAACAAAGTGCTGATATTTTTACTAAGCCACTGGGAAAGCTGAAGATAGAATACTTCAGAAACAAACTTGGCATGGTCAAGGTGTGATGTAAACTTCTCTTATTTATAAGTTTTTTATTCATGAATAAATGTAAAAAATGTGTATATTGCAATATTGTGTAAAATGATCATTTGTGTGTGGGTTAACATTTCAAGGTGACGATCTTGTAAATAGTTAACCAAAGTGTCAAGATAGACTACTTAATTGTGTGTCCCGACTGTGCGGAGATCTTGACTCTTGTTATTACTGGTTGTGTAATAACGAAACCATATTATGATAGACTACTTAATTGTGTGTCCCGACTGTGCGGAGATCATGATATTCAAATGTATTTTCATGACGAGACTTATGTGTCCCGAACTAGCGGATGTCATAATAGATTTTTTAATACTCACTCGCTAAGAGGGAGTGTTAAGTTATAGCTTCATTCGTATTTTATATATATATATATATATATATATATATATATTATACATTATGGTTAATAAAGTATTGTGATATATATATTATATTATAATATTATTATTATTATACTATTGATATAATAATAATAATATTATATTATAATATTATTATTATTATATAATAATAATAATATTATAAAACATTAATATCAGTCACGATGGTATTAGTAATACTCAAGCAAATGTATATCAGTCGCTTGTTAACACAAGCGACTGTTGTTAACAGTCGCTTGTGTTAACAAGCGACTGCTAACTAATGCACAGTCAAACGACTGCTAACTAATGCAGTCGCAGGCAGCCATTGTGAGGAGTCACGATCTCTCAGAGACGTGACTTATCACTATTATATATATATCACGTCTGCAGTGAAATCGATGACACAATCAATCACACGGTCATTGGATAATCGGTTTCACTGCAGCAAGCTATTTAGCAGTTTCATAGCATACATATAAACAGCATAATATATATATACATATCTGTAGTATTATATATTCTCAGAAACATTATCAATATAATATATTCCCAAGATCTGATTTCCTAACAGCCGACACCATTTCTTTCCAATATGGTGATCACACCAAGTTGAAAGGAAGACCATTGGCATAGAGGCAACATCCAATGGCTGATCAGCAATGTCTTTTGCCTCCATTTTAAATGCCATGTCCAATGGACCTCTTTTGCGGGTGGTAATTTGTACTTCTTCATCTTCCACTTCTAGTATAGGCAAGAATGGATGTTTGGAGGTTGCAACTGATTCAGTGGGTAAATGCATTTTTTTCTTTCTGGATGGACCAACATCAGAAGTTTGTTTTGATCTTTGAAGCAATCTACTAGCCTCTTCTTATTCATTTACAAATCTTGCTATTTGTGCATTAGACAACCCCTTCTTATCTTTGCCTTTGCACATTCCCATCCCTTTACCAGTAGGGCCCATAAAGTGAAGTTCAACTCGAGAATATGAGCTATTTTTGGATTTAGTATCACATATAGTACACTTCCAAATATATGACCCACCTCCTACAACCTATGAAATTCTTGTGGTATGTCTCCATAAAGGACATCCTACAACAATTTTGAATTTATCGACTCCTTCCCCACCCACTGAACTTTCACTACCATCCATTCTTGCAATTTGATTTCTTGCTATTTTAAGAAATTAAATAAATTTAAATTAGAAAAAAACTAAGAAATTCAAGCATACATGTGAAAAAAATGATACAAAAATATTAAAACAAAGAGATAAAGAGTTGTTTCTTTATTTCTTTAAAAAATGGAAAAAAAAATTGAAAAATTTCATCCCAAACTTGAAAAAATTCATCAAAATCTAAATAAAAATCATTAAAAGACTCAAGAATAGGGTCAAATGCTTACCTTAGATGCTTAGATCTCCTTTGTGGAAGCTATATGGCACCCCACAAACAATCCTCTTCAAAAAAAATCACTTGCTCTTCGAAATGCCAAAATGGAGACCAAATGAGATGAGAGCAAAATAGCAAACAAAATGATATGTTAAAACAATGAATGGCCTCTTTTAGGGTCGATTTAGGGTTTAGTGAAAAAAAATAATAAAAAACTCATTTAAGCACATGCTTTAAGTGAAAAGTTTTGATTTTTTAAAGTTTTCTGACTTTTTTTTTGGATTGGGCATCTGGATGCGTGTGGAAACGCACAGGGAGCATGAAAACTCCCTATGGATACCCATCCTTGCACATCCAAGCGTATCCATAGGGAGTTTTAATGTTCCCTGTGAGCTTCCACGCACATCCGCTTCCAAATCAGCTTTTGGATGTATCTACATCCGCTTCCGACCCCTAAATGAGCGCACCCAATAACTTAGGCCGCCACTGAGAAGGGATGTAAAGACCCTTACTGTTTTCTATCAGGATTTTCAATATATTTCTAAATAACCTTCATGAACAATTTGCGTGAATCCTAAAGCCCAATCATCCAATATTTTTGTAAACACAATAACAAACTGTATTGCAATTCAAATATTCAAAACAATACGTATTGGTCTTTTTAGCAACAACAATGTTCAGAGACGGAAACACTTTATTCTACGATATTTACCCTTGAAATATAATGCTAATTACAACAGAAGACAGATGGCACCTTCTAAATATCCTTCACTCAATCAATTGTCGAGGGAAGCAGTGTAAGATGAAATGCATGCGTTAGAGGCACTAGGCATTTATATCCATACTTTTCAACCAACTACTCCAAAATTACCGCCCGCCTAGTCTGAGTTCAAACAGCCTAAACCTCAATAGGACTGATAAGAAACCTGCTATGAAGTTCAAGGTGTGTACACAAGAGGGTTAGGGTCTCTTCAACCAATATGATAAAGGAAGTGACTCACTATTTGATGCCACTGACTCAAAGGCTTTAGCTCACACCATATAGGAAACCCCGTGCCAGGAGATATCGATTTGAATTGAACACTCTCAAAAATAATCTACACCATGCATAGAACCAACAAAAGATTTATGTTGACTAAAACCGAACCAAAAGAACATTTGAAGTTAGTGACTTTATTTTCTTAAGGTTACAACCTTACAAGCAGTCATCAGTCAAGGTAAGCAAAGCCGAGAAGCTTAAACCTAGATTTTATGGATCCTACAAGATTTTAAGAAGAATGGGAGAAGTTGCCTACGAAATGGAACTACCAGCAAGCAACAAGATCCATAATATCTTTCATGTATCCCAACCCAAAAAAGTACTAGGACGAAATGTTACCCAATGCCTAGAGTTAACTCCACTTGATGATGAAGGAAAACTAATTATGGAACTTGAAACCATTCTTGTTGTACAAGAAAGGAGAATAAGGAATAAGTCCATTTTTTAGCACTTGGTTAAAAGGAAGAGTCTACCCACCATAGATGCCACTTGGGAAGAGTTGAAATCTTTGACCATCCAAATTTAAAATTGCTCAAGGACAAGTGATCTCAAGAAGGGTGGACTGCCATGCCCCCACCATGAAAAAATATCAATGCTAAGCCAATGATTATGTAAAATAAATACAAAAAAGTGATAATATAGTGATTTTGCTATCAAGATTTAACTGTGTAGTTTGAGTCAAACTCGTTGATCCATGTTTCATGAGTAGCGGTTCACAAGAACCCAACTCTCATGAGAATGAATGGAACACTTAGCACTCATTCCATCTAGGTGATGCTTGCAGAGGTAAAGCACTAGGGCTTCCCAGGAGGTCACCCATCCCAGTACTACTCTAGTTCAAGCGTACTTAACTAAAGCGTTTCCTCCATGGTTAAGCCCACTTTTCTTGCAACCCCATTTGCAAAACCTTCAGCAAGTGTTGTACCTTATGAACCATTCATTAAAAGCCCCTTAAGCTCATCAACTAATAAGTAGGAGATATTTTTCCACATCAAGTCAAATTGTGATATTTTTTCATAGTTAAGCACACCTGAGTTGGAGTAGTACTAGGATGGGTGACCTCCTAGGAAGTCCCAGTGCTTCACCTCTGTGAGCATCACCTAGATGCAATGAGTGCTAAGTGTTCCATTCATTCTCATGAGAGATGGGTTCTTGTAAACCACTATTCATGAAACATGGGTCAATGAGTTTGACTCAAACTACATAGTTAAATCCTGATAGCAATATCACAATTTGACTTGTTGTGGAAAAATATATCCTACTTATCAATTGATGAGCTTAAGGGGCTTTTAATGTTTGGTTCATAAGGCACAATACTTGCTAAAGGTTTTGCAAATGGGGTTGCAAGCAAAGTGGGCTTAACCACAAAGGAAACTTCGTAGTTAAGCATGCTTGAGCTAAAGTAGTACTGGGATGGGTGGCCTCCCAGAAGTCCCGATGCTTCACCTCTATGAGCATCACCTAGATGCAATGAGTGCTAAGTGTTCCATTCATTCTCATGAGAGATGGGTTCTTGTAAACCACTAATCATGAAACATGGGTCAATGAGTTTGACTCAAACTACACAATTGATAGCAATATCACAATTTGACTTGCTTTGGAAAAATATATCCTACTTATCAAGTATAATATAATAATAATGAGCAGTAATGATCACTAAAGGGACAGCAATTAGAGAGTGGCAATATATTATAAGCTGTGATTCTATTATTTTAAAAGTGATGATTAATATAAAGGCAAAAGAAACAACATTCATATTATGCTAAACAACAATTGATGAAGAACACTGCCCTTACTCCCCCAAACGCCACAAAACAATAGAAAAATAAACAGAAAATTGCAAGAACAGAAACACTTGCTTAATATCATCTTCAATGGAATGACATTACAACATTCTAGAAATAACTTGCTCAGCTACATGGGCCTACTTATTACAATAATCTACAAGCCAAAGCCACAATCTGCACCACCAAAATTGTCTCCTTGTAGCCCCCATTTGTCTTTTTTATATTGGGAAGTTTTAACCACCCTAGAATTTTCTAGAAAAGGTAACTCCCCCTTTCTGAGGCCAACCAATTTTATATTATTTTTCCCTATATTAGAATATGCACTAAATGGGTTTTGGCGCTCACTGGAGTATTTCAAGGATTTTTATTTTTTCTCCTAAAATAGCACAACTTATGGAGGCCATATCTTTTAATCCAACCATTGGATTTTCAATTATCATACATCGTCGAAAAGCTCGCGAAGAGATCTACACCATGCTTCCATCAAATCTATAAGATCTGACCTTTTCAACCTTATTTGGGGCTTCTAAGGCCCTCAAAAATGCATTTGAAGTTTTTATTGAAGAAATTTCTGAGAAAAAAATTGAATATTTCCCAAATGCCACAAGCTATTGGGATAATTCCTTCAACATTAGCTTCATTTCACTGTTTAGGAGGTCTATGAAAGATTTTGTGCAAAACTGACAACTTACTAAAAATAGTAACCCTGCCAAAAAATAGCCCTTATTAACAACTAACAATTTTTTGGGGGGATGATGCAAGATTGCTCTTACACCCTTGATGCTCATGCATCAGCAATTAAAGCACCTGAAGCGGCGATTTATAAATAAACAAGGCAGCGGTTTGTTTTGGTTATGACAACGCATCATTAAGAAAGGTCATGATTATCTTAAGAGTCAGCATCTACAAAGGTTGTCTCCCTTCGTAGAGACATAAAGATATAAAATGTAGAAGACAACATTGAAGGAGGGCATCAAGGAAGAAAAAGACTAGTCAGTATCGACTGAAGAGATCTGCAATTCAGAATACAGCCATATTTGGATATAGTAAATATTGTGGCGGGCATGAGAATATGTTTGATATGTATGCTTAGTTTCTTTAATTAATAAATATAAAATAAGCTATCTATTCTTTACTCCCACAAACAATCATACGGGAATAGAAGGAAATATATTAGGGAGATGTGGTAGACTGGTTCTCTCAAATTAAGTAGGCAATCCCAAGTGATGGAATTGTATTAATGGATATTCCTGCCACTTGTGGGCCACGGGGCAAGTTGTCTTGGTTGGATGTTGTGCACTCTTGGACTTAATTGGGCTGAACAGTCTTCCTCAATGACCCGGCTTCCCTTGAATTAAGTAGGCTAGCCCAAGTAACGGAATGATATTAGTGAATATTCCTGCCACTTGTCGGCCGAGGGGCAAGTATTCTTAGTTGGATGCTTCATGTTCTTAGGCTGAATTTGAGTGAACAAGTTTCCAGGCACCCTTTGTGGATTTCCCCTCCAAACCCTATTATGATTATTTATGGGAATTGGAACAAGCGATGGCTTGGTTCCAAAAATTAAAAGCTTTGACACTATTTATCTAAATAGGTTAAGATGATTATTGATATATATATGCACTTATATTTGTTGAATCCCTAACCCTAATAGAAATAATTTGTCATGAATTATATTTCAAACATTGCCTAACATGATTGCAAGATCTAAACCAGGCTTGATAAAGACATTTTATTGATACAGATAAAATCCCAACTATGATACGTTTCTTATTTTAATTAAACTTGTGATTTTAGAGCAAGATTTAGGAAAAAACCAGAAGGGAACATTACATTTTTGTGTTTGCTTTGGTGAGGCTCCCTATGGAACCCCTCCACATTTTATCTTAAATACTACTTACTTCAAAAACTCAAATAAATTGATGAGCTACAATGTAAAGCCATTTTTTATTGAATGAAGTTTTTTTTGTACTAGCCTTCATTAAGTAAATAAATGTTTATGCACCTCATCAGACAAAACCATTACAGGCTACCCTTAGCCCTTGGCTTCAAATGTACAATGCATCTCCATGTGATAATCACTTTTATTGTAAGCTCTCATTTGGTATTTCAAATTTGGGTTCTCCATAAAAATATTTCTTCTTTTTGATACAATCACTGGAAATCTCATCCTAGGGTACCATACTGCTCATAATGGTTATGCAACTCTTTTCTTCTGCTCTCTCAAACTTTTCTGTTAGCTCTAATTGAGGTGTATTTCTGTTTCAGATAGTTTCAACATTGAATTAATTGGAATTAGACTGAATAAACAACATAACCAATTACAGCTAAAAATAAAATTTCAGCACAGACATCCTCATTGCAGAACAATATGTATATTGACTTCAAATTCAATAAAAAAATAAAATGTTAAAGGAAAATATGTAATGGGGGTAGCAGGTTAACCTCAAAGAGAAAAAAAACTAAAACATTGAAAGCTTTATTGAGTTGAGGTAACTTCTTGTTGAAGTTACCAGAAAAGTTATTAAATGTCAATCTATAATGTTTATAATAGTCTTAGGAATTTTGTTTCAATGTCTAGAACAAAATATAATAATGAAAAATGCATAACATCTATATGATGCATTATGAGAGTTTTCTGCATTCCGCACTTATCATGAAATATGCATTGGCTTATTGTGCTTTGTGCATTTAAAGCTTGATATTATTTCCATTACCATTCATAAACAACAGATAGTTTTTAAAAATCTGTAAAGACAACATAATTCATTTGAACAAGAGCTAAAAAGAACATTACCTTCACCTCCAGATGTCTCTTTAAGTATCACCTTATCTTTAACTTTATTTTTCTGCTTGATTACACCATTTAACTTCCCTCCATCTTCACAGCGGGAAAAACCTACAGCACCCTCTTCTTGCTCCATATGCCTCTCATATTGGTCACTTCTATTTTTTACAGGTAAGGAATCATCCTTCCCAGAAAAAGAATTCGAGAACTTAACAGCACCAGAAACATTTGGCATACTTCTCTGAACTAAACCTTTCTTATTACTGCCAATCTTTATACTTGACTGTAAAGATCTTGGCCAAATCTGGTTTGATGATTTAGGATCAAGTATAGCTGTTGAGACAGAAGCTGGAAGTTGATCTTTTCCCTGAGTTATTTCTGAAAGTATCTGTGATTGTGAAATTGCATTCTGATTCTTTACCGCCTTTGTTGTTTCCTCTTCAGGCACATTACAGTGATTCATCCCAGGCCTAGTCAGACAAAGAACAAAATAAGGTAGACAAAGAAGTAAAATAAAATTCCCATGACTGCTTATACAAAACTATATTAATTTTATTTCCTAAAGAGAAAACAAATGCAGAATTTTCTAACAGAAAGTAATTTCTCCCTCTGAGAACAGATAGACATTTTCAAACTAGCATTTGACCTAGTATCAAAGAAAACCGAAACGACTTACAGCCAAAACATCATATGGCAAAGCCACCATTTTTGTTGAGCAGAAATCTTTAGTCCAATTGGGCATAAGCGCCATTTCCCACATGCATCACAATACACCCAATCATCTAATCCAGATGCTTCAGTTGTTGTATTCTGAGTTGCCGATTGTTCTGGCAACAACTTAGTATCATGAGCTTTGATAGTAGGCGCATTCTCTATTTTTTTCAAATCATGTTCATTGGCAACATCCCTTCTCTTTCCCCTTTCAATTCCATTCAAAATTTCTCTACCAAAATGTTTGTTCTTTGCTTGTTTTGTATTCTCTTTGTAATGAGCCATGCTGATTTCTTTCTTGCAGACAAATTGTTCATTCGTACAATTTGCAATGTTTCCATGCATGTCCTTGCCATTGTTTTTTGATTGCTCTTTCTGCCCTTTGCTAACAAATGATTTTTCAGTTAATGATTCCTTAAATTTACCTTTTGTAACTACCTTGCCCTTTACAGGTTCTGTACTGACAAGTTCACGAGTGGCAACATGTCTGAGAATCTTTTCTTTTGGAACTCCTTTATTTTCAACATCCAGCACGTTCTTTTCCTTGTAAGTACTAGCTCCTATAAAAGCTAACTTATTCACCTTGTTGAGTGACTTATCAATCTTCCTTACATTAACAACATCTTTATGGCCATTCTCCTTTCTGCTTTCTGTTGCTTGCCCATTTGCCCCACCTAGCATCGACCCCTTTACTGTCTTAGACGGCACACGAGGATGTTGAGCAGCAGTAGTTTCCAAATTTCCACTTTTTGATGGACAAGCACTGAAATCCTTTCCATTAGCTAAATCATTGGGTTCTTCAGGTGATAAACTCTTTACCCTTTGAATATTTGTCTCTGCATCATGAGCAATTCTCATCTCTGGCTTTTTTTGATCCATTTCCTTCATTGACAATTTTGATGAATCCTTTGACACCAAAGATGCTTTAGATACTCTGAACTTTGTTCCAGTATCTCTCTTTACTTTCTTCACTTTATCACATCTGAATTCAGAATATTGCTCTTTTTTCGATTCAGAAATGCTGGCAGTGGTCTCTTTTCTTGGTATCGGAGCTTGAATTCCTTTCCCACATTCAAAGCCAATACTATTTGCTAAGAAAGCTTCTTTTACCTGCGATTTCCCTGATGTTCTTTTAATAACTTTGGAAAACATGTTTTCCTTTCCTAGTCCTTCCATTAACATCTTTGGAAGAGGTGAAAGGAGAGAACCACCAGGCACCTCATATGATGTCATAACCTGCCCCCAATAAACCAGAACCAATCAATAAAACATTGCAAATCTACAAAAAATCCCAAAATGTGACTATATTTAGAAGAAAAGCAAATAAAGATTGAAATATAGTTTCTTACTTGAATAATTGATAAGGGACTCATATCAGGAGGGCTATCCACTCCGGTAGTAATAATCTGACCTTTATCGAGACTTTCTTCTAGTGACGTTGAAGATGAGTTTTTAAGGCCCAAGCCAGTGGAAATTGCTTTATTTTTTTGGTGAGAAATGATATCAGAACCAAATTTGAAACGTAATTTAACACCATTTGTGGTTTTTTTTTCCACAGGGAGGATTCCATCAAACTTAGCATCATTTAGAGCCAAATTTTCCTTTGTAGACCCATGTAATGTTTCATCATTAAGAGATGGATTTCTGCAAGCAATTGAATCCCTTCTCCAGGATCCATCTGCGACCGCCAACCTAGGAGATTTCTGCAACATATACATCATAGAAAATCATTTTCAGTCCAACTAAATACAAAAACTACATTAACACGATGCTTTTCCATCAGTCTTTCAGTATTTACAATAGTTTCAGAAACACTCTTCAACAATAAAATGTAGAATGTACCTCCACAGCACCCTCACTTGCAGTTGTTTGGGGATTGCAATTGTGTACTAGCCCAGAACTATTTTGTTCTTTAGGTGTTTGAGAATTATGTTCTCGTATTGGTAAAAAGGAGCCATAATTTCCAAACTTTGGCCCTGTACAATTCGCACAACAGAAGCTTAATTATAAACCAGAATCAATTTTAATTTCTCGTTATTAAGTTATTAACCTGAGGTCACTGCAGAACAACATATTTGCTGATCTATTATGACTGTTGACACAATATGTATTATGCATATCAGAGAACAAAATTATTGTACTCCTACTCCCCTTCCACAAAGTCGGCCAACAGGATTCAAAACTAATTCAGTAGTGCAAATGAAAATAACTACAAGAAAATCACAAATTCAAATGCATTTTTAGTTACAAATCAGAGGAAACACACAGGTGACAAAATGATATCCAGGTCTTTCTGCCATTAACAAATAATATGCCGATTTTGTTATATAACTATACATCTTATCCTTAAGGAAATTAAAAACTATGGAACAAAAACGAAGATTATCAAAGGGATATGAACATAATTTAATGTACCCAAACAACATTGCATTTAGCATTGCCTTTTCAAGGTGTAAGGTATGACAAAAAATTTCATACAAAATTCAGCACAAATATTATCAGTAATTAGTTCACAAGGGAATTTTTATGACTAATGTTTGGTCCTGATCCCCAAAGGGTATCTGCACCTGTATACAATATAAGCACATATATTTTAAGTAATCAAATACTAAAATGAGAAAGGAATATGCAATGGGCAAAACATAATTCTTTGTTTGTTGTCAGCATAATGCTGTTTGTCAAAAACAATAAATCTGTATGCATTAGTTAGAAGATTAGGATATCATTATCATGGCTGAATGAGTTCTCATTAAGTAAGATTCGGCCTAAAGGAAAATTCAACTTTGTAGCAAAGTCATAACCCAGGAAAATAAGAATAAAGGGCCCAGACCTTAAGGCATTCATCCAGAACTGAATGACTTAATTTACATGCATCCACTCATGATTGCACATATCATTGGAATGATTAAGAACCTATATACAGTAATAACAAGGCAGACATCTTCGACATTTACCATGTAAGAAAACACTAAACTAAATTAAAAGAGATGCCAACCTATTCAAATTCTACAATACAATTGTACTATATGCAAAATCTGGGATAGTATCCTTACAAAAGAAAATAAGAATCATAGCAAAATTAGCAACTCTGACCAGAAAGAAACAAATTATATTGCTGTCTATGAATGACCAAAGAAACTAACCAAGTATATCGAGTTATAATAGCATGGTATAGTCCAAAACCAAAAAAATTAAAAAGAGCTCCAAAATCAAACTACATACTAAGAATCACTAGTCTAAAAACATATACCTACCAGTTGTAAACTTCAAATGCTTAAATGAAACACAAGAAAAAGCATACCTTGCTTTTCACAAAAGTACTCCCCTTCAAAGTGATTTCGCATATGCCCAAAACAGTAAGTCAGTCTACGTTCCTGTTATCATAAGGATGAAACCGTAGTTAGTTTTCTGCAAATTTGCAACTTCAGCTTCCCTGGACAATATATAACATGAACTCCCAAAAATAAGAAATGACAGAGGGAGGCATTTTCAACCCACAAGATTGTGATATCTTTCTTCAAAACAGCCAATACCAAATATTTATGCACATGAGAAAAAAGAAACATAGGAAAACATAAAGACAACCAAGATCTGCTCTATTTATTCTGCCAACCAATAAGAGCCATAATTTTGTTATTTGTGTTAGTATTGTGAGTCTATTGAGAAGAGAACAATAAAGCAAGGGTTGCCAAAAGAAAATTGGTGCAAGAGCAATATAGGGATCGAGCAATCTTGCATTATCTAAAAAGTGTTCCATTTTGTTGTGTTATGTTTTGAAGTCTGTATTGTGTGTTTTGGAGTGTGCTCTTGGTCATGTGGATATTTCTATCAGGATTCAACTGTGTAGAAATTTGAGTCAAACTCATTGACCCATGTTTCATGAGTAGTGGTTCATAAGAACCCATCTCTCATGAGAATGAAGGGAACAATTAACACTCAATGCATCTAGGTGATGCTCATAGAGGTGAAGCACCGGGACTTCCCGCGAGGTCACCCATCCCAGTACTACTGCAGCTCGAGCACGCTTAACTACGGAGTTTCCTCCATGGTTAAGCCCACTCTGCTTGCAACCCCATTTGCAAAAAATTCAGCAAGTGTTGTGCCTTATGAACCATTCATTAGAAAGCCCCTTAAGCTCGTCAATTGATAAGTAGGAGATATTTTCCACAGCAAGTCAAATTGTGATATGTCTATCAAGATTCAACTATGTAGTAATTTGAGTCAAACTCATTTACCCATGTTTCATGAGTAGTGGTTCACAAGAACCCATCTCTCATGAGAATGAATGGAACAAACACTTACTGATGATAGTCCTTTAGCTGGCTCATACAGATGTTTGTGAACCAATGAATACTACATCGGTCACTGATGATAGTTATTTTATTTTGTTTGTTGATGATTTCAGTAGAAAAATGTGGGTGTTTTTCCTCAAGGCAAAATCAGGTGTGTTTAATGAGTCAGGATGTCCAATCATCGCTCTTTAGTCTAACAATGGGGGTGAATTATGTTCCAACAAATACACTAACATCTATTCTGAACACAATTAATTGTCAATTCGCCACACCCTATACCCCTCAAAAGAATGGTGTGGTTGAGAGTAGGAATCGTACTGTTATGGAAATTGCCCACTATATGTTTGGAGAAAAGAAATGTTCCCAAGAAGTTTTGTGCTAAGGTAGTTTACACTGTAGTATACCTTCTTAACAAATCTCCAACCCAAGTTGTCAAGAAGAAGACCCCAAAGGAAGCATGGTTTGGGAGGAAACTACGAGTCAACCTTCTTAAGGTTTTTGGTCTACTGCATAAGTTTGGATTCCAGATGCCAATAGAACCAAACCTAACTCCAAAAGGCAGAAGTTAATGCTTACAAGGTACAATGACAATCATAAAGCCTACTGGCTAATTAATGTGGACACTGCTAACTTTTGGTAACGATGTAGTCACTGATGAAGAAGGTAGGCATTTTCAACTCTCTTCTCCCATCAATGGTCCTGAAGATCAGCCTTTAAGGGCTTCAGATTTGGGGGTCCAACTATTTTCTTCACCTGAAGAAGGGGATTCTAACAAAGATTCAAAACTTGTGGAATCTCCTAGGCAATGTACTAGTACAAGATTTTACTCAAGACAACCTGGATCAGCATCCAAATGATATAGTTCAAGGCAGAACAAGTCATGGCGACCATGTTGATTTGGATGAAGTTGTTTCTACACTGCGACCTAAGTGGTGGGAGAAATTCATTGGTGATGTTCAGGATGATGAATTGGTTGAGGGTCGCTCATCCAATTGTGAGAGTAAGCACAATACAATGAACTTTTCTCTTATGGCTAACATTCAGAGTGTTTATGAGCCCCAAGATTATTCAGAGGCAAAAGGTAAATCTAAATGGGAAACGGTTGAGAAATCTGAACATCAAAGCCTTTTGCAAAATAATACTTGGATTCTTTTAGATATTTTACCAAGGAAGAAAACCATTAGTTGTAAATGTGTGTACATTGTCAAGTACAAAGCTGATGGAACACTTGAGAGAAGGAATAGACTATGAGGAGACATTTGCTCCTACAACAAAGATGAGCATCATCCATCTAATTCTAGCCATGGAAGCACAGTTTGGTTAGAAATTCTATCAAATGGATGTAAAAGAGTGCCTTCCTTGCTCGATATTTGGAGGAAGAAGTGTACATGACACAGCCTTAGGGTTTTTGGGTTGCAAGAAAAAAAGCCTCAAGTATGTAGACAAATGAAAGCTCTTTATGGCCTAAAATAGGCACCCAAGGCATGGTGCATATAGATTAATGAGTATTTGAATGAGCAGGGGTTTCAAAGAAGTCCTTCAAATCCTAATTTATATGTCAAAATTGTAGGTAATGATATCATTCTTCTTGACATTTATGTGGATGGTATTATCATTACAAAAAGTGGGGCACATTTGCTTGAGCAAATCAAATGGAATTTGCGTCAAACTTTTGATATGACAAACTTAGGTCTTCTTCTTTATTGCCTAGGTATTGAGGTTTGGTAAATACATAGTTATATTTTTATTTCTCAGTCTAAATATGCCATGAGTTTGCTAGACAAGTTCAGAATTGTAGATTGCAAAATGTTATCTACACCTATAGAGAATAGGTTGAAACTTTTAGGCAAATCAGAAGCAGCATTATCTACCTTACAGCCACTAGACTTGATTTGAGTTATGATGTGAGTTACATTTTTCGTTTCATGACAACCCCAAAGGCAAAACATTGGGTTGCAACAAAGCAGGCACAACAATATGTGAAAGGGACACCTAACTTTAGCATTTTGCATAGCAAATGCAAAGATCCTAGGCTGGTTGGGTTCACAAATTCAGATTGGCAGGTTTTGTTGATGACAAAAGTCTACTTCAAGATATGTTTTCAACATTGGTTTGGGTGTAATCACATGGACCAGTAAGAAGCGACAAGCAGTAGCTCTCTCCTTCATGGAAGTAGAGCATCATTGTCTAGTCTTTCACGAACATACAAAACATGTGGAGCTTTGTTGTCACTTCATATGCCAACCTGTAGAAGATGGATTAATGATGTTCTAGTATGTTCCAAATAAGGATAAGAATATAGATATTCTTGCCAAGTCCTTGAGTCTAGACAAATTTGTAAAATTTCGAGACAAACTTGGTGTAGTTAGTGGATAGACCATTAAGTGAAGGCATTAAAATTATATTGTTATATTTAGTATAATGGTCAATTATGTGTTTAGGATGTTATTTAGAAACTTTCTTTGTTTCTTTCAATTCAGTTTTCTTTCTTAGTTGTTGATCATTTTTGTTATGGAAATATCTTTTGTAATCTCTTAGTTTAAGGAGTATTTCGCTCCTTTGTTTAATATCAAATATTTCTATCATTTTACCAACCACACTGTTGATGTTTTGTAGCTTCAGTCGAATAAATACTATGAGTCAATACTAGTAAAGATATGTATATATATATTTAGTATATATGAGATGTATATATATACTTAAATATATATATATAAATATTGTCATTATGTAAATATTAGAGAAATTAATATAATAATCAAGAGATATTATATGTGTGTGTGTGTGTGTGTGTATAATTATAATTGTCATTATATTAATTACATAATAATGAATAGACATGTCCCATGAAGGGACATGTCTCTTCTTGGCTCATTCTCAATATATATGAAAGAGATTGTTGCATTTGGAAAACACATACAATCAGATAGTGCTATTAAATTTGCAATGATCCTAAAATCTTAACATGGTATCAGAGCCAAGTTGCAAATGTAAGAGAGTAGTTTGTTGATGGTGAATGTGTAACTGTCACAGAAAATACAGTCTCAGTACGAGGACCATATCTCACAAATGCACCGTTGGATTTTGCTGAATTTTGGATATGTTGGTGATAAACAAATTTAAAAGAATCTCACCGGAGCGATTGGAGAGAAAATGTCATATTCAAAAGTTATGACCGACTGTGTACGGGTCTATGCAAAAAAATTTGTAAAAGAACGAGGTTCCTTCTTTAAAAGCCTAACCACTTGAAGGGAGATCTGATCAAATTAAAGGTTTTCATAGTGTATAGAACCTTCGGATATTCAAGACAAGTCATGTGAATAATTCTAGTAATGTTTGAGAACGACGACATCATTCTGTGAATTTGCATGATATTTTCTATATGGGCTGACCTTACAGAATGAAACACTTGAAACTTATAAAAGATAAGTATTTCATGTTTTATTAATGCACATAATTTTTGAGTTTGTAATTCATACTATACTATTGGTTATTAAAATATTTTATGCTCCTATCATTGGTATTTACGGTCGAGATAGTTTAGTGAGCTATTTGTAATCTCTCTCTGACATACCTTTAGGATAGAAGCATAAGATAATTACATTCAAGGGAGAAAGAACTTGATGCTTGCAAACAAATTGATGATTGAGACTAGATGAAAAGGGAGTCTGACATTTCAAAAGAAGACAAGAGGTTGATACAAGAACTTGAGCTTCAGAGGGAGCAGATAGAGGATATGGTTAAATCAACTTTTGATAATCTTGGTCGTATTGATGCAGAGGGAGTAGTCCATACTGAGATGGATTCTCCAGCTATCAATAAACTATAACAGTCAGAGGACTAGGAATCGTGAATGCCTTTTGGGCCTTGTGTAAATCATGAGAAAGTGACGACTTCCAAATGATTATAAAACTTGTATTTGTTAAAGTTATTGAAAGGTGACGATCTTACAATAACTTGTTCTTCTATCATGATAGACATCTTATGATGGCTAAAACAGATCATGATAGATGATATCTTGCATGGTGGATTGAGTTCCTTAAACAGGCCATGATATTCTATCATGATAGACATCTTATGATGGCTGAAACAGATCATGATAGATGACATCTTGCATGGTGGATTGAGTTCCTTAAATAGGCCATGATCTTCTATTGTGATAGACATCTTATGATGGCTGAAATAGATCATGATAGATGATAGGAATGTTCCTATGGTAAGTGCACATTACCTATGGACATTTGTTGAGTACTTGGTGGACATCATGAGACTTGATGTTGGTAGGCCATTACTCTGAGCACTTGGTGAATATCATGCGACTTGATATTCTATGGGCCAATGCTCCTGATATCATGAGATGATATCTTTATAAACTTTTGAGTACTTGGTGGACATCATGAGACTTGATGTTGGTAGGCCATTACTCTGAGCACTTGGTGAATATCATGTGACTTGATATTCTGCAGGCCAATGCTCCTGATTTCATGAGATGATATCTTTATAAACTTTTGAGTACTTGGTGGACATCATGAGACTTGATGTTGGTAGGCCATTACTCTGAGCACTTGGTGAATATCATGCGACTTGATATTCTACAAGCCAATGCTCCTAATATCTTTATAAAATTTTGAGTACTTGGTGGACATCATGAGACTTGATATTGGTAGGCCATTACTCTGAGCACTTGGTGAATATCATGCGACTTGATATTTTGTAGGCCAATGCTCCCGATATCATGAGATGATATCTTTATAAACTTTTGAGTACTTGGTGGACATCATGAGACTTGATGTTGGTAGGCCATTACCTTGAGCACTTGGTGAATATCATGAGACTTGGAATTCTGTGGCCAATGCTCTCAATATCATGAGATGATATTCTTATGAATCTCTGAGTTATGGTGAATATCATGAGACTTGATATACCTAGTTAGACCATATCTCTGATATCACGGTAAATGCTATCTTCTGATCCTAATCATGTGTTTAATCTTCCCTTGCTCAGAGGGAGTGTTGATGTTTTGTAGCTTCAGTCGGATAAACACTGAGTCAATACTAGTGAAGATATGTATATATATATTTAGTATATATGAGATGTATATATATACTTAAATATATATATATTATCATTATGTAAATATTAGAGAAATTAATATAATAATCAAGAGGTATTATATATATGTATATATATGTGTGTGTGTGTGTGTATATAATTATAATTGTCATTATATTAATTACATAATAATGAATAGACATGTCCCATGAAGGGACATGTCTCTTCTTGGCTCATTCTCAATATAAATGAAAGAGATTGTTGCATTTGGAAAACACATACAATCAGATAGTGCTATTACATTTGCATTGATCCTAAAATCTTAACACGCACTTCCAAGAAGTCCGACTATTAGAGGATCTATGCAATTAGCTGCTCTCCTATACAACCATTTACAATATCGATAATGTCTGCATTCTCCTCTTTTCAAACATTAACACTTTCGACTACAGTAAGCCCAGCTCTTCTGGCTTATGATCTTGATTCAAATGAAAGACACCTCGCATCAACCTTTCATAGTTTTCACGTAGGCACAAATCGAGAGACAAATAGGAACACGCTCATCTACTCACCTCATATGGTTTTCAGGATTATCACTAACCTTTTCAAGATCCATGAACTACATTACACTAGTGCTTTTATTTTCACTAGAATATTTTTCACCACAAGAGGATTCATCACACAAAAATAGAAATGAAAGGCAATGCCATTAATACCAAAAGTGAGCCCGTCGTTAGTGCCTAACAAGAGGTGTTGTTGTCCTCCAACTTCCATTGCCTCTTGCCTCCAAAAAGATAGCTAATTATTTAGCAAATTTATACATTGATGCCCATTAAATCAGTTGTGAGGAAAGAATATTTCCTCCCCCCTTTCTTGTGATTTTCTTACAAATAGTGTCAAATACTACCGATCATGCACTCCAATTACAAGTAAGAAGATTTTTAGTTTTTATGAAACAAAATGACACACTTACATTTTGACATGACAATTAATGATAGACCCTATTCTAAATATCTTGACTCAAACTAATCATATTAAGTTCGATTTCTAATATAATTAGAAATTAAGTCAGCTAATTTCACTTTTTAGCCTTTTTTCAGGGCGACTTGCTTTCTATTTTTTTGAAGTAGCAACCTACTTGGGCTCAACAACCAATGCTTTGGGCTTAGGAACAGGATTCTTGGGCTTGGAGGTCTTCTTCTCCTTGTTAGGCTACGTATTTCTTACTTCCATCAACTTTATTACCTTCCTCACAATCATCTTACCTATGGATTGATGAGAAATTGAAATTGGCATACGATACAATTCACAAATATTACCATACCTCTCACATATATCTTCCATCACTCTATAGTTTCTTCATTATAGCCTCTACTTGTGTGCCATATATTGATTCTTACTCCTGTACAATGATGTGAAGTGTCTTGTCTATATCCCTTGTCATGCCCTTTGCATCATCGCATACATAAAGATAGCCATCTCGACCAATGAGGCTCATGAAAATAATTTTATAATATATTGGAACCTATGATCTACTATGGCCATCATAGACACTAAAAAATGAAGAGGAATAGAGCACAAGGGTCCTTGAGCATTGTAGTTGCTTCTGTAATCATCTGCACATAAGGAGGATGAGCAATTGGAGGTTTTGAACCCTCCACAACATAAGGCTTCTTTTCCTTTGGCATCTTAGATTTTTTCTTTTGCAGGCTATGGATCCTCATTGGCAGTAGCCTCCACGAGTACTAGATTTTCAACAGCTTCTATTGCACTCGAAATGCCCATTGGGCATAACATTATTATGCTTCACCATGATTTACTTTAGCCAAACCGAAATCAGTCTACTCTTTGATGCTTCACAAAATTGGCAATGGTGATTCAGGCAACTCCAAGACCTTTGAATCGGTCATTAATGGCTCTTCAAATTATATATGTGATAATTTGATACACAAGAATCCACTACATTCTATCCCTGCAAAATAATTTCTGCAAACTTCTAACAACAAACAGAAATCTCCATACACCTATGCTATTCTAGTCCTACAGCCAAGAGGATTACAAGAAGCTCATATTTCAAACCCTCTCTATGAGAGAGTCAAGGCTGTATTTCAGAGTGTATACAAAAACTTTATCGTATTTCAATATCTTAACGTCAAATACATTCCACAAATATAAAGGAGTTTAATATCCTACATTATAGGAATAACTCCTAATTATATAATGAGTTGTTCTAACAACTCAAATATAATCCCAACTAATTACTCTCACACATCTATAATCGCCACGTGATTTGTAACACTATTATTTTAATACATGTAAGCACTGACATTGATTCCTAACAAATTTCAATCCTTACATTCATAAAAAAATTCCTATATTAAGGTTCGAAAAGTCAATTTGTCCTTTCTTGGGTCTTGTCTCTTTATGCAAAGTAAACGGCCTCAAGATTCATTGTTCATGCACAACCTTGGAAATGTATGCATTTCTACTTGTTATATCCACAAGTTTGCAAATCATTGGAGTCGCAAAATACTTGGGTTGTAATTGCAATCCTAAAGTCCACAAAATATAAGACATTGTATTCAATATGCTTTAATGCATGTGGAAAGTTATGTTGTGGTAGGTCCCAAAACTAATCTCTCAAAACCTAGAACTTTTCTCCACCTTCAAGGCTAGGGAATTCCTTTTAAGAGGTAAATATAGACTCATCAATAGACTTAGGGTGGTTAAAGGCTAACTATGAGAGTGAGTGGTCTCTCCTACTCTTTGAGCTCAACTTAAACTCAAGAGGGTGTTCATAGAGTTAAGCCTTAATAAACATTCAAATAAAATAAAATGAACATCCAATATAACGCATAGCAGCTATGCACAAATGTAAAGTTAACCCCATAACTGCCAATAGGTTAAGCTTAACTAGCTGCAACAAACATCTTTATAGCTAATAAATACTTTGCACAAGCATCTAATAGATAATGACAGTGTTACAATTTCTTGAGTTTCAGTTATAATTTCATAGACATTGGCGAAGTATGAAAATGTTGAAATGGTTCACAAAACATGTAACATTTTGTTTTACTTAAAATTCATCTTTGGTTTGCTATATTGAATCCAAACAACCACCATTAATCGACTCCTGCTTCCTATACGGTGGGTAACCGGTTATTGATGATTTAAAATGTATGTGAAAGATCTGAGTCTTTCAAACCTGTGGGTAACCAGTCATTGATGATATAATGTAAACATGTCTACTTAAAGATCCTTCATCAAACTCAAAACATTCATATGCAACACAAAGAAGACCAATACAAATACCAGCTTGCATTGATTTAAAATGCTACAACACTCATCTAATATTTGTTACAACCACACAAACAAATGTGGTTAAGGAATAATCTCAAACAGCAAGAAACATTTCATACCTTGCTGGCTCAAAACCCTCCAAAACGTCTACAACTGATAAGGGAGACATGTGGTTAGAAACATCTGCTTCTATAGCTGCCTTTTTGCAACTCCTGAATGACAGCTCTAATGGCGGATTGACCAACAACAATGGAAACCAAAGGAAGCTCCACACCTTTGTTTTCTGAAAACACTAAGTTACCAATCCTTTGACTCAAGAAAAAACTTGTATATATAGATCAATGAAGGGTACTCAAGAAATGAAGAAAAACATGCAGATCTAGCACTACAAAGATCACCCACCCTAGTCGTTGTGTTCATTTATAATCTATGTAGAAAAACATCCCTTCTAGCTCATGCACAAACCTTGAAACGTAAGAAATATTCTTTGTGACATTCACCATGCCTTTGAGCATTAATGGCCTATGGATTTGCATGTAAGGACAAGGAAATTGCCCACAAAATATGCTAGAATAGCAACTTGGAGATAGCATATCAGTTATTACCCTCAAACAATAACTATGACATTGATTGGTGCATCTTCATTTTCTTTCTTTTGTCCTTGTAAATCCCTCCAAGTGGACATTCGATAGCCATGGGGACAAATTCATATCATGTCTTAGTCTTTCTTATACCATGCCCAATTGGTGGAATTTGATGAGGATAGGGACTTTGTGAATCCCTATTTAACTTTGCTTTTTCTTAGATTCAGGCCTTGGTGGAAAATCAACCACCATAGGGACATCCTCACATTTGATTTGAATTCATCAACTTCCCTTGCTGGTGGAAAATCAACCAGGATAGAGACAAACTAGTCCCAATGTAACTTCACTTTGCTTTCTCATCTTGAGGGGAGTGGAAAAACAACCCCTATTAGGACACTTACACGTTGCTCATTCATTTGCTAAATTCAACCTTCATAGGGACAAGTGGAAATTCCTCATCCATAGGGACAAATTGGGTCCTTAGCTTATGAAGTGGAAATTTTGGCTTCATAGGGACAGTGGAAAATCCATTGTCATGGGGGCTGGTGGAACATCCATGTCCTATAGGGACTTTTAGCCTTTTGACCTTGATCCTTATGTCTTGGAGTGGAAAATTGACCTCCATAGGGACTAATGGCCTTTTCAACTTGAATTTCATTTGTTCTCACTTCCCAAGAGTAGAAAATCAACCTCCATAGGGACTTTTCGTAAGGACTTAGTGGAAAATCGATTTCCATAGGGACTTTTGGTCTGAACTTGGTATAAATTTGATTCTCATGGGGACTTTGCACTTTGCTTGCAAGATTTCATCGTTTTAGCCCGAATTCACAAGTAAAATGGGGTATTAATACATCATGGTGACCATTTGATTAACCAAAACATCCCAACACATAGGAAATTTCCCCTAGAATTTGACATTTTTTTTGCATTTTATCCCTAAAGACTTCAAACCATTATGATTTGCCCATGTTTGCAACCTTGGAGACTTGGAAGCTTAACCATCCCTCATTCTTTGAAATTCAAAATTGACACTCTACTCTCAAAACCCTAAAACTAACAGCGGAAAGAGGTGGTCCCCATTTGCAATGGGGCAATGGTGTAAAAAGGTCACAACATGTCCCACATGAAGAAAAAAATTTAAAAAAAAAGGAAATGTGATTTTACAATGGGTAGAAAAGAAGAAAATAAAAGGTTTCCCATTGTATGGCCATCTATTATCATTCATCCCACTCTATGGTATGAAGTGATTTATTGGCCCAAAGTCTACAACATGATATTCAATATAATTTGAGGGGACTATTGTTTATGGCCTACACCACTCCTATATGAAAATTGTTAGAAAAGTCTCTATTGTATGCCACAAAAGGAAAAGCACTATCATCACATCTAATAGTTGCTTTGGTGTATAGCCAATTGATCCTCAACATTTGGCCATGCAATCCTCTGTGAATACACCCACCATATGGTTGAAAATTTTTAGCTCTTCAACTGCCATATATGCCACACTCAACCGAAGCCCACTTCTCAAATTGTATGGTCTAGTCCTCCTTCCACTATAGTTTACTATACTGCTATCCTCTTGTTCAAAATTCAGTTTATAGAATTGTCTGAGTCATTTGTTACCACCCTGCACTCCTTTAGTCCTACACACGAGCCATAAATGGCATTTAAAGCACCATTGTACTGTTGCAATTATTTTGGTATAAGGAAAAAGTTCTGGTGTACAACCTGTTGTACATTGACCAAAGATTGCTGCAACAGCACAATCTACTTCAGAATCATGACAAAAAGAAGCATTTCAATCAATTGTTTTGGAAGTCATGCCATGGAATACTCTAATTTCACCCACATCTACGATCCACAAGAATTCATTAAGTTGCATAGCCACTGGCAAATACTTTCTCTATACCATACACAAAATTCTCAATGTGATGATCGTCAATGTGTAATTAATAAGCTCTCCCTTTTACTTCCAACAAAGTAACAAGTTGCAGGTTCAAACAAGCTACATTAGAAGTTTAGCATTTCAAGAATCTGCATTAGTATTTTGTTGAGGAAAAGTTAGGCTTTGATTATGTTGTTATGACTGAAAGAATAAGAACTTGGAAAGTAAGACCTTCCTCCTCTTCAATGCCACCGAAAAATATGGATAATTTCCCTAATATTACGTGATTTGTATAATTTTACTCTTTGTTTATCAACTAGGAATCCACCTTTTCATTTTCAAGGGAATGATCTCGCTCATAAGTTGATTTTTTATGCCATGTTAGTCTTTTTGTGTCCAACTATATATTAATCACTTGTGAGCTTGTGCATAGTTGTTGGAAATTAGTTGTTAGTGGTTATCAATAATTGTGTTTTGTTTGGCAATGGTCAAATACTTTAAATATGCTTCTTGCAGTTAAGGAAGGTAGTCCAATTGGACACACAATCCCCCCTAATCTAAATTTGGAATCTATGAGCACTACCTTGAATCAATGTGTGCAAACTTGATGACATCATTAGTTTCGTGCCCCAAGTTTTTGCGGAGTAAACTCATGACTTTCTGTCAGCAAGTTTTTGGTGATTATGCACAAGATTTGTGGAAAGTACTTGCAAGGTACTCCGCAAGCCTGTCACTGCAACTCGTGCTACAAATCAAAAACGTTGTTTTTTGGCTTTACAAACATATTTTTTGCCTTTTAAACATTTATGAAAATGGTTTGCACCACAAAGGTCTGTGTGGTTTTGAATGTCTTCATTAGGGCTTGGTGGCAGTGGCTTTGCCCCTTGATCCTGCTCTATATCACAACAGGCAACCAACTAGGGGCACTGCCCCTAAAGCCCACTAGGGCTGCCCATACCCCAATGAGGAGTACTTCCCTCAAAACCCCATGAGGAATGCTACCCCTTAATACCACAAGGGGTGCTGTCCCCAGACTCCCCACTAAACTCAGTTGATAGATTTTGTAGCTGTATTTTGCCTAAAATTTATATTTGTTTCCACAATAAATAAAATAAAAAATTGAAGTATTTTTAAGTTGGCAAGTTTTTTCCGAGTCATAAATATTTGGTCTACCGAACCCAAGTTGAGTCCAAGTTTACAAAATATGCCTTGAATAAGGCAATCAATCTTCTCCATTTACAATTACTTGGTATGTTCTCTTTATTTTTATAGGACAAAATTGGATAATGTATTACCAGTATCATAGGTATGCACAAAATTAGTTTCAATCGAACTGGAAAAATAAGCCCAAGAGAATAAAAACCACTTTTCAGATAACAATGACCCTAATTCTAATGTTCTTGAACTGGGTATACGTCTAAATATTGACACTGTTCCTAGTGGCAGTTACCTGGGTATGTGTATAAACACATACCCCGATGCTACCAGTAACCTGAAAAGGTATATGAATATAAGGATATATAGAGATAATATCCTTATAATTTATTTCGAATTGCAGTATGGTGCACATACAAATTGTTCGTTTGTAATGCTTGTAAGAAATCTAGGATCAATGATTGCTCACGATGTAGATTGTATGCACATGAGTACAATAAAGGCATTAAAATTTGAGATCAGATCAATCTGTCCTACTACAGATCATCATCCAACAAAAATGGTTTTTTAATTTGTATGAATTCGGACCCTAATACTGGTGGCCTTAGAACTGGGTGCATGCAATGTCAACCAACACCCTTCAAACACCTACGGAGAAAAAGCAAGAATACTAATTCTTATATTGAATAAGGAACCAAGGGATTGCTCATCACAGCCATATGCCTGACTGTTTGAACACGTAATCTAAAACAAGAGACCTAGTAGTGAATGCATGCATCAACCCATATAGCCTCGAAAACTATACCTGGACAACCTAGAAGATACTAGCAAAAAAATGTCCATTGTTACACTAGATGAGGAACTACGGCATCATCCAAAATAACAAAATATCACTAGTTATCAGCTTCAAAGTAAAGACCCTAATATCATAGCCTAGAAGTGAGCATGTGCAAAAGTTACAAGCAAAAGCCTCCAAAAAAAGTGATGCATCGCCAAGTAGGGCAACGAAAAATGCTCCTTTTTGAACTCTATAAATAGATTGCACTTCACATTGATATGCCCACCTTTGAGTCATGAGTTATCAAGAATTTCTATTAACAGAGCCAAATTAATAGGAAAATGGTTACGCTCAATCAGACCATGTCAATCAAAAATGCTGAATCTTTAACACGGAATTAACTGTAAGAAAGTTACAAGAGCATTTAGGTTGAAGGCCCGTCCTAATTCGATATCATTAATATCTTCGGCCAAATCCTCTTGTTCTTGCTGTCGCTGAGAATTCCTGTCAAACTGATCAACATTGCTCCTTCCATTATTGTGTATCTGCCGCTGCTGCTGAGAATTGTATTGCTGAGACAATGTAACACCTTCCATCATTGCATGATAAGCAGACCCTCTCAGGCAGTATCACACATTGCCTAATATGACATAATTACTCGACTTGCCGTGGTACTAAAGGGCCCAAAACAGCAACTGAATCGACTTCATTGGAATCGGTCTCCAAATTTCGCCTACAAAAGATAAAATTTCAATTACCCACCAAGAAAGAAGTCTAAGGGACAGAAATCTACCCAAAAAAATCAAAACTCAAAAGAGATAATATAGGAAGTACTTGACTGAACCCCTGCAAAACCCCAACTATAAAGGTGAAAATGGGGTTCAATTTAGACCAACCTGAATTGAGCAATGGTTTGGAGAAGAAGAGTTGTGAATTGGAAAACCCATCAGAAGCCCAATTCAGACAATTTGGTCATAATGTTTTCCACTCTCCCATGAAGAGTTCAAAAATCCGCAATTTGCCGATACGCCGCAGAGTAAAGTAGACACAAAAAGGAAAGAATATAGAAAAAACGATTTGAAATACAAACTGATAACGACGTTACGTCAACTTGAAGAAAGAATATTTCTTTGGGGTTAATAATATTGCGTTGGGTTATTAAATTTTTTAAGAATAATTAATTAATATATTAATATAATATATATTATATATTAAAAAATATTAAGTTGTTAAAAAAATTAATATTATAAATTTTAAGAATTAAAATATAATATTAAAATATGATAGTGTATAATATATTATTAAATCATAAATAAAATTATTTATGAATATGTCTCATAAATGATCAAATTAATGTGACATACAATTATTTATACATTTTCAAGTGTTAGTTATCAAAATTATAGGTCCACTCTAAAATGATAAACTATTATTAATAAAGGATCAAACTACAATGACATGCATACCATTTTTAAAAAATATTTAGCTTGTTTTTCCCAAAGAAATTTTATTAAGAAAATTTTAAAATATATATCGTTAAAACAAATTTGATAAAGGAAAAAACTCCAATGACATACATACCATTTAATATATATATATATATAGATATATATATATATATATAGATATATATATATATATATAGATATATATATATATATATATATAGATATATATATATATATATAGATATATATATATATATATCTATATATATATATATATATATATATCTATATATATATATATATATATCTATATATATATATATATATCTATATATATCTATATATATCTATATATATATATATATATATATATATATATATATATATATATATATATATATATATATATATATATATATATATATATATATATATAGCTTGATTTTCTCAAGAAATTTTACAAAGAGAATTTAAAAATATATATTTTTAAAACAAATCTCAAAAATCAAATGATAACATAAATATTCAACTAGTATTAATAATGGATCAAACTACAATGACATACAAATTCCATATACCATCAAAAAAAAAGGTCACCTTGATTTTCTCAAGAACTCTTTTAGGAAGCTTATATAATGGATCAAACTACAATGACAAACAAATTGGATATACCATAAAAAAAAAAGGTCACTTTGATTTTCTCAAGAAATCTTTTAGGAAGCTTATTTAAGAGAATTAAAAATATTATATTGTTAGAACAAATCTCAAAAATCAAGTGATAACATAAATATCTATTGTTTGCTATTAGAAAGTAAAGTATATCATTTCAGCAAATTTAAAGACATTACTTGGAAATGAAGTCCAAAATGATATTATTATCAATAAAGGATCAAACTACTATGGCATACAAATTCAATATACCATCACTAAAAAAAGAGCAATTGTTCAGCTTGCTTTTCTCAAGAAATTGTATAGATGGCTTATTTTAGAAAATCTAAAGATATTATATTGTTAAAATAAACCTCACAACTCAAACAATAACATAAATATCCATAACTTTTAGTTTTTCTTGTTTGTGATTAAAAAGTAAAGTATTTCATTTCAACAAATTTTAAGATGTTACCCTAGGAGAAAAGAAGTTGACTACTCAAACAACCACTTAACTTAAATATTAACTATTTTGTTCTATGTTTGTTAATATTTTGAAGGAACATGGACATCTATAGCTTTTGTCATTTGTCTAAAGTAAATACGTGTAAGGACTTGGTTTCTACAAACATGCCACATATGCAAGTTACGAAAAAGAGCGAAAAGTTGAATATCAAAATCAATAAAAGGAAATACAAAGTTGAGATTAATTCATAACAAGAATTTGAATTCATATTTTTTACTACAAAATTGACCCACTTGTCAAATTAATGTATAATCCAGTACAAGGATAACATAATACCAATAATTTGACCAACTTGTCGAATAAATTACATAACAAATGAAATGAAATGCCAACCTTAGTAATACATCTAAAGATACATCAAGTATGTTATTAAAATTACAATTTTACACAAATGATACAATAGGCCATAAGGTTGAATCATGAATGCATAAATAAGGAAATATATTGTGCAAATCCATGTCTCCTTCAGCCCTCAGACATCTTTCCATATGTTGTGCTCAAGATGAGGTTGTAGTCCAAGAACTTTTATCATCCAACAACATAGTGGTTAGCTCCCCTAGTGCTCACTCTATCACGTTGAGCGCATTGACCCTATCCAAGAAGCTTAGCAACTCGAAACTGGTGGATTGGATCAATTTGGTGTAGCAGTGAACTATACTACATATCACCTATGACTATGCAATAACTAACACTGATGTGGTAGAGAGATGAAACATTAACCAACATATAGAAAATAAATATGTAAATAAACTTTGACCAAAGCATTTAACCAATTATATTGGTAGGTAGGAGTACATAAAAGAAAAATGACTTCCCTACCCTTCCCTATTAAGCCCACATTCGACACTCTTCCAATGAATTTTCATATTATACGTGTAATCACCTAAAAATTGTTTTGGGCTTTTCAAAAGACCTAGTTTCCCTAAATCTCAATTAGGTGATCAAACCACATCAATATCAAGTTTATCTATGTAATTGAATTAGATCCATTTAATTACATAATTAATCAATCATCAATCATCAATCATCTTCAATCCAAAGTCCTAATTAATCAATTCCCTTAAGCCATTTAATCAAAATCAAATCCCAAAATCCCATGGCTAAGGAAATTAATTAGTTTGATTTAATTAATTGTCCTAAAATCCACTCAACTCATAAAAGGACAAACAAGTTGAATTCATCCAATGAGCTTCAATCACATGGATCTCAAGGTCCTAATCTCAACCACTCATTGTGGATCAATCTCAACCATTGAATTTGAATTCAAATCAACTTCCCTCCAAGAGGAAATCTATAAAATCAAGCTTAATCAAGTCATTTCTCATCTAGATCATTATTTCTTGAAACTCATTCTCTCGAGTAGGAACAATGATTAGACTATTTAGGGATGCAGTAGAAATTCCATATAATATCTTAATTGATTCAAATCACACTGGAACACCGACAATACAAAATCTTATCGCAGTTGAGAGGAGTCTCTTTGAGTATCATTGTACTCATAAAAATTCAATAATGTCTATTATAAGAGGAAGGGAATAAGTTCATACTTAAAATATACAAGCACGTATAATGTATGAATTGACTAGATTTGTTCTACATTCTTATATATGGTATAGTTTTTTTAAGGGTACATAGTATGAGTGGAAAGAAGATTTTCATTGTTTATGCCAAAGAGTTTAATTGAACTTGTGAACTCTTTATATATAAGTATTCATTGCCAATACATCCAATAAAATTTTCTATAAATGTTTCCTTGTTTTGAAATTACTAAATTGTGTAGACACTCAAAAATGGTCCACGCCTATGGCCCCCCTTTTTTAACATGTCTTTTATATTGTGTTTGATCTTCATCATTTGTCAATATTGTGTCATTCTTCTATTAATTAAATAATGACAATTATTTAATTAATTGCTAATTTGTGTCTTTTGATTTCATCATGTCCTATCAATTTGTCTTCGATTAAATAATTTCATTAATTATTGAATCTTGGTCCTAGGGGCAAATATTTATTTATTTTGTCATCTTATCATAATGTCATTCCTTTGGTAAATAATGTGACAAGGTCACTTCTCAAATTACCCCAAGCTTTTGATGAAGGCCAAGTATCCAAGGCATAAGAGCAATCTTGAATCACCCAAAAAAATATTGTCTAGTTTTCAATAAGGGACATTTTGGGGAGAGTTTCTATTTTTGGAAAGTTTAGTACTTTTTAGTAAGTTTTCATTTGAACACGGATTGTTCCAATTACTTCCCTAGAGGTTCATTTTGGATATCTAAGCATGCCGATAAATTTTCATGGCAAGGTCAAGCCCAATTTTGAAGATATTGAGTTTTTTTGGTTTTGGAGAGGTGGTACGAAAAACTTTGAACTCAATTTGAAGGCCTTAGATGCTCCAAAAAGGGTCAAAACTTGTCAAGGATGGTGCTTTTCCATCTAAGGTTGTAGAGCTCTTTGAGAGGTTTCTGTAAAGTGGTTATAAAAGAAAATCAGGTACATGATTCACAAGATATGGCCTCTGGAAGTTGTGCTACTTTAGAAGAAGAAAAAAATCCCTTCAAATACTCCAATGAGTGTTGAAACCCATTTGGGGCATATTCTCAGCATATTCCATTGTAGGGAAAAATAAAATAAAGGTGGTTGACCTCAATAGCGAGGTTACAATTTCCAAAACCTTCTAGGGCAGTTAAACTTCCCAATATAAAGAAGACCAATAGGGGTTACCAGAGGTAGTTCTGATCGTGCATATGGTGACTCTGACTTGCAAATTATTGTAATGAAAATTCCCATGTGGTTGTAGCATGTTATTTTTTAAATATTATAATGTCATTTCATTGAATATAATAGAAAGCAATTGTTTCTATTCTTGAAATTGTTTGGCTCTTGCAATTGTTCGATTCTTGCCATTTTTTGTTTATTTCTTTGTTGTGTTGTGTGTGTTTGGGTTAGAAGAGGAGTAACCTTCATCATTGTAAAATTTTCTACACAACCTTATTATCATTTAGTACCATACACATTTAACAATAATCCTCAAGAGGATAATAGCCTTGATGTCCTTTGTTGCATGCTTTTGGAGTCACACCCTTTAAAACCCATACTTGCACAAAACCCAATCAAAGTCCTCTTGCATACCTTGAACCTTGAACTTGAACCTTAAGAAATTTTGGTTCAAATTTCAAGGATCATCTGGTTCCAAGTAATAAGTTGTCAGCATCTTTGTATTCATTCAATGTAATATGCGTGTCACGGCATGAACTTTGAATTTGAACCACAAGAAATTTTGGTTCAAGGTTCAAAATTCATTCTGTCCCCCTCATGTCGTTAAAAGATATATTATCTTTTCCTGTGTCATGAAAGCTACAATTATTAAACCTTGAACTTCAACCTCAAAACAATTTGGTTCAAAGTTCAAGGATTTTGTTCGTTGTGTCATTTTGTGGGTCTCGGTCGTATTGGTCAGTCCCAAATGTTTATAGCATGATGAACTTCAAACTTTGAATCCTACTTTCATGATTCAAAGTTCAAGGTTCGAAGATGCTGTTGGAAACAATTGTCTAAAGGAAATTGCTACTCAAATTATGTATTGTCTTTGATGTCACACAATGTCATAGTCCGCAGCAATCAGTTCCTACCGAGCTCAGTCGGTCTGCCAGACAGGAATATTAGTGCTTACCGAGTCCACTCAGTTGTCAAAGAAAATTTAGTGTTTACCGAGTTCAGTCGGTCGTCAAAGGAAATTCAGTGTTTACTGAGTTCAGTCAGTCGTCAAAGGAAATTCAGTGTTTACCGAGTTCAGTCGTTCGTCAAAGGAAATTCAATGTTTACCGAGTTCAGTCGGTTATCGAAGGTAAAGGATTGTCGGTGTTTACCGAGTTCCAGATTGTCGGTGTTTACCGAGTTCCCTCGATCTCCGAAAGATTGTAGAAAATTATGGTCACCGAGCACTGTCGGCCCTTGAAGGATTTTTGCAAATAGAGTTTGCTTAATTCAGCTGACTGTTATACTAAATAATGTCGATTTGACAAATCTAAAATCATATAAATAAAAGGTCAAATGTGAAAAATAAACAAGAAATACAGCAGAAGATTTATAGAAGAAAAGATAGGAAAGGTGTGTGCGAATTTGTGAAGGATGTTCAGATATCCTTAAGGTGCAGCAGAGATTTATTCGATCAGGAAGGATCACACATATGCAGAATAGAGATCTGTAATCAGCAAGGCAGTTGCATTATTATACAGGTCATTTTTTTCATTGTTACCTTCTTATCATTGTAACAGTGAATTCTAAATCTCTTAACCGAGTTGGTTTAACAACCATATTGTAAATCCTCTAACAAGGTGACAATTCCATTGAATTGTTTTCAAGACTTCTTACTAGGCCACTCCTAGCAGGGTGTTTAAATCCTCTAACAAGGTCACACCTAACAGTGTGTTTTGTAACCTTTTACCGGGTTGGCTTCTAACCGGGCATCACTTCAGAAAAGTGAAAATCAGTATCTAGATACATTGGTGGTTTTTCCCATATTGGGTTTCCATGTTAAATCTTGTGTCTCTTGTGTTCTTAATTGCTATCTTAATCATACACCAATGCTGATGAATATCTAAAAGATAATTTTGCTAATACTTTCTGCATCTTCAAAGTTACTGCAATCTATTTACCGAGTACTAAAACAGATAACATTTTTAAGATATCCTAAGGGATCTGGAAAGAATTAATTGTGAAGTGTTTTATGGTTGACTGATTCACCCCCCCTCTCAGTCACTTCATCCATATTCCATCAATTGGTATCAGAGCATTTGGTGCTTGCAAGAAGGATTTCAAGGACCTAAGCTAAAGATCAGGATGTCTTACAAGAGGGAAATTCCAAAGCTCAACAGAGATAACTTTTCAGCATGGCAAGGTCTCATGCGACTTCATATGGCTTCCATTGGTGATTCAGGATGCAAATACATTGATGAAGAATACACAATTCCTAATGGCGCATTAACTGTTGAAGACATTGCAGATAAAAAGACTCACAACACCATGATGATAGACATTGCATCTGCTCTCAGCTATGAAGAATTTGATGATATTAAAGACTGCACTACTGCATATGAAATGTGGATGGCACTGAAGAAAATATATGGTGGTGATGCAAATGTGAAAAGAGCCAAAGCAGAAAGCCTAAGAGGACAGTTTGACAAGATGAATATGAAGGAAGATGAAAACATTGCAAAATATGTTGAAAGAATCAAAGCAAGTGTAAGTGCAATTAGAGCTTCTGGAGGAACAATCTCAGATGAAACTATTATAAGTAAGGTACTCAGAACATTACTCCCTATCTATGCAATAAGAGTATCAGCTATTCAAGAAAGAAGATGTGAAACAAACCACAATATAACTTTGGATGCTTTAGTTGGAAGATTGACAGCCTTTGAATTAGACAACTATGACAACTATGTTCCTAATTCCAAAAATATTGAATCAGCATTTGAGGCCAAGGTTTCACTAAAGAAGAACAAGAAAATTAAAGAAGTTCAGTCAGAAAATGAAGAAGTATCAGAAGAAAGTTCTGATAGTGATCTTGAAATTGTAGAAGCATTACTTGTAAAGAAGTACTCTAGAGGGAAAGGTAAGTATAAAGGTAAAACTCCTTTAATCTGTTTTTCATGTGAAGAAATTGGACATATTGCAGCTAGGTGCCCAAACAAGCAAGTCAAGGAAGAGAAGAGAAGTCACAAAAAAGAATTTCAAATCATTCAAGGATAAAGGTAAGAAATCATGTTTTATGGCTAAAGATTCTGATGATAGTGAAGAAGAAATTGTCTTTATTGCTATAAAAGATGAATCTGGTAATGATGAAGATAAGATGGCACTTATTTCTCATATAAGCAAAGATGATATATGGATAATAGATAGCGGATGTTCACACCACATGACTGGTGACAAGACAAAATTTGAATATCTAGAAGACTGTGATAGTGGTAATGTAAGATTTGGAAACAATGAACCTTGTTGTATAAAAGGAAAAGGAAGAATCTCATTAACCAAAGAACTCATATGTGATAATGCTTATTGGGTTGAAGGACTAAAACATAATCTTCTAAGTGTAGCACAGCTAATCAACACTGGTTTCAAGGTTGAATTCATGAATGGTCAAGCAAGACTGCTGGATGGAAAAGGAAAACTCATTGGATCAGGCAAACAAACAAAAGGTACCTTATTTTATCTTGATCTCAGTGAATATTCATGCTTTATTGCTCAAATAGAAGAAAGTTGGCTATGGCACAAAAGGTTATGTCATGTGAATTTTGATAACATGATAAAAATAAGCAAATTCAAGAAGGTTAGAGGCATTCCTACTTTGAAGAAACCTGATACTGGTCTATGTAAGAATTGTCAGATTGGCAAAATGAGTAAAACTAGTTTCAAGAGTAAGAACTATCAATCTAAAGAAATTTTGGAAATTATGCATACTGATTTATGTGGACCTATTGGAATACAAAGCTATACTGGAGATAAATTCTTTATTCTTTTCGTTGATGATTATTCTAGAATGATGACTGTCATGTATTTAAGAGAAAAATCAAAAGCATTTGAAAAGTTCAAATGGTACTTAGCAAGAGTGGAAAAAGAAACAGGGAAAAGATTGAAATGCTTAAGATCAGACAGAGGTGGTGAATTCATCTCCCATGATTTTAACAACTTTTGCATTGAAAGAGGAATCAAAAGATAGGTATCAGCTCCTAGAACTCCTGAGCAGAATGGAATAGCAGAAAGAAGAAACAGATCTATTATGGATTGTGCAAGGACTCTAATGATAGAAAAGAACATCGCTATAAAGTACTGGAAGGAAGCTATCAGCACTGCAGTTCATACCTTGAACCGAGTACAATTGAAGAAAGACACATTCAAAACTCCTTATGAATTATGGTATGGCTATAAACCCAATGTAAGTTACATGAAAATATTTGGTAGCAAGTGTTATATCTTAAAAGAATCCAGAAGAAATAAATTTGATGTGAAAAGTGATGAAGGAATATTCCTAGGATATTCTAGCAAAAGCAAGGCATACAAATGTCTGAACTTATCTACTCACAAAGTCATAGAAAGTATACATGTAAAATTTGATGAGTTTGCAGAAAAGACTGAAGAAGAAAGCAAAAGGGAACCTGAGAACTACAGAAGATTCGTTTACATTGAACCTGAAACATTGGCAGACACAACTATCAATAAGGAAACTATATCTATCAAGCCGAGCACAGTTACCGAGTCACAAACTGAGTCACAGGAAGAAGTTCAAACCGAGTCATAGGAAGAAGTTCAAACCGAGTCTCAGTCTGAAGTTACCGAGCAAATATCTACCGAGCCCGAGCAACCTGAAGAAGAGATCCTAGAAGACAACAGCATGAATCATTCAAAAGGCAAGGAACCTATACTAGCCAAATATGTCAGAAGACATCATACACCAGATCAAATCATTGGAAACAAATCAGATGGTACTATGACAAGAAGCAAGCTAAAAGGTACATGTCTGCTTACTGACTTTGAACCTAGAAATATCAAAGATGCATTGGAAAATGAAAGTTGGATTGAAGCAATGAATGAAGAATTAGAACAAATACAAAAGAACAAAACATGGACTCTTGTACCTAGACCTAAAGATAAGAATGTAATTGGAACAAAATGGGTATTCAGGAATAAGCTAAATGAAGATGGTCAAGTATCTAGAAATAAAGCTAGACTGGTATGTAAAGGTTATTCTCAAGAAGAAGGTATAGATTATGGAGAAACTTTTGCTCCTGTTGCAAGATTAGAAGGTGTAAGAACTCTACTTGCTTATGCAGCACACAAAGGATTTAAGGTATATCAAATGGATAAAAAATCTGCATTTCTCAATGGAATTCTTGATGAAGAAGTCTACATTGAACAACCAGAAGGTTTTGTTGATCCAGATAAAAAGGACATGGTCTGCAGGTTACACAAAGCATTGTATGGTTTGAAACAAGCTCCTAGAGCATGGTATGAAAGACTCCATAACTATTTGATTCAGATTAATTTCAAAAGAGCCAATGATAACAGTAATCTGTATATTAAAGAAGGACCGAATGACAAAATTGTATTGGCAGAAATATTTGTGGATGATACTATATTTACAGGAAATGAGGATCAGTGCAAAGAATTTTCAGAGCAAATGAACAAAGAATTTGAAATGTCTATGTTTGGTTTAATAAAATTCTTTGTTGGTCTTCAAATTCAGCAAAGCAAGAATGGTATATACATTACTCAATCTAAATACATTAAGGAAATACTTAAGAAGTTTGGTATGGAAGATTCAAAACCAGTTGGTACACCCATGTGTACTGGACTGAAACTTACCAAAAATGATGATTCAAAAGAAGTTGATCAGACCCTATACCGATCTATGATTGGAAAATTGCAATATGTAGTACATACAAGACCTGATATTGCCTTAGCAGTCGGTATAGTAGCTAGATTCTAAGCAAAACCTAAGGAAAATCACATGATGGCAATCAAAAGAATCTTAAGATACTTAAGAGGAACTGAAGAATATGGTTTGTGGTATAAATTTGGAGGCAATCTAGACTTAAAAGTGTTTACTGATGCTGATTGGGCAGGAAACATTGATGACAGAAAAAGCACAAGTGGTGGAGCATTTTTTCTTGGAAAAAGACTGGTATCCTGGACTAGTAAAAAGCAAAATTGCACATCTCAATCCACAGCTGAAGCAGAATATGTTGCTGCTGCAGTAAACTGTTCAAATATTGTTTGGTTTAAACAGTTATTAGAAGGTATGAAGGTTGAAATCAAAGAACCAGTTGTTATATTTTGTGACAATACCAGTGCAATAAACATTTTGAAGAATCCAGTGATGCATTCCAAAACCAAGCACATTGCTATTAAATATCACTTTGTCAGAGAATTGGTACAGGACAAGGAAATCAGATTAGAATATATTCATACAAAAGAACAGATTGCAGACATTTTTACCAAACCATTACCTAAGGATGCATTTGTGTATCTAAGAGGTAAGTTAGGGGTCATTCCCCTATCCGAGGCTCACTAAATACAGTTTTAGTGATGCATCAACCAGAACATGATTAAAAATCAACCAGTTGATGCAGCATATTCAAGGAATCATTGCATATGAATCAGTACTTGAGGTACATTAATTTACACCAGTAATATGTGAATTGTCTTTGGCATGTGTTGTCAAAGAGGGAGTGTTTGCTATGTCTTTTCTATTACTTCAAGAAATTTTCAATAGTCAGAAGGAAGAATTTTCAGGATAAAGGAAGTCTGCTCTGACAGAGGGAGATTTGACCGAGCTAATTCTTTCAAATTTCTTACGCTATGACATATTGTGTTGCCATCAATGCCAAAGAGGGAGATTATTGGAAACAATTGTCTGAAGGAAATTGCTACTCAAATTATGTATTGTCTTTGATGTCACACAATGTCATAGTCCGCAGCAATCAGTTCCTACCGAACTCAGTCAGTCTGCCAGACAAGAATATTAGTGCTTACCGAGTCCACTCGGTTGTTAAAGAAAATTCAGTGTTTACCGAGTTCAGTCGGTCATCAAAGGAAATTCAGTGTTTACCGAGTTTAGTCAGTCGTCAAAGGAAATTCAGTGTTTACCGAGTTCAGTCGGTCATCAAAGGAAATTCAATGTTTACGGAGTTCAGTCAGTTATCGAAGGTAAAGGATTGTCGGTGTTTACCGAGTTCCGGATTGTCGGTGTTTACCAAGTTCCCTCGGTCTCTGAAAGATTGTAGAAAATTATGGTCACCGAGCACTGTCGGCCCTTGAAGGATTTTTGCAAATAGAGTTTGCTTAATTCAGCTGACTGTTATACTAAATAATGTCTATTTGACAAATCTAAAATCATATAAATAAAAGGTCAAATGTGAAAAATAAACAAGAAATACAGCAAAAGATTTACAGAAGAAAAGATAGGAAAGGTGTGTGCGAATTTGTGAAGGATGTTCAGATATCCTTAAGGTGCAGCAGAGATTTATTTGATCAGGAAGGATCACACATATGTAGAATAGAGATCTGTAATTAGCAAGGCAGTTGCATTATTATACAAGTCATTTTTTTCATTGTTACCTTCTTATCATTGTAACAGTGAATTCTAAATCTCTTAACCAAGTTGGTTTAACAACCATATTGTAAATCCTCTAACAAGGTGACAATTCCATTGAATTGTTTTCAAGACCTCTTACCAGGCCACTCCTAGCAGGGTGTTTAAATCCTCTAACAAGGTCACACCTAACAGTGTGTTTTGTAACCTTTTACCGGGTTGGCTTCTAACCAGGCATCACTTCAGAAAAGTGAAAATCAGTATCTAGATACATTGGTGGGTTTTCCCATATTGGGTTTCCACGTTAAATCTTGTGTCTCTTGTGTTCTTAATTGCTATCTTAATCATACACCAGTGCTGATGAATATCTAAAAGATAATTTTGCTAATACTTTCTGCATCTTCAAAGTTACTGCAATCTATTTACCGAGTACTAAAACAGATAACATTTTTAAGATATCCTAAGGGATCTGGAAAGAATTAATTGTGAAGTGTTTTATGGTTGACTGATTCACCCCCCCTCTCAGTCACTTCATCCATATTCCATCAGATGCGATACGCCAAATCTGAACAACATGTGCCAAATCTTTATGTTACCTTGTGGGAAATGATTGAAAAGAGATATATTAAATGTCAGATGATGGAAGTAATAGGTAATGAAAATAGAGTGTGTGAAGTGTCATTCGCATTAAAAGGCGACAGGTGTTATTAAATCAAGGCAAGTTTCAATAAATAGAGGTACAAAAGCCAAAGCAAATAAGCATTAAACACTTATCTTTTGTTATCCTTGTTCTCTCTATATACACATGCGCTTGGTTGCTACAAGAAAAGGAAAATGAAGGTGAGGTAAATTATTCCTCTCAGAAGTTGGGTACAGAAGAAATAGTGAGTTTCAAGAAAACCCCTTTAGCAATTTCTTAATTTGAAGCTTGTCTATTCTAAAAATTAAGTTTTCCCAGTATTTATGATTTATCTCTACTCTTTTTAGAAAGCTCCATTATTCCAATCATGTCTTCCTCTAAGTTGAAAATTTATAGAGGAAATAAGCCCTCTCCCATTACCAACTATCTTTTGAAAATGGGAGACACTACCCTAGTAAGTGAGGACATAGAATAGATATTAAGTAGGTTCAGAATAGTAAAAGCGGGATCAATGGCAGTTAAGATTGTGAAAAGTGGATTGTTAGAAGCCACGGGGTTTCCTAAAGTAACACCTTGCCCAGAACTACTAATGGAGTATCACAATAGATATAAGAAAGTTGATAGATGCGTTTTCAGCTCTTTTGGCGAGGTGTTGGTGTACATTAATAAGCAAGTAGTTTTGGCGGCCTTAAGAATTCTCGTTGTTGAGACCTACGGAGGTTGGACAATTAGCATATCACAAGTGGAGTTTGACCAGAATAGGAAGGATTACAACAACATCATAGCCAAAAACTAGTTGCAGAGACCAGAGAAGGGAGGTTCTTGCCTACCTAGACCATTAAAGAAAGATCATCTAATCAAAGATGCGGGGGACATGGTCAGTTTATTGAACAAAGTGAAAGGAAACCCACTTGATATCCTTTGGGAAGATTGGATGTACATCTTTATCCATGCTATTCTTGATGATGGAAAGTATGTTGATTAGGGTGAGATCACAATCATCTGGCTTCATGAAGAGTTGTCTCAGTCGACAGAAGCTGCTAGTTTTTACATGTCCTCGTACCTTTTCTAAATATGGGCTTGTTACAGAGACTGGGAAGGTCTACCCCATGAACCATGGACAAAAGACATGAATATATTTGAATACTATCCTATGTTTCAAAAGAAAAGGAATCCCAAAAATCTCAGGAGAGTTCAAGATGTGTTCTTAGCCAAACTTGTTTTTGAGTTGAGAGGAAAAGAAAACCATAGGATGTTTGTAGAAGCCATGGAATTGATCAATATGTATGAGAGTTTCTACATACAGTTTCCAAGATTTACTTATTTGAGAATTGGAGGATTCGGTGGAGAACCTTTGAAATTACCAAGATATTGCTTAAACAAATACATCCCGATAGAGGTTTGTAGGCAATTGGTTTAGGTTGAAAGGAAGTACAAGCTCAAAAGAGGAGCCAGGTACTTATTCCCTGTTGAACTTGGTCATTACGACTACAAGCTCATGCAAGACACATCAGCCTTAGAAGGTGAACTAAAAAGAATGAATTTGAAGCCTTATCAAACCAGAAATTATTTTGATAATAAAAACTTTGTTGCAAATCATTTCCATGTAGATGCCACATTCCTCCATCAGCCACAACTAGAAGATTATTGGGCTGATTGTGTAGATGAATATGAAGTAAGGAAAAGGATTTGGTCTAGGTTCATACTAAGGCAAATTGTCACCCTCAAAGTACCCATTAATACTAAAGGGGTCGAAAGTGATGAAAATGAGGATGTCTTAGACCCCAAATATGCAGAGCTAGTTGAATGTGTGCCTATCACAGAAATTGACTAGAGAAAAAGACAAGAGGAAGATGTTAGGTTCAAGACTCATAATGCAATAAGAATAAAAAAATAATGGTTGATAGATAAAAGGAAAGAGAAATTGGATGGAGCTGAACACAAGCTTTAAGGAGATTCAATAGCTCCAAAGTTGAGTCCCCACTCATATGTACTGATGAAATTGAACAATTGTCTCATGTAGGTGAACTAGAGCCAGAAGCAGAGATTTTTCCTAAAGAGAAAGAATTAGTTATCACACAATCGACTGTGAGGATTACTCATTCAAGAAGCAAAAAGAAAAGAAAATTGACTAAAGTGCCTCACATTGTGATAGACTTAGAAAAAATTGAGAGTGAAAAAGAGCAATAAAGGAATCCAACCATGGATACATCGAAGGGAGGTCCAACGGCTGAAGGTAAACAAGTAGAAGTAGAAGTAGCTGAATAGGATTCGCTGGCATTGGGTAATCCCTTGAATTTTCAAACCCCCCAAAACAAGAGCAGTGCAAAGGCTCCACATTGGCTCAAATTGTTTGTGAGCAAGAAGCAAAGCATAGTCCTAGTATCCACACTAGTTGTAGATATGGTGAGATATGGAGATGAGGTACTTGACATAGTAACCCCACAAGGATTCAAAATTATAATCCTTTCCCATTCAACTTTTCAACACCAATATTGAATCAAGCCTCATTCATATCACTCCATGGGTGCCTTCTAGCACCATCATCCTCAAAATATGGATTCTTGTCTACACTGACCCACAAATGGAGAGGAAGGTTAATTCATTTAGAATATGATCTAAAATCATGCCTAACTCCACTTCTTTCAAGGAAAACCCTATCACTTTCAAGATTCCTTTGTTGAGTGTCCCAAATAGGGCTACAAGGCTATTAGGCCTAATTAGACACCTTTAGGCTTATAGTTCAAAAAATCTCCTGACAAGGCACCCAACAAATTGCAGATTTGAGTACCCTTTTGGAAAGGCTTTCAGATTCTTCTAGTCTCCTTCCTTCAATCTGTTTGTACAGGGTTTACTAAAAATAGGCCTAAAAATAAGGGTTTCCTTATTATCTAACTGAACCAGTCAAGGTTTGGTATTTCACATGACCAAACCATTCATCAAGACTTCTCATTGTTTGTGATGCTTCCTAACACACCTGGCCTCCTCTCCACATGCTTGGATTGAAGTAATGAGTGCTTTCAATTGCTCTCCTCATCTCTGCAACACACAGTGATCCCTAGCCATGCACTCCTGGCTTGCCTAGGGCATCACCTTAAAAATGCCTCCCATGCTTTCTAGGGCCCATTCTTGCACCATATAGTTACACATGGAGTCTAGTCATAGATCCCAAAGGGTTGTACAATTTGTACAGTGGGAGAGTGAGCTAGCACTCCATTTAACATACTTTGTCTGGACCAACCTGAGACAGGCCAGAAAACAAAAGATTAAATAAACAACACTAAAACCTTATCAAAATGACTAACTCCTACCACTATGAATGTAGGGAAAAACTAATCTAACATAATCAATGATTATAGTCACTCCATTAATCAATCTATAAGCTCTATTACACATAAATATTCAAGTTCTACACAAAGTTACAAGGAAAACTCTCCTTCCAGGTCTTGGTTTCCATACAACATGACTCCCAATGCTCTAAATTAGGGTTTTTCACCATTATATACCCAATCCCATGTGTTAGGACCCTTGGGTCAGGATTTGGGCATCTTTGAGCCATTTCCTAGGTTTTGGGAAATGTTGTCATGACAACTTTTAAAGTTGTCGTGACAACTTCCAAAGTTGTCACATCAAATTATTGTGGCTTAGCTAACCACTTGGTCACACCATTGTGTGACTCACTCCTAACAATTCTAGGGTCATTAAGACCATATTGAACCTCTGAAAACACCCAAGAGTAAGAAGCCTAAAGTTGAAGTGTTATTAGATGTAGATGAGGATACAAGACTGATGCAAGGGCATTCTAGGCTACTCTGTGAATCTGCATGGTGGTGTGTTGTTTGGTTCTGTGTTACTCAGTTGCAACTTTAACCGATGGTCTCGGTTATTGAAGGAAGCTCAGTTGCTGAAGGAACTCAGCGAAACCTCTTGTGCTTGGTGGAACTTGTACTCGGTGATGCCTATGGTGCTCAGTTGACGTGCTTGCTCGATGATGCTTGGCATGGTTGGTTATTTCACTAGTGCTCGGTTGTTTCTCTGGTGCTTAGTAGTTCTGGCTTACCAATTGGATTTCTTGAAGATTTGGTTGGCCGACTTGGTGCATTTATTGTTGGTAGCTTTTGTTGTATTCTCCTATGTAGATCTTGAGGCTGACATAGAGAATTAAATGTTTGTAAGGCTATTTATGAGCTGACCGTTGTTGCATTTAATATTTTTTTGTAGTAGAAGCTGACTTGGCTTAGGAGTTAATTATTTCTTCCAGCCAACTTGTGGCTGAAGATTAGTATTTAAGGAGTGCTTGGGTAGTTGTTTAGAAGTAGAATTTGGGAGATAGAAGATTAGATCTAGATCCTATGAGATATTGAAGATCAGATTGTTAAATGATAGTTTGTAATAGCAGAGCTAGTGTTTTTCATGCTTGGAGATAAGGAGATTACTTGGAGGCTTGCAAGCTCAAGTTCAAATCTGCCTTAGTATTTCCATCAGTTGCTGATTGTTTCAGATCTGAACTAGTTGGAAGATTGCAAAAATACTTTTGATTGTTTTTGGACCTAACTCGAAAGGCCTTATAGCTGGGCATGTTATTAAAAATTTAGTTGAAAATATTATCTTGTTGTGTTATTCCGCATTGTGGTGTTTGGCTGCTTGTTTGGATTGTCCTTAATTAGATCCTCCTTACCTATCATGTGTCAAAGACACTGGATGGAAAATGTCTTCACACTGATCATAGATAAATCCAATGAGGAAGTGACACTACATGACTTCAAGATAGAAAAGGTTGATCTAGGATAGGTAACTAGAGTCGCGAACATGAAGGTGTTTCAATCAAGTAATAGTAGGATCACTCACCAAATTTGGAAAGACGTCAAGGATAAGAAAGAATTAAAATAGTCCCTCCAACAAAGGTCAGTGTACATTCAAGAAATCTAGAATCCATCTCCACAACCACTATTTGAAATTCCCTTAAGCTTTGATATAAAGTCCCCTGAGAACCAGAAGTTCTTAGACCAAATTCAAGGAGATAGGACTCTATCCAAGGAATTTAATGACTAGATTGATATTGTTGCTAAAGAAGGCATTGATTACCTCTCCAATTTTGGAAAAGCTTATCAAATAGAGCATGAGGTTATCAAAGGGTTGGAAATAGAAATTTTTGCCTAGGAAACAGAGAAACAAGGCTAGGAAAATGTAGTTGTAGGAATGGATGAAATTCTAACTTATGGTGTGGATAAGTTTTTAGTTGAAAAACCCATGCCTTGACTGAATGAAAATGTGTTATTTTCATTAAAATTAAATGTCATCTGGAGGAAAAAATTATTTGAAGAGAAAATTGAAGGATCTATAAAGTTTCTAAGGGAACTAAAATGTATACACAATATCATGGATAACGATCTCAGAGCTATAGACCTACAGATAACTGAGGATGTATCAAGCCCAAGTCCAAAGGCAAAGAAAATAATTACCTCTTTGGAAGAAATGGTGAATGACCATAAGAATGCCAAGGACATTGTGACCAAAGATTTCACTAGGATCGGTAGAATTGATTCCCTACTAATTATGGGAAACGATAACCTAAGGATGCATAAACAGAAGTTGGAAAAGGTATAGAGAAACAAAGATATATGGACGGAAAGGATAAAGACTATCGGTTTATCCAGTTACCAATTGTCCATTCAATAGCCAGTTTGAATCTTTCATATTCAACCATATTGTTTGTGTAGGAAAATATTATCTTGCATTTCTTAAGAAGTTTGTAGCCTTGTAGAGATATGAGCAGAATACCAACATCAACACTTTGTTGTGTAAATAAGCCATCAAAGTACATCTTTTGTGTTAAGTGTGAGATAGATTCATAGAATATCTCATCCATAGGCACCTTAGAGAGGTTTTCACCATTGGATACGTCTTTTTATTTTATTTTTTTAGAATCTAATACTGTCACAAGGTGGTTTTCACCATCAGATCACATTTTCTTTTTTTATATTTATGACTAAGATGCACGATATTTTCCCCTACCATGTCTCCGCTCATCACACTGGTGGAACAAGGGAAAGGTTCAATATTATTTAGGGAAGAGGCTAGTTCAGGATCAGTGTCAAAGCAGATGAGTTGGATAGATTTAGAATGATTCTAGTTAAGTAGCTCAGGATGGATGAGGGATAAAGGCTCAGTAGGTTCAAGTGAAAAGACATTGGTATCATCCTCATCATTCATGAATGAATCTGAGAGATCAAGAAATTTATCCTCCATAGAGCATTGTCAATCACAAGTTTCCCTAGAAGAGTCAGAGGAGTTCAAAGGATTATTATGCACGAATCAAACCAAAATAATGCATTCTAAGAACTAAGTCCCTCTTGTTGTTCAAGAAGTGTGTGAATAGGAACCATCTCAATCCTAGACCTTCCTAAGTTCCATGTTGTTGTCGTAGGATGAGGTCTTATATATCCATGATTTGCTTGATTAGTTGGAGTGTTTCTTTGATTATGATCATATGGTCTAGGAGCCATAGGGGTGATTTCCACAAGAGGATGGAAAGGATGTTCATCATTTGATGGGTCTTAAGAATTTGAGCTTTCTCCTCTTTCAAAGTTCATAGCAGTGGCATATCTATGTATGACGTCAACCTGAATTTCTATTGTAGCATCTGACAATGATTCTCACTCATAATCATGCGAGTTTGTTTCACTATTACGATATTGTTTAATGTAGTCAGTTAGAGTTATTGTAGGAGGTAGATCTTCATCATCACTTTATTCTATTATAAGAGGTATGTTTTCAGTAGCAAGAGCTTGTTCATTAGTGGTAGTAGCAGAGTAGTCGAGAATAGGAATATACCAAGGCATATCCAAGATATGAGAGACATCAACTAGTTACCCCCAATCAAGGTTCATATGATTAGAGTTAATGATGTGTTCAGTAGTAGCAAGATTATTAGTAGCAGTACCATCAACAATAGTGGAAATTCACTTAGGAGACTAAGTGACATTTTCTTGATCAAGACCATGTTCTGCTGGATCCATGAGTTCATTTTCTCGAGGAGTTTGAGATGGTATATAGGGCTCTCCTCAATAGTCTGGATTAGAATTTTGGATATGTAAAAGCCTTTCATATGTCATTGGTTAAATTTATGCTTCGTCTTTATCATCTAAGTCTTCATATGGGTGAGTGTTGCTGCTAGGTTTGTCAAACTTATGTTCATGATAACCAACATGAGTCTTGTCTTTAAGATTTTTGAATTCAGCATGTAGAGGTTTAGGAAGACCTTTTCCTTTTCTAAGAGGACTTTTTCCACCATATCCCATTTTATGCGTAAGTTGGTAACCCACACCATACTTTGTAGGTGAAATTTCAACATGTTTTAGTTCTTGTTTAGGTTCTTCTCTCTTGTAGAGTTGTTGTAGGACAACACTTTCTTCTCTTTCTAGCTCCAGGGGAATATTAGCCTTAACCATTCTAGTACATTCATGTATAATAAGTGTTGTTGAGGGAAATGATCTATCATAAGATTTTGGAGAGATTGGAAGAGTTTCCACTCGATATCCTCCCATACCAGTAGGTTTGACAAGTATTCTTTTCCCATAGTCTGATAAAGGTGATTTTACTTTTGCTTCTATTTCTTTAGGAAGTTATCCTTAATTTTTGTGAGGAACCATTTGGTCTTATTGTTTAGGATTGCTACATATATAAGATGAGTTTGCAGGAATAGTAACCTTAATATCATCATGAGGAAATTTAATGCATCAATGGTATTTAGAAGGAACTGCTTGCATTGCATGGATCCAAGGGTGACCCATAAGTATGTTATATGCCAAAGGAATATTTAAAACTTGACAGATGGCATCCCGCTGAACAAAACTTTCTTGAATGGGAAAGAATACCATGCCTTTAGAAGAACGTTCCTCTTCATCATATGTTTTGATCATTATTTTATGTCGGGGATCAATATCATGCTTTGAGAAATTGTGAACTTTAACCAAATTGAAAGTGTAGATGTTCAAAACCATGCTTCCATCTATCAAAATGCACTTAACTCTATACTTGTGAATAGAGACTTCAATATGGAGGGGTTGATTATGTCGATGGATAACTAATTTTTCATTTTCTTCAAAGAAAGTGAGATAATGAGGTGACCTGAGATGACCAACCATGGACTGGAACTTATCAACATCTAGGTCCTTAGGTACATTAGCCACAAGAAGGGCTTGATCATGGATCTCAATGTGAGCAGGAGATATTTTGAGCAGCTCAAGTATTGAGATATGATTTGAAGTATGTTGAAGTTGGTTAACCAGATTGTAGTCTTGTAGAACTGAAAAGGTAGATGGTTTAGATGTTGATATTGTTGCTTTCTTAGAAGAAAAGGATGAAGACAAACCTTCTCCTGATAGAGTAGCTTTCACTTGAGAGCAGGTTATCGCATTAGATGATTCAACTTTAGCTTTATCCTTAGCTTTGATAGAATGATCAGAGGATTCATGCATGTTGATCACATTGTCTCTATTAGAATATGTATAGCCGACCTTATTATCCTTTGCCTTAAAAGACTCCCATTTTTCAAATTTAGGAAAAGGCTCCTTGAAAACCTTATGATCATTATTCACTTGTGGGGGTCAACCACAATAGTCTCATTATTGATTAGATATTGGATGAGATTTTTAAGCTTCATGCATTCATTAGTCTTGTGGCCTCTATTGCAATGATAATCACTATAGTAGTTGTCATTCCACCATCTAGGTTTTATGTCTAGATCATAGGGTCTTGAGTTGTCAGGAAAAGTAATGATCTTATTAGTCAAGAGCATCTTCAAAGCTTCTTCAAGCAGTTTTCCAAGATGAGTGAAGTCTCTATTAGGCTTGGAGGTTTAAGGCCTATCATTTTTGGAGCCTTTTGGATTGTTCTTATTATCTTTCACAACAGTAGATAGATTGAAAGCTGGCTCTTTAGGATTAACAGTGGTAGACACTGAAGTTGTACCTATGATTCCATCATTGACGACATCTTTGGTCTATTTCTAGAATTTGATCTTATCCTTGTTATGTTGGTTGTTAGAAGAGGATTTATGCTCTTTAGATTGAAGAGTGATTTCTCCCTTATGAACAAGGAAATCCTCTATGCGAATAGATGTTTCAACCAATTTATTAAATAAAGCATGAGTTTGCATTTGCAATACATAATTCATTTTAGGAACCAAAGCATTGATGAATATACCAATCTTTTCAGTCTGAGGAATCTGTCGAGGATAACATGAGTATAGCTTCCACAATCATTGAAGCAAAACCATAAAGGATTCTCCTTGGTGTTTTTTTGATATTGCAAAGATCAAGCATAGTGGTAGCATGTTGGATATTATAGGAGTATTGATGGATGAATCTGTGCACTAGTTGGTCAAATTATTTAAGAGGAGGAGATATTTGAGTGAACCATTCCATAGCTTGACCACTAAGACTCCTAGGAAAGAGTCTTGTAAGGTATGTGGGTTCATGCAATAATTCCATGCTTAGTGCTCAAAATTCCCTAATATGATCATGAGGATCTCTGCCACCATCATACTTTTCATACATAGGAAATTCAACCTTTCGAGGAAAAGGAGGCATGTATAGATCTTTGTCAAAAGGAAATGAGCATATAGCCTCACACAAAAAATATGTGCTTGGTTGTTCCTTTTCCTTTTCCAACCATAGAATTTGTTTCATTTGTTTCTTCATGATTTCCATTTCAAATGGTTCTTCTTTCTTTATAAGGTTTTCAATGTCAAAGTTGTGAGGTAGTTTGACTCCTTATGAAGATAAGTACGAGGAGTATTTGTCCTTCTCTTGATTCAAGGTCAATTTCATAAGTCTTTGCAAGTGTTCATCTTGTTGAAATTGCAAGATATCTTCCTCAATTATTTTGTTATCTGAATCACCACCTTGTGAACCATGTGATCCAGGTCCACTATGTTGAGAGCCATGTTGCGATCCATGTCTAGAGTTGGGATGTTCTTGGTTTTCTTGTCCAAAATGCTTGTCACCCAATTATTTTAGAAATTCCTCAATCCTTTTGTTTCATTCTTCCATGATTGGAGTGTAAGAAATGCTATGTGCCAACCTAGGAGAGGATATGGTAGATTCACTAGAGATATTAGCAAAGGGTTTAAACCCCAAAGGTATAGGATCTTCTTTAGATGATTTATGAAAGGTAGCTTCATGTTTATTTCCTTTGTGGATCTGAGATCTAGTTGTGACCAACATGAAAGAAGATTGCAAAAATATAAATAGGATGACTTGGGATAACTTAATTTTCAAGCTAGGTAAGAAAAAGTGTTCACTTGCCATAAGTGTAAAAGTGTAAAGAGAGATCAAAGATAACTTGCAACAAGATGTCCAAGTTGTAGGTAGATCCATATGTATGATACTTGTGAGCAAGAAAATATAGGATAGAGAATCCAAGAGAGATAATCAATAAGATGATGGACAAGTAAACATTATACTAGCCAAGACTATAGTCAAGAGATCAAAGTAATCTTTTCTAGCTAGAGGCAATTCTTAACATGATGGAATATACCAAATAACAAGATGAGCTAAGGATAAAAAATGAGAAGCAATGTTGACAACATTTGAGCTTAGTCCAAAAGTTTGATTTGAAAGGATTAGAAGGATTGCCTGACAAGATTAGAGTATTTCCTAGACCAAGTTTGATTTGAAAGCAAGTAGTGTGTGAAAGCAATTATCTTCAAACAATCCAACAAGGGACAAATCAACCTTGTGGATACAAGCACATGTGAGGTCTTGAAAGGTATAAAAATGTGTCAAGTATATCAAGTGTATGTTCCACAAATGTTTTCATGGGTCTTAACACATTAAAGCACATCAATCAAAACTACCTAAGGTCAAGAAAGAAGTGTCTCAACCTTTGCCCATAAATTGATACTCCTTTGCCTCGCACAAAGTGATGTTGGCTTTGTCATGGATTTGCATCTAAGGGAGTACATATGGTGAGTAATATTGATGTGATCTGGGTAAATTCTACTTGGATTAATTATTGCACAAAGGAAGTCACACGGCCAAAAGGTTAGCCTCTAAGTCCTAAGGTGTTTAGTAAGAATCTTCATTCATGACTACCCCTTGTAGTTTTGCAAGCAACATTAAGGCCTATAGCCCTAAAAGCACCCAAAATGCATAGTATCACAAGAAATATTTATACCTCTTGGCCCTACACAAAGTGAATGTACTCTCGTAGTCTTGTAAACAAGATTTAGACCAAGATGACCATACAAGCACCCAATTAGGTGCAGTCTTGCTTAGCAAGATTGAGGCAACTAGGTCCTACACATGAAGAAGCATTATAAAAATAAAATAGCCAAGTCTTCCCTCTCTTTAGATTGAAGGTAAATTTTGATTATAGTGGGATGGAGTATCCAAGATAGTGTGTTCCCCACTTGGGTCATTCCCAAAAGATTACTCTCTTGGTAGGCCCTCTAAAGGTAAATGCAAGAAATCAAATGGATAGCTAGTAAAGGTCTAGATTTATAATTCTCCATAAGGAAAGGAGCATACTCTCCTACTCCATAGTGTCTCCCAAAAACATCAAGCTCATGTTAATTAACCCAAGACTATTTGCAAGTAATCAACTAACTAGGTCAAGATTTATAATTTTCCAAAAGGAAAAGAGCATACTCTCCTACTACTCAATTAATCACAAGATAAGAAGCCTTCTAATTAATCTAGGTGCCTAGAAAACCAAATGTAAGAAAACACAATATTGATTTGTATCTCTTAGGCAACCTACATGACAAATAGTATTAGTAGTTTCAAGATTGAGTCTGAGATAAGTGTCCTACATCACAAAGGATTAGTAGTCATGAAAGTGTTGATTTTGGAAAGAAAAACTTAGAAAACCACAAGTTAGGGCACAAAAGATATCCAAATGAAAGCAATAACCCTGCGAGATCACTTGTTAGTTGTTGTTAGAAAACCAGAAAATCCAAAAATGTAAGAAAGAACAAGAAAACTTAGCTAAAAACTTAGACTGTGATAGAAATCAAATATGGACAACACTTCACAGTCTGTCATAAATCTGTACAATAGACCATAAAGAGACCAGATGATATTTGAAGCCTAGATGATAGATTACAGAGAAGCAAAATGATATTTCTCTGGGAAGGAGACAATATTTCTTAGAGAAGCAAGACGATATTCCAGAAACTAAGAAATTTCACTTGGTAGTATAGTGGAATGTCACCCAGGTATAATGTGAAGTGTCATACAATTCTATGGCCTGCAAAAACAAAATGATGAACCTACGACACCAATAAACTGAAAATACAAGAAATGGAGCTAAAAATGAATGTCTAGCCCCACGGTGGGTGCCAAAGATGTGTGATCAAAAGTATGACATGCTTATATGAACCATTACACTTGAGAGAATCCATGGAAGATTAAATCTCAAGAAGTGGCTCATAGCTTCCTATTTGATGTGAGTTTAATCCTTCTCATGATGCTCATCAAATTGGCATAGAGGATTAGTGACTTGACTACTCCAAAATGGAAGATTCAAAGATAGCGATAAAGCTAAGATGCAAGATTAACAAGATAGAATGAGAGATTAAGCTAAGATGAATGCAAACAACTACTATTCTAGAATGAGAATGCAAGAGCTATACTATTGAAGAAATACAAGAAAGGAAATTAGATTAACAATGCAAGATTAAGCTACAAATGAAGCTAAGCTAAGAAATGAGAGCAACTAAGAATTCAAATTAACAAAAGTAATCTAAGAGTGCAAGAGAATGAACTTCAACAATAATCAAGATGGAACCCTTGAGCCAAGGAAGAGCTTCCTTTTAAAGGAATTGCCTCAAGAATGAAGGGTGGAGATTAAGAGGCAAAAGAATTAGTGGATGAGATGAAGAGGAAAAAGGAGATGCAAGGTTAGGTAGAAATCAGTGGTGAGGATTAAGAGGCAAAAGGGAAATGTTAGGTAGAATAAGACAAAATAGCATTTTTGAAAGCATAAATCCCTTTTAATTGCTAATTAATCAAGATTAAGTATGTGCACACATGTGAATGTGTTCTTTTAATAAAAGTGTAGAAACTTTATATTAAAAGCAATATTATAGCAATTAAATAAATATGCAAGCTCTAGAAATTAGACCATAGTATAAGCTTGATATAAGATTTTTTTAATTTTTTTATTTAATTATGCAAAAAGGATTTTTAAGGTTTACTCTACATAATTATGTCTAGTAAAATATGCCTTTGAAATTTAGGATTTAATTTGAAGCAATTTGATCAAAAAGGGGGCTCAAGTTCTATTAGACCAAGTTTAGGTGATTTACACCTACTACCAAAGAACCACCCCAAAGGAAGACAATTTTCAAAACTAATTGCAAGAGCCATGGGAAGGTATGTAAACTTTTAATTGATTTTGGTTCCACAAAGAATTTAGTATCTCTTGAGATGGTTGAAAAGTTTAATTTGGTCAGAATACCTCATCCCTATCCTTACAAGGTGTCATGGCTAACAAAGGGTCAACAAACTCTAGTAAGTGAATAGTCATAGGTAGAGTTTTCAATAGGGGAATACAAGGAAAAGGTCCTACGTGATATTATGGAAATGGATGAATATCATATATTACTTGGCCTCCCTTGGTAGTATGACCTAGATGTCATACATAATGGAAAGAACACCTACAAAATTGTAAAAAATGGTATCATACATATAATGAAACTCCTACCTGATTAGAAGTTGGAAAAAGAATCAACTGCCATACTGGTAGGAGAAAAAGAAATGTTTCAAACTTTGAAGGAAGTAGGTCATATAGGGTATGCATTGGTCATGAAGCCTAAAGACAAGGAAGAATTAGATAAACCCAAGGAGATCCCTGATGAAGTGAGAGGTATGCTAAACAAATACAAGGGGGTAGTTGCAGAAGATTTTCCTAATACCCTCCCACCCTTAAGAGATATTAGTCACCATATTAATATGATCTTTGGAGCATCTCTACCAAACAAAGCATCCTATAAAATGACCCCCATGCTCAAAATGAAAAAAAATGTTAAACAAGTGTAAGATTTATTAGACAAAGGACTGATACAAAAGAGTCTAAGTCCTTGTGCAGTGCCTATTGTCATAGCCCCTAAGAAAGATGGAAAATTGATAATTTGTACTGGTTCTAGGACAATTAATAAGATCAATATTATATATATACTCCCAATTCCTAGAATTGAGGATTTGTTGGATCGGTTAAGAGGGGTATGCTATTTATCCAAGATAGACCTTAAATCAGGCTATCACCAAATAATAATAAGGCAAGAAGATGAATGGAAGATGACATTCAAAATAAATGAGGGTTTATATGAATGGATTGTAATGCCATTTGGTCTCAGTAATGCTCCGAGCACATTTATGAGACTTATGAATGAAATACTCCATGATTTCATAGGAAAGTTTTTAGTTGTGTATTTGGATGATATCATTGTGTTAGAAGATTAAAATAAGAACATTTGGAACATTTGAATCAGACTTTAAGAAGGTTACATGAACATAAACTAATGATAAATTTGGAGAAATGTAACTTTATGCAGGAGGAACTTATCTACCTTGGATTTTTCATCTCACAAGGTACCCTCAAAATGGATCTTGAGAATGTAGTTGCTATCATCAATTGGTAAAATCCAAAAAAATTAGGTGATGTCAGAAGCTTTCATGGCTTAGCTACTTTTTATAGAAAATTTATAAAAAAATTTAGTCAAATGTGTGCACCACTGTTGGACACCATAAAAGGTGGTAAAAAGGTAGAGTTTGTTTGAAATACTAGTGTATACAAGGCATTTTAATACTTGAAATCTAGGGTGGCACAATTCCCTATTCTTCTTCTTCCTGATTTTAACAGTTATTCATTGTTGAGACTGATGCTAGCAATTTGGCAATAGGGGTTGTACTTAGCCAAGAGAAGGAAGACCAACAACCTTCTTCTCTATAAAACTAAATGAGGCTAAGAAAAATTATAGTACTTATGATCTTGAATCATATGCCATGGTGCATGAATTAAATAAATGGAGACATTATGTCCTAGAGAATTCATTGTTTTTACAAACAACCATGCCTTGAGCTATTTTAATGGCCAGGATAAATTAAGTTGCAGGCATATGAAATGGATAGAGAAACTACAAGCTTACACATTTACTATCAAACACAAAAAGGGATAGGAAAACAAAGTGACATATGTACTTAGTATAAGGATCACTCTAGTCCAAGAAATCCAATTGCAAAGCATGGGGATAGATTCCCTAAAATATCTCTATAACGATGACTCAAATTTTGGAGAAGCTTACAAGGTTTGCACTCAATTCATGGATGCTTATCATTCAAATTATTCAAATTATTTGTTGTAGGATGGACTACTTTTCAAAGGGAGATAACTCTTTATTCTCAAATACTCAATGCGAGGTAATCTAGTAAAATAAAAACATTTTGTTAGTATGAGCGAACACTTTGGCCTAGACAAAACTCTTGAATTGGTAAGGAGGTACTATTATTGGCTCAAATGCAAAATGATATAAGGAATTTGTTGAAACATGTGTGTTTTTCCAAAGGAATAAAGGTGTAGCAACTAACCAGTGTCTCTACCAACCTCTCCCAATTCTATCTAGGCCATGTGAAAGTGTAAGCATGGATTTTGTCATGGGTCTTCCTAGAACCAAACAATGATTTGATAATGTGTATGTCATAGAGGAAAGATTCAAAAAAATGGCACACTTTGTCCCCTATAAGAGAACAAATGATGTCTCCCATATTGCAATCATATTCTTCAAAAATGTGGTTTGAATTCATGGTCTTCCACTAAATATTGTCTCAAACAGGGATGTAAAATTTCAGGGTCATTTTTGGAGAACTCTTTGGAAAAAGATGGGCACCAACTTATTTTTCATTTCTTCCTACCATCCTAAAATAGATGGGAAGACTGAATTTTTTAATAGATCTCTTGGTAACCTTCTTAGATGCTTAACAAAAAATCATAGTCAAGCTTGGGATGTTGTACTCCTACAGGCTAAATATGTCTATAATGATTCTATCAACATATCCATAGGGAAAACACCTTTTCAAATCAACTATGGATTACACCTTAGAGGCATCATGGAGTTAAGATCATTAAGTAATGAATTAAAAGTTAGTGCTCAAGGAGAAGAATTGGCATACCTCATTAAACAAGTTCATGAACAGGTGAAGCTCTCCTTGCAGAAAACATCCTAAAAATCCAATGAGACTGCAAATCAGAAAAGAAGGGTAGTTCATTTTAATGTGGGAGACAAATTTTGGGCTTATCTTAGGAAAGGTAGATTGCCTAAAGTAAAACACACTAAGTTGCAGATGAGAAAAATTGGCTCTTACACAATTATCCATAAGTTTGGTGAAAATGCCTATGAGATCTCTCTACCATCATCCATTGTTATGTCACCAATATGTAATATTTCTAATCTGACCCCTTAAAAAGTTTTTTTAGGTTTTGGTGATGTTTTGTAGGCTAAAGAAGATGTGGAAAGGCTTAAGGACTTTCATCCTATCCAACCTATAGAGTTAGAAATAATTCTAGACACCAAGGTGATAAAAAAAACCATAAGGAACACTTACAAGCACTATATTATCAAGTGAAAAGGCTTACCAGATGTGGATACCACATGGATGGATGAGAAAACTATCTTGAAGCATGGAAAAACTTTGGAAGAATTCCTCCTAAGTAGGAACTTGAAATCTAATTCACCAGGGGAGTATGGTGCAGGAGCACCTTAAGGATAATCAACAACTCATGGAATGACATGAGTATAAAGGATCTATTTAGGAGGTCATGGAGTGTCTTGGGCCCTATGAACCATTTTCAATGTAATAAAGACCCAATTTGTAAGGCCTTTTCTATGGGTAGCACTTATAAGCCCCCATGGTCAACTCAGTCAAAGGGTCTATAATAGAACATAATTTGAAGTTTTTAGGTATTTAGGGTCTTTTGGAGTCGTAAAGCACCAATGCGATGTTTCCATGTAATCCTAGGTGCAATTTGGGCATTTTGTGCAAAAAAATTCAAAATTGTGAACCAAACAAGTTGCATTCAATTTGTTGAAATTTGAAGGGATTTAGAGGTAAATCTCTGAGAATGGGTGTGTAACTTATTCAATAACCAGATTTGACACTAAAATGCCTCTATCTTGAGTTTTCACCATTGGATTCCCATGACCTTTGGGAAAATCCAAGTAGGGGAAATGTATATTTATGTTTCGTAAACCATTTTTTAGGAAGACCTTATTTTCTAATTTTTCCATCAAGCCCTAGTTACACATCCCTATGTGAATGACTTTAGTTAAGGCATAAAAGATTGCATAGATGCAAAGGTAGAGTGGATCAAGACTTGGAACTATGAATTTGGAGTCCCTATGGTAGTGCAACATTGTTAAAATTCACTGCCTTGGTGAGATCAATCTATCCTGAAGCACTTGTGGTATAGGTCAGTCCTAATTAGGCCCAATAGTCCTAATTAGCCCTAGTGGGGTTTGGGTGCCAAATTGTGGAGTCAGACCTTGAAATATTGGAATATTTTAGACCTTCCAAAAGGGTATCAAAATATCATATTTATTTTTAGATTCCTTTGGGAGATTGGAAAAATAATTCTGAAAAACTCAATAGGCCGACCTAATTCAATTAGGTGTCCCCACTAGGCCACATTGTGCATATCGAGTCTAAACCTTGATGAGTTATGTTTAAAGGATGAAATAGAGTTTTTTGAGTCATGTTAAGATGTTTTGATCCACTCCTATTCATTTGAGGTCAATTTGATATCATATGTGTAAAATACCTAATGATAGGAGTTTGAGTAATAAAGGAGAATTTGTTATGGATCTTGTCACACAAATTATTCATGTTGATTAGTAGACTATCTATTCACCTATCATATGTTTGAAGTTCCCTTAGAGGGTTGAGTGAGTATGAGATCTTATTGTGACTATTGGTGACCCATAGGTGTTTGTGTAGATTTAGGCCTTGCATCATTCTACCCTTCTTGACTCTGCATTAGATAGAAAAAGAACAAAATCATAATCTTATTTCGAGAGAGAAAGAGGTAGAATTACCTTATAAAGGAAATAAAATTAGAAATCATACACAATGGACAAATGTAGCCATTAGATAAAAAATTTCAAGAACCTATTTTTGCAGTTAACAAGGACACGTTGGTTAATGAAGACATCCAAAAGAAGGAATGAGGAGATAAAGAACAACATTCAGATACAATGCCAATGAAATTTGATGAGAAAATCAAATTGTTGGAGAGATTGCTGAGAGAGCCTAAGAATGAAATTTTATTTACTTCAAAATAAGATGATGATGATAGAAACAAGAATATTCATGTATGTGGAGTGGGGGTTGACAATCCTAGAAATGTAAATTTCAATGTAGAATTAAAGATGTCAGGAGAATGGCTGGTCATTTTTAAGTTTGAGAAGGATTGTAAAGAGGTTGCAAATAGGAAGCATGAAGAAGAAAAGAATAAAATTTCATCAGTAGACTATAAAGATGAATTAGAGGTTCAAAGAGAGAGAGAAATATATTGAGGGACAACAAACTACATATTTGTAGGCAACAATTAAAGAAGGAAATAATTTTTCTTATGATTGATGGTGATGTAGTCAAGACCGGAGAGATCTCAAAAGAGATGTCGAATCTTGTAGCAAAGAGAAAATAGAATGAAAAAACAAAGCAACATCAAGATGTAACCAAATAAAATTTTTGTTATTGCCAAGAAAACATCCAATTGTATTCAAATTTCATGCAACATGTTGGGCTATAAAACCTTCCCAGTTTTGACCTCTACAAGGAAAACAAGACTCAGATCTACATCTCAATCTGTCTTAGCTAATCTTACCCCCCAACTTCTCCTTCCTAAACTAGAACCACAACCTAGCTTAAATATAAGATCACAAGCCACAAGTCATCTTATCCGATCATAATCCCCAAGAATAAGAAGGTGGTCTACCCAAAGATAGGTCAAGACCCAAATCCCTAAGAACAACCCACAATGAATACAACATAACATACACTCACATAAGGAAGTCGGTCACACATAGAACACCTCAAAATATTCCACCACAATCCAAATCTTTCCAATCTAACTATTAGAGTAGGCATAAAAAATAAGACCAGACCTAAAATGTGAAACACCAATCACATAGGAAATATTAGGATGTTTGATACCACATATAGGTCCACACAAGTTCCAACAACCATGATCCACTACTACACACACTAGAACACAATGATCACCAACCGTATGAAAATAAGTCAACTGGTGAACACTACTGAACTGGTGACACAAACAACACAAGTGATCAACAAATATCAAGATAGATCTCCCAAACCATGTCACTATAAGAGGTTCAATCACAAACATAGCCTCTATGAACCACAAGGGACAAATTTTTTTCACTACATACTCCAAAGATATCCACAACTCTACCACCCATAGAATCTCATAAAGCTTAATTGTTGAAGTGTAATTGTTGTATAGTTGTTATAGATACTGTGTGTATCTTAGCAAGGGGTTATGTAATTATTTGTATATTAGGAAAGCTTAATTGACCGACCTGGTCATTTATTGTAATAGGGTATATATTCAAGATCTTTTCTTTTGAAAAGAGGAGTAGAGAGTAAGAATTGTAAAAGAGGATTATGGAAGCTGCGAGCTTGGATCTACTAGATGTAGAGAAGAGGATAGTTTATACTTCATTGGAACTGATCAAGAAAAGACATTTGCTATTAGACAGTTCACAAGGATTGTGTATTTCCTTTATATACACTTGTGTTACAAATAGTAAGTTCTGGAGGTGGACATAACCTTTTTTGGGCAGTGAGCCTACATTTCTTTGACTCCTAACAGGGTATGTCCTTTAATAGGGACTGTGTACTGTAATGTTTTAATAAGCTCCTAACAGGGCTAGATCTTTTAATAGGGATACTATAATCTTAGTACATCATTTGTGGGTGCTAATTCCCATCGGGGTTTTTACCTTTAACAGGGTTTCCTCAACAATAAAATATTGTGTTATTGTGTTGGCACGAGTCTATTATTTGATTTGGTATAGCTGCTATATTAAAGTTTAATAATCTCTCTCACAACTGATTCACCCCCCCTCTCATTTGTGTTGGTAGACTATTATTCCTAACAATTAGTATCAGAGCTACTAGTCCTTAGAGAGAAAGCTTAACAACTTGAGGTGATCTTGGAGATGGCATTCTATAGGAAGGATAGTCCAAAATTTGATCCTGAAAACTTTGATAGCTGGAAGAATAAGATGCGAACATATTTTCTATGTTTGGGTATCGACTAATGGATGATCATGAAGAATGAGGTAACCATGAAGGCTGAGGAAGAATTAGATAAAGCTACCGACAAAGAAAATACTATATTTTCATACAACATGGTCGCAAGGGAAGCACTGATCAATACACTTTGTGAAGGAGAATTTACTAAGGTGAAATATCTAGATTCAACACACAAAATTTAGAGAAGATTAGAAGCATTATATGAAGGAGACAAGTTTACTAAGAAAGAAAGGTTACAAAACTGGAAAACAAGGATGGAGATTTTGAAAATGAAAGATGATGAAAATATTAGGGCTTATGTACAAAGAGTTGCCAAGGTTGTGATTGGAATCATAAATTCTGGAGGCACTTATGAAGAGGAAGAAGTCATTGAAAAGATTCTTAGATCATTGACACTTGTTTACAAAACCAAAGTTTAGGCTATAGAAGAGATTATACCTTTGACTATAAACTTTAGCAAAGAGATTTTGATTTCAAAGCTAACTACCTTTGAGGCTACAGAGATGGGAGATTCTTTACCTAGAGTTGAAACAACATTTAAGGCATCTGCACACAAAAAGACATTATCTAGAATTGTGAGCACCATCAGTGGTAATATAAAAGAAGAGCTTGGTGAGTATGCTGATGAATGGGAATAGATATAGGAAGAAGGAAGAAATCTAGATGAAATTGTTGCCCTGATTGCTATAAGAGAAAAGAGAGGTAAGGGTAAGTTTGAAGGAACGCTACCTTTGAAATATTTTTCATGCAATAAGATAGGTCACTTTGCATCTAGATGTCCTACAAGAGTTCCTAAGCATAAACCTAAGTTTTACAAACCTAAGTATTGAAAAGAAAAAGAATGTTATTATGCTAGTGAAGCTGTTTATGATGATGATTTTGATGATGAAGAGATTGGATTTATTTCTATCAAAGATGAGAAACCATTAAATGAGGAAAGAGCTTTAGTGTCACATGTTGATAAGAAATTTGAATGGGTTATAGACAATGGTTTCTCACATCATATGACTGGAGATAAAAATAATTTTGTTAAACTAAATAAGTATGATGGTGGTGTTGTGAGATTTGGAGACAATGTTCCTAAGCTTATCATTGAAGTAGGATCTATTTCTTTGGATGGAAAGATGAATACTGACAATGTACTACTTGTTGATGGACTTAACCATAACTTGTTGAGTGTTGGAAAATTGATGGACAATGGTTATCAATTGAAATTCATTGATGGGAAATGTTTTATCATAAGTAAAACAAGAAATTTTATTGCAACTGGTACTAAATCTAGTGGTAATGCATTTGAGTTAAATACATATGAAGCTTCTTGCTTTGTTGCAAAGATAGATGACAGTTGGTTATGGCACATAATGTTTTGGCATATTAATTTTGATAATATTGTGAAGGCAAGTGTGGCTAATGCAGTGAGCGACCTGCCTAAAATTGTAAAACCATCTAACACTATGTGTAGAGAGTGTGTTATGGGAAAGCATACTAGAAGTAGTTATGAAAGAAAATCATATTCATCGAAAGGAAAGTTGGATCTTGTACATATAGACCTACGTGGACCTACAAGGACAAGATCATAATATGGTGAAAGGTACTTTATACTTTTTGTTGATGACTTTTCTAGAATGATGCAGATTACTTACTTAAGAGAGAAATTAGAAGCATTTGAAAAATTCAAGATATTTAAAGAAAAAAGTAGAAATGGATCAGGCTTAAAGATAAAATGTTTAAGATCAAAAAAAGGTGGAGATTTTATTTTAGATCTATTCAATTCATATTAGGAAGAGCATGGAATACTCAAATAGACATCTGCTCCTAGGACTCCTTGAAAAAATGGGATAGCAGAGCGAAGAAATAGAACAATATTGGATGCTACTAGAACATTGTTGTTAGAAGGAAATGTATCTCATGTACATTGGAGAGAAGTTGTTGGAACAACCATATACACATTGAACAAAATTCAAATCAAAGAAGGTGCAAGTAAGACTCATTATGAATTGTGGTTTAATCATACTCCTACTATAAAATATTTTAGATTATTTGGAAGTAAATGCTACATCAAAAGAGATGATGAAATAGGGAAATTTGATGCTAGAAGTGATGAAGGAATTTTACTTGGTTATTCTACTAAAATAAAGGCTTACAAATGTTTTAACCTGAGATTGAGAAAGATGATTGAAAGTAATAATGTGAAGATAGATGAAAAGTTTCATATACAAGAGAGAATGTATGATTGTTATCAGAATGCAAAAATCAAGGAAGTTGCTACTACAGAAGAAGAAGAACATATTGATTATGAGAATGAGATTTGTGATGATGACACAAATGAAGTTACTGAGACTCCTAAGACTCTGAGGTATGTTAAGAAAAACCATCTTGAAAATCAAATTATTGGTAATGCAAGTTAAGGAGTATTGACTAGATCAAAGATAAGGGAAGAAATTTGTTTGATTTCTCAAGTTGAACCAAAGACTATTGATGAATCTTATAGAGATGAATCTTGGATCAAAGCTATGCAGGAAGAGTTACATCAGATAAAGAAAAATAACACTTGGGAATTGGTTCCTAGACCTAAAGACAAAAATTTAATAGGAACTAAGTGAGTTTTCAGAAATAAAATGAATGAAGAAGGAATTGTTGTAAGAAACAAAGCAAGATTGGTTTGCAAAGGCTATTCACAACAAGAAGATATAGATTTTAAAGAGACATTTTCTCATGTTTCTAGTAGATTGGAAGCTGTAAGACTATTTATGGCTTATGCTGCACATACAGACTTCAAGGTATATCAGATGGATGTAAAATCTGCATTTCTAAATGGGGATCTTGAAGAGGAGGTATACATAGAAATACCTGATGGATTTCCTCTGACAGAAGATGAAGATACAGTTTTCAAGTTGAAGAAGGCACTGTATAGATTGAAGCAAGCACCAAGGGATTGGTATGCAAGGTTAGACAAGTACTTACTTCATCTTGGATTCAGAAAAGGTAATGCTGATATCAATTTGTACTTAAGAACTAATCAAGATGGAATTTCGATAATAGAAGTTTTTGTTGATGATATTATTTTTGGAGGTAATGATGAGACGTGTAAGAAGTTTTCTAAATAAATGGAGAATGAATTCAAGATTTCCATGATTGGCGAGATGAAATTCTTTCTTGGACTGCAAATAAATCAGAGCAACAATAGCATTTTTATTTCCTAGACTAAGTATCTTAAAGAAATATTGAAAATGTTTGGAATGGAATATTGTAAGCTTGTTGTACACCCATGGTGACTAGATATAAACTGACAAATATTGATGAGACCAACAGTGTTTTTTAGACCAAGTATAGATCAATGATTGGAGGATTACAATATTTGACTCACTTTAGACCAGATATTGCTAATGCTATTGGAATTGTGGCTAAATATCAGGTAGATCCTAAAGAGACACACCTGGCTACTGTGAAAATTATATTTAGATACCTAAAAGGAACACTGGAATATGGCTTATGGTATGGTAAAAATGATGACTTTGAACTACATGCTTATATTGATGCTCATTGGGCAGGAAACATTGATGACATAAAGAGTACTAGTGGAGGTGCATTTTTCCTTGGGAAAAGGTTGGTTTCATGGTTAAGAAAAAAAGTAGGATTGTATAGCTCAATCTACTACTGAATCTGAGTATGTTGCTGCTATTATTAATTGCACTTAGATTGTTTGGATGAAACAAATGCTAAAAGATATTGAAATAACTTTTGTTGAACCTGTGGTAATCCATTGTGATAACACCAGTACAGTGAATATGTCAAAGAATCCTGTGATGCATTCTAAAACTAAGAATATTTCTATTAAGTATCACTTTTTGAGAGACAAGGTAGAAGAGAAAGAAATAAGGTTGGAATACATTAGCACAAAGGAACAAATAACAAACATCTTTACAAAGCCATTTACAAAAGATGCCTTTGAGTATCTCAGAGGTATACTTGGGGTGCAAGTCCCTCCTAGTGATAATTAAATGATGCAGGGATGCATCAGTCTAGAGGTCTTTAGAGCTCTATCATTCTCTGGACTTGATGTATGGATCTACTCCTCAGGGGGAGTGATTTTTGGAAACTTACAAAATACATTTGGGTGATTCAACACCTAGTTCATGAAGATTAAATAGAAGATAGTTGATGACTTATGGCACCCTTTTCCATTGCTGTCAAAGGGGGAGAGATACTATGAGAAAATCCATACTGTATGGGGAAGAGTTCCCTATTTGGAAAGTTATTATGTTGAGGATATTGAGAGAGTATTTTTGGGTTGATGGATTTTCCAATATGTTGCCATCAATGCCAAAGGGGGAGATTGTTGGATGTTTTTGATGCATTTAGTATGTTTAATCACTACACAAAATCATTTTCTTATTGGGTGTTGTTAGAATTGGTTACTAATGATGTTGTCATTCATGTTTTGTCACTGATGTCAATATATGGTTCTATAATGAGAACAAATTGGTCATTACAGTGTATAGATACTATACTATTGATTCAGAATGAGCGAACATAGGTTTGCGTACAAAGAGATGTTGTGATCTTATATCTAAGATTGCATGCTATAATATTTCATATTGGTTGAGTAACAAAAGATTTGATGAAGATTGTGTATATGATGAAAATCCACCTGTTAAGAACAAGTTGAAACATGCAAACATTAACAATAAATAGCATAATTAATCTATTTTAACATGTTCATAAACTTGTAAACAAAATACTGATTTTCCACCACAACCTTTGATGAGCAATAAGAAAGTGCACCCAAGACTTGCTCGATTTCAGCTCTTAGAGATATTTGTGGGTGTGGTCTCCCAACACAAGTATAGATCCCACTACAAATGCAAGATAAAAATGAAGATTTGAGATGCTCAAGAAGAAGCTATAGAAGAAACTCTCAAGCACTCAAATGCAAGAGGCCAAAGAAGCTCAAGGAGGAGCTATGAAAACAATCATCAAGCTCTATGGCATGCAAGTATGCAAAGCAAATGGATGAAGCTAAGTCTACAATGAAAATCTAGCAACTACCAAATGGTTAGTAAAAACTTTAAGAACAATTCTAAGCATATACTAGCATAATAACTCTAATGCAAAAAGGAAATGAATTTTTCTTGAGACAAGGGTCCTATTTATAGGATTTTGGAGTGCTGGGGTGAGGTGGCATCTATGTGGAATCCACATAGGTGCCACCAAGGAGACACATAAGCCATGCAAAGTCCAAGACTTGCTCACACATGGGTGAGAAACTTGGGATGTGAGAGGTCAATGTGTACTTCAAGTACATGTGTAAGTGTGTGTAAGAGATGTGTAAGTGAAAAAGTCCATTTTCACCATTTTAGAAGGTGCAAGAAGTGTCATAAAAAATGTAAGAGGCCTTGTTTATGCAAAGTTTAGTAATTTTTGATAAAGCTATTTTTGGAAATTTGCTCACACATGTGAGCAAATAATTAGGACTAATAGATGTAGGAATCCAAATATTAGGCTAATTAACCTTAGTTAATTAGTGAGTAGGCTTATTAGATAGAAAGTGATGTGTGTTTAATTCATCTAGGTTGGATTTAGGATTAAATTAAATAATTTAATCATGGCTTAGTAGAAATAAAGAATGTGAGGGAATTAAATAAATTAAAAATTTATTTAAAAGGGGACTATGGAGGAATATGTATTAAATTTAATTTAATACATTATGAAAGGTAGTATTTAAATTTAATTCAAATACTATAATTAGTGAATTTACTTAATTAAAAAAATTTAATTAAATAAATAGATGAATTTAACAAATATAATTAATTAAAAAATTAGCTATAATGTTATTTGGAGGCATTAATTAAATTAAATTAAATTAATGTTAAAAGGACAAATTTAGGTGTCTACAGATTGGTTTCTGGACTATGACAGTAGAATTTGACAGAGTTAGTCTCTGTGTTTTGAGTGTATCTTACAAGCGATGAGGATTCAATGTATGTGAGCTTAAGGGATGTTAAATACCATATTGAGGAATGTTCCTTAATCTTAGCAAGTCGTGGGAAGCATGATGATGTCAGTTGTGTCATCTTTTCTTAAGGAGACCTATTTGGGGCCGACTTTAGAGTTGTAGCTTGTATTAGGCATAGTGAGCATGGATTATAGATGTTTGACCTTAATTGTTGAAGTGTAATTGTTGTATACTTCTTATAGATACCGTGTGTATCTTAGAAAGGTATATTAGGAAAGCCTAATTGGCTAACCTGATCATTTATTGTAATAGGGTATATTTGCAAGATATTTTCTTTTGAAAAGAGGAGTAGAGAGTAAGAATTGTAAAAGAGGATTGTGAAAGCTACGAGCTTGTATCTACTGGATGTAGAGAAGAGGATAGTTTATACTTCATTGGAATTTATCAAGCAAAGACAATTGCTATTAGACAGTTCACAAGGATTGTGTATTTCCTTTATATACACTTGTGTTGCGAACGTTAAGTTATGGAGGTGGACATAACCTTCTTTGGGAAGTGAGCCTAAGAAATGAGCCTACATTTATTTGACTCCTAACAGGGTCTGTCCTTTAATAGGGACTGTGTACTGTAATGTTTTAATAAGCTCCTAATAGGGCTAGATCTTTTAACGGGGATACTATACTCTTAGTACATCATTTGTGGGTGCTAATTCCCATCAAGGTTTTTATGTTTAGCATGGTTTCCTCGACAACAAAATATTGTGTTATTGTGTTGGCACTTATTGATTTTACTATTTGATTTGGTATAGTTGCTATATTAAAGTTTAATAATCTCTCTCACAACTAATTCACCCTCCCTCTCAATTGTGTTGGTGGACTATTATTCCTAACAATTGGTATCCGAGTTACTGGTCCTTAGAGAGAAAGCTTAACAACTTGAGGTGATCTTGGAGATGACATTCTATAGAAAGGATAGTCCAAAATTTGATCCTGAAAACTTTGACACTTGGAAGAACAAGATGTGAACACATTTTCTATGTTTGGGTATCGACTACTGGATGATCATGAAGAATAGGGTAACCATGAAGGATGAGGATGAATTAGACAAAGCTATTGACGAAGAAAAGAAGACATTTTCATATAACATGTTCGCAAGGGAAGCACTTATGAGCACACTTTCTAAAGGAAAATTTACTGAGGTAATTCAGTCCACAGTTCTTGCCATGAATGAGATAGGATTGATGAGATTGATTTGAGCTGACTGAGGAAGGACGCATCCTGCAGGGAAAAGATTAATTATTTGAAATGAATATTCACTGGCAATAGACGTGAAAAGAACAATAACTCATAGATTTGATTTTGATGTTGATTTTGATAAGCACTTTTGTGATCACTGTGTCTAGGAAAAGCTTAATGTGATGGGGTTAAGCTCAGCTTGTTGGGAATTATGGGTGGATCCTTATGGCAATGCGAGAAGCGATGACCAAAAAATAGGACTAGGGGAGGATGGATATGTATAGTGCATGGGAAGATAATGGATCCAAATATGCTATCATGGTGCCTGAGATAGGTTTTCACCATAATACTTTCCCAGAGTGCTTGTTTGCTAAGTTTTCACTATTGGACGATTTTTATTTTTTGTAAGGTGCCTGTTTACTAGGTGTTTACCAAACAATGATTTTTTCAAGAACATTATCTTAATTTTTAGGATTTTCTGCTTTTTTTATTTTTAGGATTTCTTCAAGACTTTTTCTACTTTTTAGGATTTTTTCTGATTTTTAAGATTTTTTAAGGATCTTTTTTTATTTTTAGGATTTTTGTTGAATAACAATATACAAGAACTAAATGTTGAGCTATGCATAAAAGCACTTCAAATGTAGAATATTTACAAGATCAGGGAGTGGATCTCCCTCGGGTGTTGCTATCTGATATGCCCCAGATAGGCCAATGCCACTGTTCTTTTGGTCACCAAGTAGTGCTAGTGCTTGAAGTTGGAAGTTTTTGTAGTCATCATCAGTAAGGAAAATTTGCAGAGACACCCTTAGTGAATGTGTCATATCTAAGGAAAGACCATTCCAGAGAGATCCACAAATACTCTCTTGAACTTCTTGTAACACCTTGTCATATTCCTCGCATTCTACACACCTAAGGAAAGTACTGTCTAGATTTCTCTTGAACAAGTCATTATTGACGAGGAGATATAGGGATGCACTTTGGATTGTAAAGGAGCTTATAAGGGTAATTTGGTTTTGGAGAGAATGGTAATTGTAGCAAGGAGTAGTAGAGGTAATGATGGTGTAAAGAATTTGGGAGTGAGGTGAGTCATAGGAAGGAGAGGCGAGCTTGAATGTCAACATTGAGTTTTCTGTTATATCTAAGTCTTTTAAGAGAGACATGGAAATCCACATAACCTTTGATATTTATTTTCTTTGAGATGCATTTGATTGCAATTCTTCTAGGATCGATTTATGAATCCATAATTTCTTTGTTTTTCTTCTTTTCTTAAAAGACCCTTGTGGTCTCTTGAATACTGCTTGTATTTTTATAGTCACATGTTGATTAGATAGGACATGGTGACCTTTATATGTGAGTGGATTCTTATACTTTTTATTTTTATGTTGGACATTCAAGCTACTTCTGGAAGACTTAGGAATTATGGATGAATGAGGCTGATGTGACAGGTTTAAATGGATGGATGGAAGAGAAATGGTCCAACCACTTAACTCAGGAAGGATGAGAGATAAATGTTCAATAGGTTCAAGTGTAAAAACACCAGTATCATCCTCATCATTCATGAATGTCTCAAATAGATCTAGAAAGTTATCCTCCATAAAGTGTTGTCGATCACGAGTCATCCTAGAAGAGTTAGAGGAGTTTAGAGAAGTATTTTGTGAATCTAACCGAGATGACCTAACCCTAGAACTATGTAATTCTCATGCTTGAGTATCCATTTGTTCCAAAATTGTATGAATAGGAACCATCTCAATTCGAGACCTCCCTAAATTCCACGTTGTTGCCATAGGATGAGGTCTCATGTATCCATGGTTCATTTGATCAGCTGGAGTAGAAATAGATGACCTAGAAACCATAGGGAGGATCTCCATAGGAGGGTGAGATCGATCCTCATCATTTGGTTGTGCTTGAGAATTGGAGCTTTTTTCCCTTTCATAATTTTGAACAGTAGCATACTTGTGCACAACATCAACTTGAATATCCATTGTAGCATTTTATTGTGAGTCCCATTCATACTCATTTAATTCCGTATCACTATTTGGATATTGTCTGATGTAATTAGCAAGAGTGATTCTAGGAGGGAGATCTCCATCATCATCACTGTTAGCATACAGTTTTTCCCTTTTCTCTAAATTAATCTTAGACTCCTTTAAAGAATGAAAAGAAGAGAAAAATCTTAACACTAAAAAATGAGTTGCTAAAAGAAAACTCTCTACAAATTACAAGGTGCAGCTACCTTCTAGAAAGATTTTCAATATGATCTTATTGAACATAGAAAAGTAACATCATGTGTGCTTTTCACCATAAAACACTTAAGGAAAACATTCAGTCCATCAACATGAAAAGAATGTGCAGATTTTAGAGAAAAATATCTACTTCTATCCCAATCTAAAACTTTGAATTTCTTGAATCTAAACTTCAATAACAATTCTCTTTGTCACTTCTAAGCACAGAATCCATCTATATCACAGTTAAGATTTATTCAACACAAATTATCTCCACAAGAAAATAAATCACATAAGATAAATAGTAGTATTTATCATTTTGAAAACTTAAACATATACGCAACACCATAAGATATTTCATATATTCTGTAATATCAGTTTTCAGAAAACTTGAAGTTAAGTTCTTAGAAAAAATAGTTTCTCTCAAACTCAGAGAGCTGAACCCTTAAGCAATTAAAAGTTTTTCAATAAATAGCCACGCAGGGCTTCAACAACTAACTTAGTAAAATTGTCTTTCTTGAAAGTAAATATTTTTAGATGCAATAATTGTCCTAAGCATTAAGCAAAAAAAATTGGAGTGGGAGCAAAAAATGCCTTCCAAAAGTTGCCTAGTATTCTGGGCGGTTAAGGAGTTGAGGTCGCTACAAGTCACGTTGCCTTCCAATCTTCAAATGTAGCTGTAAACATGGATATTACAGGTTGATGTGGCAAACCAATACAATCAATCCTCTATTTCTAGACTTCTTTCTCCCTTTTGATCTCAACTATCTTTTCTTTGTGCATAACCAAATGATTTTGCTAAAGGATCATCATTGATTCCATCCTTGCAACCTTCATGAAATGCTCATCTGTAGGTGTCTTCATCCTTTTGAGCTCATCAAACTAGGTATTTACCTCATTGATTACTTGTTAAACCAGTTTATCTGACACCTCTTGAGCTTCCTGACACCACTCATCAATCCATTTTATATCATTGGAGATGATTTCTTTAATCATTCTTAGCCCCTTCATGAGATCCTTCACCTCTGAAATTCCCATGGCCACAACCTCATTTCTCTAGTCTATACATTCCTTTATAACATAAAGAACTTTGTCATCTAGTCTTGGTACTGACCTTTCCATGAGGAACTTTTGCAAGCCGTACTCTTCAAATTATTCAATCCAATGGAGCTCTTTGGTCCAAGTAGTCTTATCTAGCTCCCATTCTTCAATGTTGGTTTCTACTTTCTTTACTAGGTGATCTCCTTCATTGTGGGTTTGATCTAGATGACTTAGCTACTTGACAACCTCTATTTTTACACGTTCTACCCAATCATCAAATGCTTTGCTCATCGCCTTGCTTCTTTGAACTTGGTCAAGAAATTGTTGATTATTAGGGGATTTCATATCAATGGAGGCTGGCATTTCACTCAGAGGAAAAGGTTTAGGATGTTGGCTGGCATTAATATATTGGGTCATACTCTTCATAGCCTCCTTCATTTCTTGTTTGTCCTTGGCATCTTTCTAGACTCTACTAGCAATTTTCTTATTTGATACCTCGAAAAATCTCATATCGGCGGCTCTGGTGTCTCTCCCTAAATCCACCTTGGATATTTGAAAATCTTGGACTGAAGCCTCTCCCTTAGCTTTGTCCTCTTTAGGCTTTGCAATATCTTCCATCTAGTGACCACTGCTTTCATCAAAACCAATTCTAGATTCCATCTTTATTTTCTTAACCTTAGAAGATTTTCCCAAATATCTGCTTACTACATCATCAATGGGTACTGATAAAGGAACCATATTTCTTTTCTTGGCTATCAGGGTCTCCAACCATGGTGGGGTAGCAAAGGATTTCTTTTGAGTATCATAGTTACTCAAAAGAGCTAGTGAGTCTTTCATAGTATTCTCTGTTTCCTCCTGCATCTACTGATCATTTGCCATCTCAGGTACCCTGTGGTCTTTGACTGCAATTGCCTTTGGATTAGGGTTTGACGAGTCTAAATCCATGATGACACTAGGAGTAGCTTTATGCCTCTGAGCCCTTTCTTTTACCCTTAGACTTGATTTGGTCACTCGGACTTCGGGTTCAGCTTGGTGTTGAACTTGAACTTGTGAAGAAATTGGTTCAAGTTCAAGTTCGACTTCAAGTTTAGCTTTTCTTGCACAAGATTGATCAATACTTCAGTTAGTTAAAATAGAAGTTCTCTTCATTGAACTCCTCTTTTTGGTTTTTACTTATTTCTTAGCTGACTGCAAAGGAGCAACAAAAAATCTTTTCTTCAACAACCATGCTTTTGTTCTTTCAATCACCCTTTTCATTCTTTTATACAAATCATCTTCTTTCAGCTCCATCCAATCTAACTTAGGAATAGGGAGGGCCTCGACCTTCTCCAAGTATTGAGAGTCTACAACATCAATCTCACTATCTTCCCCTACCCCATCTGTATCCATATCTAGCTTGAAGGCGATGATTTGTTTTAGAGTTAGCCAAGACCACAGTATTTTCCTTACCTCCAGTTCATCAGAATAGTTGGCCCAAAAATCTTCTAACTTAGGGATGTGCACGAATGTCTCTGGGACATTGAGATTTGCTCCTGCAAAGCCTCTATAGTCAAAATTGACCTTGGGAGTATAAGTTTGTAAACAGAAGGCATCCAATTCTTCTTTTATAGCCATAGTATCTTGGAAGCTTTTACACCTATAGTACCCTAATTCAATAGGGAAAAGAACACCTAAAGACTTCTTTGGGGTCCCAACCTTTTGTTCAACCAGAATGAGTTGCTTGCATATCTCCATTAAGACTACATCGTCTAAACAAAATCTAGGGATCTGTAGGGGTTCCTCATCAAACACTCCAACCCTAAGATAAGTAAATCTTGGAAGCTATATAAAATGACAGCCATAAACATTGATCACTTGCTTAGCTTCCTTAGAAAGCCTGCAATTTTCTTTCCCTCGCAACTCAAAAACTAACTTTCCTAAAATCTGTCATTTACTATTTTGAACACGCTGGAGAACTTCTCCTTTTGTAAGCATGTGAACTAATCATATATCCTCATATCACTTGTCCATAATTTATGAGGTAATCCTTCCCAAGCTTGGGAACATGCTAAGACATAAACAAGGTAGGAAGACATATAAAATACAGTCAAATTAGTCACGTTTAAGAGTTCTTTATGGAGCTTTTATGCTACCAGGTCAGCCCAATCAATAAACTTAGCTCCTTCTATAATCTTTTGGATGAAACAATACATCCAATTTTCCCAATGAAATGCATGGGGATTCCCTTTCACCCTATTTAGAAGAAGTACCATATCAGCTATGTCCTTACAAAGGTGCTCAATTGTCAGAGGCTTTGGCAACCTGGATCCGCCTTTCTCTAGTTTCACAAGCCATACCTGGGCTATTGAGGAGTTGTATTTTTTCTTATCTACCTCATACACATGATTGACTTCTACACAAGTCCATGGTTCATACGATTCCTTATCTGGAATTCATAGGGCCGCCATTAATGTCTCTCGACTGATTTTGACCAAGATTTCTCTTGACACATCCTTAATGCATCGATTCTTAGCGTCATACTTGTTAGCACACTCCAACACTAGTTCAGGGAAAATCAGAGCCGGAGGAAATGCATCAGCTTCTAAAAGTCCACTTCCTACCAACTTCCTAGAAAAAGAACCCTCAGAAGCATTTCAGACTCTATCACAAAGCTCCCCTAGGTTTACATTCAACAAGAAAGTATCCCCTACGTCTGGAAGAGAAACTAACAAGTGGGTTCTACTCTCCTCTTTCAGAAGTTTTGGATGGAATAATGACATCTTACCAATATGAAGATAAAGACTTACAACATAGAAAGAGCCTCTAAAAATTAAAACTGCAAAGGGGAAAGATAAGTCACCAATGTCCTGCGCACTAGCTTTCTAAAAATTTCTCACCACTGATTCTGTCGCTCCTTCTCCTTCTCTAGGCAAAATAACTAATAGAAAAGCCTTAATCATTCTTCATTTATTTACAAATGCCTTGTAGGATCCTTAATAAATCTTCAAAGCATGTCTATAATAAATGTTTTAATGGAAGAATGATTAATTTGACATGTTTAGCCAATCTTAATTAATCCACCAGCTATTTCGGCATGAATATCTCAATTCCCAAGGAAAATCCCTGATCACTATATCTGTATATTAATGACTCCCTCTACGTCACACCGTTAATTGTCATTTCCAATTTTCACATGCATGAGCCATCTAGTTGAATGTGACAATCTGTGTACATCAGTTTCCAAAACTTAATAAATACTCAAAGCACTACAAAACAAAAACCTTCTTTTGGAAGAGAAGACAATCTCGTTGAATTCTCCGTGTGTAAGCTATCATATTAAAAATGTGAACTTGAACTTGAACTAACTTAAGGTTTTGGGCTAGGTTCAAGTTCAGGTTCATCTTTGAGACCGACAGACCTTTTGAGGGATATACAAACATGGGTGTTATAAAACTCAGAAGTGGTAATGGGTTGAACTTGAACTTGAACCAACTTAACAAAGTTCAAGTTCAACTTTGACTTAAAAACTTCTACTGACCAAGACTAAAACCAGGAGCTGAGAAAAATGAAGGTAACAACTGGCTTTGACTAGGGACCGAGATTGATTAGGACCGAGGAATGAATCTAAAAGCTCAATTGACAAGACAACTTAAACTTTATTAAACTGGGCCGACTCATCACAACAAAAACTTCTACTCCTACAGACACAAGCCAAAACTTTATATACAAGAAAGGAAAAGAAAAGACTTACAACTGGTAAAGCTTGAGATCTTGCCCATTATAGGACAAGGGTAGTTCATCTCCATCAATATATTTTATCTTGAACGCATTCAGACCTAGAGCTTGAGAGATCTCGAATGATCCCTTCCAGAGAGACTCCAACTTGCCATGTGCTCCTCTTGGCTCTCGGCACTTATCCCAGGGAAGGATCTTATCACCCACCATAAATTTTCTTGGCCTAGCACGGTGATCAAAAATATCCTTCACCTTAAGCTGATGGTTGGTGATGTGATCAACTAACTTTTCCCTCTCTTCTTCTATTTTTGACAGATACAAAATCCTCTTCTCTAATGAATTTTTGAAGACTTCATTCTCAACGCATCTTTGTAACTTGGCAGAGGCTAGTTCTAATGGAAGTGACAGTTGTGATTCAACTTCAAAGACTAATTCAAATGGCATCATACCAATAGCCCTCTTTGGAGAGGTTTTATCTGCCCACAATGCCTCGTATAACTTCTTGTGCCAATCTCTTCCCTTTTCATCTACCAGTTTCTTCATGATGTTAATCAGGTTCTTGTTTGTAGATTCTGCCTGGCCGTTTCCCTACGGAAAATAATCTGAAGAGTGAGATAAATTTATATCATGATCATAGAAGAAGAGTTGAATCTCTCAAGAGGAGAAATTATGAGCATTATCAGCCACTATCTTCAGGGGAACTCCAAATCTAGTGACAATGTTTTCCTTTAAGAATCTACAGACTATCTCATAAGTGGTTACTTTAACTGGTATTGCCTCCACCCACTTGGTAAAGTAATTAGTCACTATCAAGATATGTGTGTTTCTACCACTATAAGTTGGGTTGATTGGACCAATAAAGTCTATCCCCCACTGTTGGAAGGGCTCTTCGATAATCACAGGTTTTAGTGGTAAAGCATCCAATTGAGGTTTTCAAGAAAAGTTTACACTTCTCATAATTCACCACCCACCTGTATGCATCTTTAAACATTTTGGGCCAATAGTAGTAGTTTCTCAAGATCTTAAAGGCTATCATAGAGGAAGAATAGTGCCCCCCGCATGCTTCATTGTGAGATGATTGCAATAAATTCTATTGTTGTTCCTTGTCAACACATCACAAAAACATCCCATCTAATCCCCTTTTATACAGAACATTATCTACTATGACATACTTTGCTGCCTTCAATCTCAGATTTCTTCTCTTTTTAGCTGACAATTGTTCTAGAGGCTCTCCGTAGGTCAGAAAGAAAGCTACATCTGAAAATCATGAGTCATTTGTCGCTACGAACAGGCAATTGGGTAAAAAAATTTCTTCTTGATTCTCGGCCATCAATTTACACAGACCCTATCCTCTCACCATCTTTGTAGGCTTAATTTCCAAATCAAACTCCTGCACCTTTGCAACCCAGCTAGCCCTATTATTTACTACAACTTTCTGTTGAGTAAGGATGGTCTTAATAGCAGAATTCAGAACAAAGACCACAGAATGTGAATGAAGTATGTAGTATTAGAATTGTTTAACTACCTCAACTACTGTGAATGCCTATTTTTCTATCTATGAATAGCGTAACTCATGTTTCTTGAGTGGTACACTCATGAAGGAGATAAGCACTTCTTCACCATTGTCATTTTTCTGTAATAGGACCCCAGACATTGTGGGTTCTGATGCATAGCAGTAGATGATAAAATATTTTTTGAAATCTGGGTGTATCAATGTCAGAGCATTGGCTATGGCTTCCTTAATCTTACCAAATGATTTGATAGCTGGTTCATCCCACTTGAAATTTTGCTTCTCACTTAACAGGTCTACCATCAGTTTTGATGTCTCAGCGAAATCAGGTACAAACTTCCTTAAGAAGTTAACTTGACCGAAAAAATATTTAATCCCTTTCTAATTAACAGGTAGGCACAACTACTGGATAGATTTGACTCTTTCTGGATTGATTTTAATGTCCTCCTTTGAAACTAAATGACCCAACAACTTACCCTCCATCACACAGAAGATTGACTTCTTTGGATTCAGGGAAACACCATGATCCCTACACCTTTGCAAAATTTCTTTCAAGTCCTTTAGATTCTTCTTATGCCTCCTAGAGAAAACTGTCATGTCATCCAAATAAATGGTGATGGTCTTGTTTAGCAAATGGTCGAAAGTGGAATTCATGGCCCTTTGAAATGTGGCCCCAACATTAATTAAGCCAAAAGGCATTCTCCTATAGGTGAATGTGCCCCAAGGTGTGGTAAAGGTTGTTTTGTGTTGGTCTTCCTCTGCAACACTGATTTGGTTATAGCCTGAAAAACCATTGAGTAATGACAAAATTTCGGAGCCAGCTACTATTTGAAGAATCTGGTCCATCATAGGTAAGGCAAAATTATCTTTAAGGCTTGAATGATCGAGGTTCCTGAAATCCATGCATATTCTAATTTCTCCATTCTATTTTCGCACAGGAACAATGTTGGCCACCCATGTGGAATGATGTATTGGGAAGATAATTCTTGCTTGAAGCATTTTGTTAATCTCTTTAAAAATGGCATCCGACACGTTCGGATTGTATGTTCTCAATTTCTAACAGAACGGTGACGTACTGGGCTTCAAGGGAATATGGTGTGTAAACTGTCTCTGCTTGAAGTTCTTTAAATCATCATAGGTCCAAGAAAATATGTCACCATATTCATTTAACAACTTAGTGAAATGACCTCTTTCATCTTCATCACAACACAACCCTAAATTAACCATCTTGGGATTAAACTCATCACCAATATTAATTTTTTCATATTCACCTGAAGGAGTGGTGTTTGGTATGCTGGGTGAATTTAAATAACAATCTCTCCTATCAAACAGCCTCTCTAACTCCACCAATCCTTTGGGTATGGAGTTTCCTTTAAGTTGAATCACTTCCTCTAAAGCACTGGATTCCTTCCCTGGATAGAATTCATGGCACTCAGACCCCGACCCTTCATAATAATTGGTCAAAAACTTATCCAAACCCTACAGAAATTCATTTATTTGAGCATCGTCTCTAAACACTTGCCAGGAACAGGAATTATTAGGAACACTAGGCCTATGAATGACTTCAATGGTGTAACGATCTTCTATAAAATCTGGGTGTTGTATGAGCAAGGATGCTAACCTAGCAAGAGCATCAGCTCTTGAGTTATATTCCCTAGGAATTGCTTCAATCAAAAAGGCTTCAAACCACTTGAGTTCATCCCACACCCTATTTCTATAGTGCTTCAGTCTCTCATTCTTCACTAAAAACATGTTCTTGACCTGTTTGACAATAAGTTCTACATCACCACGTGCCTTTAAAAGTTTAATCCCCTTCTTCTTGGCTTCTTCTAAACCTAATAGTAGAGATTCATACTCTTTCATATTATTAGTGTTCTTGAACTCAAGTTTGAATGAAAAAGGAAATTTGAGTCCAGTAGGGGAAATGAGGACTACTCTAGCCCCCGAGCCTATAGAAGGGCAACTGCCATCAAATTCAAGACCCCAAGGAACTTCTTCATTTGCAACCACTGGATTTGGGACATTAACCTCTGATAAGATAACATAATTAGCAAACTCAGATTCTTGATACAAGATCTGGGATTTAGGGTCTTTTGAGGGAAAAACTGTGTATTTAGATTTGGGTTCTAGAAGAAGAGTAACTTTCTTATTTCCTATAGGGACTATGGCTTGAGACCAATCCAATTTTATTTCACCACCTAGATCCCTACAAAAGGTTCTGCTAAGAAGCATACCGTAGATGGCTGGAATATCAGCTACTAAGATGGTTAATTTCAATCTTTTATCTGGGAAAGCTACCAAAGCAACTTGGGCATCTTTGATTTGACCTAGGAGTGGGACTTGTTTGGCATCCATAGAATAGCAGCATCCAGAGGTATCAGTCATAGGGAGATCCAATGCTTTGGCCATAGATGAAGGCATAATATTATCTGACCCCCCTAAATCAATGATACAGTTGTTTAATTTGAAGCCATGAATGAATAGGGACACATAAAAAGGTTCAGGTTTCAAGCCAAAAGGAATAGTAGGAACGAGCTTCTCGGCAGGCTTTTGCTCAATTGTCTCTTCTTTCTTTATAGACTATCCTTTAAAACATGCATTATTTATCTATTGAGCCTTAGGTTCAGCAGGAGAACCTTTGACATAATTAACCAATTTATCTAACTCTCGGGGATTCATTTTTAGATATTCTGCAGCAGAAATTTGCAGTTTTGAAGTTTTACAAAAATCAACTATACTAAAAGGGGAATTAGATTCATACCTTTTCATGACTTGTTCCCTTGGACTGCTTGCTTTTAGGATCTTTGGATGATCACTAGCTTGCCTTTCATTACCTTTACTTGCTGCATTTGCCCAATTACTCACTTTTCCTCCACGCTGGTTTCTTGTCAAAACTGAGCAAGAGGTGTCCTCTAAAGCTACCAATATGTCTCCCCCCTTTTGGAGTCTGATTCATATTCAAGGTAAATGTTTCCAGAGTTGCCAAGCACCTCAGAGGATATGTCTTCAATAGTCACCTTTGTTGCTACTTCCTTCTCAACTTCAAGCTATGCATATCTTATGTTTTCAGGGCATGAAACTCCCTCATGCTCATCAGTAAGATGGAAAAAACACATGTTTCTTTTATTCAGTGGAGGTTCAATTTGTAGTCTTTGCTGAGCAAGAGGCAAATTGAATTGTTTTCTCGAGTTTGAGGATCCCTGAATTGGATATTTACGTGGAATATTTTGATAGGGACTAGTAGTTTTAGGCAATTATCACTTGATGGTTATCAAGTCATTCATCAGTCTTTGAATCATAGGGTCTGACGATGAGGAGGTAGAAGGTTGAGAGTTGGATGCTTGAACATCTTTTCTCCATTTGCCACTTGTTATGAGATCATCCTCCAGTTTAATGGTGAGAGTCTGAGTAGCTGCTAAGGTGGCTGGCCTAGCTCTTTTTAAAGGAAATGCAACATCAGGAGGCATAGCATTTAAGAAAAAACCTTTCTAATTTTCATCATTGGGTTTAATTGCAACTGGAATCACTTGAATTCCCTTGTTGAATCTTGCCACAAACTCTCTCATAGGTACTTGAATCTCCTTCTTCATTTGACTTAAATGAATCAAAATAGTATTTGCATCATCAGTCGATTTAAACCTAGTCTCAAATGTTGTTTTCATAGAATCCCAGTCAGTAATGGAGGCATGTGGTAGACTATGAAACCACTTAGCTGCAGCCTCAGTTAAGGTCAAGACAAAAAGCCTGACAGCCACGTTTGGAGTGCCCACTGTTAAAACTCCACATGTTGTGTTAAAAGAGTTCAAATGATCCTCAGGGGTTTTCTTTCCATCCCCACTAAATTTGGGTAGGATGTCACTACCTTTAGGTAGGTTTCCCATATTTTCTCCTAAGCTTAAAGGTCCTACGACATCACCCCAGGGTTGATTCTGTGCAATGGGAGGTAAGATAAAATTCAAGGGCTGTAAATTTACAAAAGTGGGAGTTATAGTTCCTGGTGAGTCCAAAGAACTAAAAGTGGTTAGAGGAGGAGACTAAGTGGGAGAAGAAGGTCTACTAGTGGTCTTATAATGTCTTTGCCTAGAAGGAGTCTAGGGTTTAAAATCAAGCTTTGCTAGATCTTCAAAATTAGAATCTACAAGACCTTTAGCTCTATCTCCCCTTGTAAATCTTTTATCAACCAGCTTATTGAGTTGAATTGAAACAAATAAAAGAACCAATTATTATTAGGGCCTTCAGATTTCCCTGTCAACTACAACAACCTCTTGGGCTATAGGCAAGCCTCTGAGCCACTCTCCAATTTCTTCCTCTTCCTCAAGGACTAACCTAACTTGGTGGTATTGCTGATCATTCATTCTCAATTTCCAAGCTATTGCATTAAGGTCAGCGATTAAGTCCTCTTGAGTATCAGAAAAATCAAGGCCTGGTTGTAAAACTGGAGGAAGTTCTTGTCAACCAGGGATAACTTCAGCGGGTAACACCATAGTTGATCATTGAATGCAAAAATACCAATCCTGATCTATTCTTAGACTCTTCACTAGTAGAGTCACCAAAAATTGTTAGCATATAGTTTTTCCCTTTTCTCTAAATTAATCTCAGAATCCTTTAAAGAATGAAAAGAAGAGAAAAATCTTAACACTAACAAATGAGTTGCTAAAAGTAAACTCTCTACAAATTACAAGGTGCAGCTACCTTCTAGAAAGATTTTCAATATGATCTTATTGAACATAGAAAAGTAACATCATGTGTGCTTTTCACTAGAAAACACTTAAGGAAAACATTTAGTCCATCAACATGAAAAGAATGTGCAGATTTTAGAGAAAAATATCTACTTCTATCCCAATCTCAAACTTTGAATTTCTTGAATCTAAACTTCAATAAAAATTCTCTCTGTCACTTTTAAGCATAGAATCCATCTATATCACAGTTAAGCTTTATTCAAAACAACTTATCTCCACAAGAAAATAAATCACATAAGATAAACAGTAGTATTTATCATTTTGAAAGCTTAAACATATATGCAACACCATAAGATATTTCATATATTCTGTAACTTCAAGTTTTCTGAAAACTGATATTACAGAATATATGAAATATCTTATGGTGTTGCATACATGTTTAAGCTTTCAAAATGATAAATACTACTATTTATCTTATGTGATTTATTTTCTTGTGGAGATAATTTGTGTTGAATAAAGCTTAACTGTGATATAGATGGATTATATGCTTAGAAGTGACAGAGAGAATTGTTATTGAAGTTTAGATTCAAGAAATTCAAAGTTTGAGATTGGGATAGAAGTAGATATTTTTCTCTAAAATCTACACATTCTTTTCATGTTGATGGATTGAATGTTTTCCTTAAGTGTTTTCTGGTGAAAAGCACACATGATGTTACTTTTCTATGTTCAATAAGATCATATTGAAAATCTTTCTAGAAGGTAGCTGCACCTTGTAATTTGCAGAGAGTTTGCTTTTAGTAACTCATTTGTTAGTGTTAAGATTTTTCTCTTCTTTTCATTCTTTAAAGGAGTCTGAGATTAATTTAGAGAAAAGGAAAAAATTGTATGCTAACAATCACTATCTATCTTAGGAGGTGAGTCTTCAATAGGGCCTTATGACTGTGTAGCAGTAGGATCTTGTGTAGTAGTACGATTAGTACCATCTATAGTAGCATGAGCATAGTTTAGAATAGGTAGTAACATATTTGAGATACAGGGGATATCAACAATTTTCCCCCAATTTGAATGCATGTGATCAGAATCAACAATGTGTTCAACCGCAAGAGAAATATAAGAGGCTCTATTTGTAGAAGTAGGATCTTTCTTAATAGATGGGATAATATCTCTTTGATTAGGACTAGGATCATGTTCTTGAGACAATTGTGATGGCACATATGGTTTCCCTTGATAACCTAGATTAGCGGTTTGAATTTGGAGAAGTCTTGCATAGGTCATTAGTTGAATCTTTGCTTCTTCCTCATATGAGTCCTCACATATAGGAGTGTTATTGCTAGGTTGGTAAGCTTCATGTGTATGATAGCCTAGATTATTCTGGTCTTCAGGAGCTCTGAATTCAACGTGAAGAGGTTCTAGGAAACCTTTTCCTTTTCCAAGTGGATTCTGTCTATCATATCTCATGTTGTGCATAAGTTGGTAATCCATATCATATTTGTCAGATGAGATATCAATAGGTTTTATTTGTTCAACATATTTTTGTAATAGAACACTCTCTTCCCTTTCTTGTTCTAGGGAAACTTTACCCTTGACCATGCCAATGCCATCATTAGGTCTGCATAGGATTCCCTTCCCACAAGGTTCTTTTCCCTTAGTTTGATTAAACATCTTTACTTCAGAAGAAGTATGTTGTATGAGAGTTTCTTGTGGAATAGGATGAACATATTCATTTAGTGGATAATAGTTTGATTGCTTTCCTGCCAGTCTCTTGCAATACTTGAAGGGTTCATGATCTCCTGGAATAGTTATTTTAGCTCCACGGTATGGTAATTTTAAACACTGGTGAAATATGGATGGGACACCTGAGATAGCATGTGTCCATGGTCTACCCAAAAGGATATTGTAGGGTAAATCTAGATCAAGTACTTGACAGATAGTTTCAATAAGGGTTGGGCCCACTTGTAAGGGGAGTGCGATGAGACCTTTACTCACCCTTTCTCTATCATCATATGCTTTTATTGTTATTCTTTTATTTACATCAATGAGGTCCTCAGAAAGACCAATATTGGGGATCATGCTTAAAGTACAAAGATTCAGACCGAATCCATTATCTATAAGGACTCTTTTAATTTGGGTGTTATGGATCGTGACTTGGATATGTAGGGGTTTATTATGATGAAGGTCAGGACCTTGGAAATCTTTGTCGATGAAAACTAGGTGTTGTTGGGCAACCAAATTTCTGATCATTTCTTGGAATTGAGAGGCATTGATATTTTCTAGGACACGAGACTCAGTTAGGACATTCTCAAGGCCTCTTTGTGAATGGGGGATGTATGTAAAAGCTCTAGTATGGATATCTATACAGGGGTCTTCTTCAGTTGGGAAAGCAATTCATAATGTGACGCAGGTCGTGTCAAGATAGATGGGGCTGCAAGTGGATCCACAATAGGTGGATTGACAACAACTGGTATAGTTACGCGAGGGAAGCAAGTAGTAACATTGCAATCGACACTCTTTAAATTCAATGTGTTTACATGAGTGTCAAATTGTTCAATATTGCCACACAGTGAGTCAAAACCACAGACATCATTTTCGGGTAATTTTCCACAAGTGCGTTCATCTCCAGAGATTTTCTTCATAGAATAATCATAAGAAAAGCCCTTGGATGTGGATGCATTGTTTTGATTATGTTATGGAAAAGGTTTAGAATACATTTTTAACTGGGCATTAGAAGTAGAGGCATTTTGTCCTTCTACTTCAATTTTACCATCATCGATCAAATCTTGCACAAAATGACAAAACTTCATGCATTTTTTAATCGCATGCCCTTTTATGTGATGATAATCACAATATTCATTATCCTTATACCAGTTGGGTTTGGGTTGATTTTCATTGAAAGGCCTGGTGTTAGGGTAAACCATCATCTCTCAATCGACTAGATGTCGAAAGATCACATCAAGGGAATCTGCTAGTTGCGTAAATTATCGTCATTGTTTCCTATTGTTGTTGTTATTGCCATTATATCATGAGAATAGAGAGCCATGATAACCAGATCCTTGATTTTGATTCTGGTTATTCGAATTGTTCTGTTTGTTTTGGTTATTCAAATTGGTTTGATTATTGTTGCGATTGTTTTGATCATTGTTGTTGCAATTGCCTTGGTTACTATTATTGGATGCTTGAACATTTTGGACGTGTTTAGCATCTATCACTCCATCATTAACAACACCTTTGTTCTTAGACTAGAACTTGGGGGTTTATCACTAGTATTGTTAGATGAATTAGGGGTATAGTGTTTAATTGCTCCTTTCATCAAAATTCCATCTTCAATAGACTTCCCCTTTTTAATGAGTGCCTCAAAGGAATCTGAGGTAGCCATCCTCATTTGAAATAACATTTCTGTAACTAGATTCTTAGTAAAGATATCGACTAGATGTGAATTTGGGATTTTCCAAGGCATGCGATTGGTGAGATGTCACCACCTTTGGAGAAAATTGGAAAAGGTTTCTCCATTTCTTTGTTTCATGTTACACAAATCGCTGAGAGATGCTTGATGTTCCATTTTATAAGAATATTGTGTAACAAATTTTTCAATGAGATCATGGAAAGTGGAGATGGAACCCAGAGGAAGGTTCAATAACCACTCTAAGGATAGTCCTCCAAGACTCCTAGTGAAAAGTCTTAGGAGAAGATGATCATTGTGGGAAACTTCATGTGCTGCTATATAACATTTCTTGATATGTTGCACAGGGCATGAGTCTCCCTTGTATTTATCAAACTTTGGCATTTCAAAATTGGCGGGGAATGGTTAGAGAGTGATTGATTTGTCAAAAGGATAAGGACATATTTTTGCAAAAGAAAATTCCTTCTTCCCCCCTTTCTGCATAGCCAGCATCGTGTCTTTGACCTCATCAATTTGTTGGACTAATTTAGGAGGATTGGTGGCTACCGTATGGGCTTGATGTCTTCCTCCTCTTGATGATGCATTATATCCTCTTGGAGGGGGAATATTGGTGTTATGTCTTTGATTGATGTTGTTTGATTGTGTAGAATTTTGATTTTTGAGGACTCCAATAGGCTTCGAGAAAATAGAAGTAGAGCATCATCTAGAGGACCTTGGTTGTAGTTCAGGCACACGTCCCACACTTAAACCATCATTACTCACCCCATTGTTTGAGCTAGGCTTGTTTAGAAGTTGTTAGATTAATTCAAGTGTATCAAGGGGAGGTGTAGTTGTTATCAGATGTTGATGGCATTATGGGTGGTAATTTGTTTTTTTTTGGTTCGAATCAGGTTGTTCTCCAGCAAAGTTTCATCAAAATTATCAGGAAGGGTAACACCCCTTTGGACAAGATTCATGAAGATGTTGGAACTGTTGGCTTGGATTAGGTCTTCCACTAAGCTTAAATTGTTAGGATCCTCAAATAATTCTTTAGCTCATGGATTGGCACTGACACTTTCAGGTATTACTGTGTCGAATTCCATGTGAGGTTCTTCTTCATCATTAAAGTCTTCTTGATAGACAGTTTCTTGATCATTATCCACGATGAAATATTCTTGTCTTATATTTGCTTGTGATTAGGCAAGTACCATGCACAAGTGACCTTAGAATGGTTGAATTGAAGAAGGATGAATAGTTGATGAGATATGGGAAGAAAAGGATTTGGTGAACTAGGACCAACTTGGACTAATGATTAAGTCTTGGTGATTGATTGGATTGATTGAATTGGATTGACTAATTAGATTTGATTGAGGATTAGATTGATTGATGAGATTGGATTAAAGAGGAACTAAGCCTCAATGATTGATTGGATTTAAAGGTTTGGAACAAACCTAGGTGAAAAAATACATTATGATTATGCAAATATAAGATTGGTTTTGATTTAAAGTCTTCTTTTGTTTGGGTGATAGACTGATGATCCCCAAACAAGACAAGACTAGATTAGGACTACTAGAGAAAGACCCAGTTCTCAAATTAGTGAGGGATTAATGTTTGCTTTGTAATTAAGGTCTGTGAGACACTATTGGAATGATTCTTTCACCCTATGGCTTGATGAAGGTGTGAAAGATGGATTGATCTAATTCTGATTTAAAGTCCAAGATTCTAATTAATGCTCCTAGTGTTTTGGAATGTGGATGAAGAAAGGGGTGTTTAAAAGATGAGAAAGGGATGAATGACTTGAAGAGGATGAAGAAAGAAGGTCAAAGGTACTTAGTCATAGAATTCCTAAGTGACAAAGGCCATGTTAACTTTGTTCTTGGCAATGAAATTAGCAACTCGATTGTTATAGATGATTTTATCTAATTTCTCAACGGCCTCTAGAAACTTTTGAATGTGTAGCAAATAAGATTGGTTGGCTTTACTCTTTTGATCAGCAATTTTCTTCTCTCTATGGACTCGTGCAACTGGGAGTTTCACTTTCTTATGTTTAACACTATCTGTCATGACTTGAGGACAATATCTTGATAGATCAAAGGATGTTCATGGCAAGAACCAATTTCATACATACATCAAATGTTTGAGTTACAAGCATATTTGTCAAAAACAGTCCTGCAAGGGACAAAGCAACCTTGCAGGATTCAAGTGTACGGATTTGTTTTTGCAATGAAAGTAACAAGCACACTCTTTATCCCTAAAAGGAAGTTGGATGAGATTGAAAACCTTTTCTCACTGACTTAGGAACACACCCAACAAATCCTTAGAATACGACCATCACCAAGCATGCAATGGCTCCATGATGTCGTATTATTAGAGTGTTAACATTGAAGGGGGCTCGATATGGTGAGTGTCTTGGGGAGATTACTATTCTCCTTGCACATAGATTATCAACCTTTCAGAGGTGAACTAGGTGGCTTCTAACTAATGGCTTTTAGTGAGGGTCTCCATTCGAACACACTCTTTGTGTCTGCGCAAGCGCGACTAGGACATATAGCCCCACAAAGCACCTTGACACAAGTAGTCACATAAACGTGATTGAGACCGTGAGGCCCTACTAAATGTTAGGTGAGAGCCATGTATAAGCTCAAATGTTGTTTGAACTTTGAGGCTTTAACCCCAAAAAGTAAATTTCATTAACGTGAGTTGGAGTGGTGGGCTTACACCTTGTTCTCACGTGGGTAGTTCCTGAGAGCTTTTTACCTCGCCGACAGGCCCATCTAAAGGATTGATAATAAATGCATGGATTGGACCCAAGAAGGAGTCTGGATTTATGATTTTCCTTCAAGGGGAAAAGAGCATAATCTCCTATCCAATGAGGTTTTCTCCCAAACACACCAAACAGATGTTCAATTCCAAGTCTTTTCTTTAAGACAACAATTCAAAAGGTTCTAGGTTTCTGATTTTCTCACTTGGAGAAAAGAGCATAATCCCCTAGCTAATGAATCATTATCAAAAGAATAAACTTCCTATTTAATGCTAGGTGCCTAAGAAATCATTAAGAAAACACAATGTTTGATTGAATCTCCTTGGCAACCTAAAAAACAACCTTAGTGAGTAGTTTAATGTGTTTGGTCTTCTAAGAATGTTTTGCAAAACAAACAAATTAGTAGTCTTAGAATGTTCAAATCTTGGTCAACGTTTTGCAAAATCACTATTAGAAGTCACAAATGTCAGTATCTTCCAAAAAACTCAAATCAGAAAACTCAAAGTGCAAGATACTATAGAAACATGCATAAATCAGACAGAGATGCTTGTCTTCCAGAGACGCTTGTTTCCAGGCAAAGATGCATATGTACAAGTAGAGACACCTATCTGTTAGAGACACTTGTTTATAGGCAGAGATGCCTATGTATAGGTAGAGACGTCTGTGTACAGGCATAAACACTTATGTACATGCAGAGATGCTTGTCTACACAAAAAGAAAATTTAAACACCAATGTTTGAAAGTTGTATCCTCTCATTAAGTCTTAAATGCATAAAAAGGTTTCTAATGGAAAAAATACAATGATTTTTAACCTTAGTATGTCAAAAAAATTTACTTAATCAGCTTAGAAAAACAACACAAAGGAAAATCCATTTTCTTGAAGAGACACCTGTGTGTATGCAAAGACACCTATCTGCACAAAAATAAAGATTTTATTATCTTCATGTATTTTTCTTCATTTGTAGATACCATTAGGTGTTTTACTACTGATCCTTAGCCTTAATGTGATTACCAAATACAAGTTTTGTTGATTAAAACAAACTAAAATGAGAGAAAACTCTTTTCTGGTGGAGACGCTTGTCTACAGGCGGAGACGCCTGTCTACAGGAAGAGAGGCCTATGTGCAAAGACACCTATTTCTAGGTGGAGACACCTCTGGTCAGATGGAGACGCCTATCTAGAAAATTCACAGGAAACCTTCACAAAATCAAGAGAAATAGTTAGTAAATGGGATTGTGGGTCCCATTGGGCGTGCCAAAATGTATATGATGAAATTCCACCTATTAAGAACAAGTTGAAACATGTAAACGTTAGCAATAAATAGCATAATCAATCTATTTTAACATGTTCATAAAATTATAAACAAAACATTGATTTTCCACCACAACCTCTAATGAGCAATAAGCAAGTGCACCCAAAACTTGCTTGATTTCAGCTCTTAGAGATATTTGTGGGTGTGGTCTCCCAACACAAGTATAGATCCCACTACAAATGCAAAATAAAAATGAAGATTTGAGATGCTCAAGAAGAAGCTATATAAGCATCTCTCAAGCACTCAAATGAAAGAGGCCAAAGAAGCTCAAGGAGGAGCTATGAAAGCAATCCTCAAGCTCTATGGCATGCAAGTATGCAAAGCAGATGGATGAAGCTAAGTCTACAATGAAAATATAGCAACTACCAAATGGTTAGTAAAAACTCTAAGAACAATTCTAAGCATATACTAGCATAATAACTCTAATACAAAAAGGAAATGAATTTTGCTTGAGACAAGGGTCCTATTTATAGGATTTTGGAGGGCTGGGGTGAGGTGGCATCTATGTAGAATCCACATAGGTGCCACCAAGGAGACACATAAGCCATGATTAGTCCAAGACTTGCTCACACATGTGTGAGAAACTTAGGATGTGAGAGGTCAATGTGTACTTCAAGTACATGTGTAAGTATGTGTAAGAGATGTGTAAGTGAAAAAGTCCATTTTCACCATTTTAGAAGGTGTAAGAAGTGTCATAAAAAATGTAAGAGGCCTTGTTTATGCAAATTTTATTAATTTTTGAAAAAGCCATTTTTGGAAATTTTCTCACACGTGTGAGAAAATAATTAGGACTAATGGATGTAGGAATCCAAATATTAGGCTAATTAACCTTAGTTAATTAGTGAGTAGGCTTATTAGATAGAAAGTGATGTGTGTAGGATAACATCTAGGTTGGATTTATGATTAAATTAAATAAAATTTAATTTAATCATGGCTTAGTAGAAATAAAGAATGTGAGGGAATTAAATAAATTAAAAATTTATTTAAAAGGGGACTATGGAGGAACATGTATTAAATTAAATTTATTAAATTTAATTCAAATACTATAATTAGTGAATTTATTTAATTAAATAAAGAGATGAATTTAACAAATATAATTAATTAAAAAATTAGCTATAATGTTATTTGGAGGCATTAATTAAATTAAATTAAATTAATGTTAAAAGGACAAATTTAGGTGTCTACAGATTGGTTTCTGGACTATGATAGTAGAATTTGACAGAGTTAGTCTTCGTGTTTTGAGTGTATCTTACAAGCAACGAGGATTCAATGCATGTGAGCTTAAGGGATGTCAAATACCATATTGAGGAATGTTCCTTAATCTTAGAAATTCATGGGAAGCATGATGATGTCAGTTGTGGCATCTTTTTTGGAGGAGACCTATTTGGGGCCGACTTTAGAGTTGTAGTGTGTATTATGCATAGCAAGCATGGAGTATAGATGTTTGACCTTAATTGTTGAAGTGTAATTATTGTATACTTGTTATAGATACCGTGTGTATCTTGGCAAGGTATTTTAGGAAAGCCTAATTGGCTAACCTGATCATTTATTGTAATAGGGTATATTGGCAAGATCTTTTCTTTTGAAAAGAGGAGTAGAGAGTAAGAATTGTACAAGAGGATTGTGGAAGCTATGAGCTTGTATCTATTGGATGTAGAGAAGAGGATAGTTTATACTTCATTGGAATTGATCAAGCAAAGATAGTTGCTATCAGACAGTTCACAAGGATTGTGTATTTCCTTTATATACACTTGTGTTGCGAACATTAAGTTATGGAGGTGGACATAACCTTCTTTGGGTAGTGAGCCTAGGCAATGAGCCTACATTTATTTGACTCCTAACAGGGTTTGTCCTTTAATAGGGACTGTGTACTTTAATGTTTTAATAAGCTCCTAATAGCGCTAGATCTTTTAACAGGGATACTATACTCTTAGTACATCATTTGTGGGTGCTAATTCCCATCGAGGTTTTTACATTTAACATGGTTTCCTCGACAACAAAATATTGTGTTATTGTGTTGGAACTTACTGATTTTACTATTTGATTTGGTATAGTTGCTATATTAAAGTTTAATAATCTCTCTCACAATTGATTCACCCCCCCTCTTAGTTGTGTTGGTGAATTGTTATTCCTAATAAGTGGTATCAGAGTTACTGGTCCTTAGAGAGAAATCTTAACAACTTAAGGTGATCTTGGAGATGGCATTCTATAGAAAGGATAGTCCAAAATTTGATCTCAAAAACTTTGACACTTGGAAGAACAAGATGCAAACACATTTTCTATGTTTGGGTATAGACTATTGGATGATCATGAAGAATAGGGTAACCATGAAGGAGGAGGATGAATTAGATAAAGCTACTGATGAAGAAAAGAAGACATTTTCATATAACATGTTTGCAAGGGAAGAACTTATCAGTGCACTTTCTGAAGGAGAATTTACTGAGGTGAAAGATTTGGATTCAACACACAAATTTTGGGGAAGATTAGAAGCATTATATGAAGGAGACAAGTTTACTTAGCAAGAAAAGTTACAGAACTAGAAAAAAAGGATGGAGAATTTGAAAATGAAAGATGATGAAAACATTAGGGCTTATGTATAGAGACTTACTGAGGTTGTGATTGGAATCAAAAATTTTGGAGGCACTTATGAAGAGGAAGAAGTCATTGCAAAGATTCTTAGATCTTTGACACCTGTTTACAAGACCAAAGTTTAGGCTATAGAAGAGATTATACCTTTGAATACAAACTTTAGCAGATAGATGTTGATTGCAAAGCTAACTACCTTTGAGGTTGCAGAGATGGGAGATTATTTACCTAGAGTTGAAACAACATTTAAGGCATCTACATAAAAAAAGACATTATCTACAATTGCGAGCACCAACCATGATAATATGAAAAAAGAGCTTGGTGAGTATGCCATTGAATGGGAACAGATACATGAAGAGGAAAGAAAGCTAGATGAAATTGTTTCCTCTTCTTCCTCTTCTTCCTCTTCTTCTTCTTCCTCCTCCTCCTCTTCTTTCTCTTCTTCCTCTTCCTCTTCTGCATCTTCTTCATCTTCCTCTTCCTTTTCTTCCTCTTCCTCTTCTTCCTCTTCTTCCTCCTCTTCCTCCTCTTCCTCCTCTTCCTCTTCCTCTTCATCTTCATCTTCCTCCTTTTCCTCCTCTTCCTCTTCTTCCTCTTCTTCCTCCTCCTCTTTCTCTTCCTCTTCTTCCTCTTCTTCTTCCTCTTTTTCCTCTTATTCCCCCTCTTATTCCTCTTCCTCCTTCTCCTCCTCCTCTTCTTCTCCTCATCCTCATCCTTGTCCTCCCCTCCCCCTCCTCCTCCTCCTTGTCCTTCTTCTTCTTCTTCTTTGCATGTAGATTTATTGATAACTAACTTATGTTGGAATGGATTCCCAAAATAAATTTTGACTACAATAACTTGATAACTTGAAGGGAACATAAAAAAAATCTTGAACTAAGAACTCTACTAATGACTTGAATAAATTCTTAGCTTGACACCATCCCTGAAAATGGTGCCAATAATGTAGGATTGACCAAGGAGACTAATAACTAGGCATAGTTCCTATACTCAAAGATTGGACATCTTAATGAGCAACTATCTATCTATGTCAAGGTTCATTTAATTATCAATCCAAGGATGTAGACTTGAAATGGCTCTAAAAATTATATGCACTAAGTATCCATTGGAGTCATACTACTATTACTTGGAAATGAAATTGTAGGAAAGTAAGTGCTTGGAATTAAATCTATCTAGGCCCTATTTACCAAACCATAATTGAATATGATAACTAAGTAAATTCAGATTTTCAGCCAGGGAATACTCTACCTGCCTTGGTTGTAGGAACAAACACATGATTTGTTTTTGTGTAGATATAGAAACATACAAGGATCTAAAAAATAACTATAGAAACAAAAAAATTGCAAAGGTTCACCCATGAAGTGGACCCTCTTGGATGAGAGAATCCGAACTACTTAACAAGCTATTGGCTCAGAATAATCATTACTCCTTTATTCATATAACTGAAATATGTTACACATATAAGCTGGAAAAAAAGAAGAATTATATTGTAAAGCTTTGAACAACCATAGTAAGGCTTCAAGACAAAAAAATTAATTGGAGAAAGTTAGAGGTCATTTTTCTTATTGTTCAACCGAGTCTACAAAAGGAAATCACAAGAATCTTGGATCTTAGAATTGCAAACCTACCAGGAAAATCCCTTGGGATGCCATTATTTGGGGAGATTAATAAGAAATGCTACTAGGAAAACCTATTCAATAGTTGCAAAAGGAAAATGGTTATCTTCGGCAAGAAGATTATTAATGATGAAAGTAGTAATAGTAGCTATCACTATATATTCTATGACATGCATGAAAATCCCAAGAGCAATGGAAGACACATTAACTCAAATAATGAGAATTTGTTTTTGGAATGGACCAAAAGACATACACAAAATACCTTTGTTGTCATGGGAAAGGATTTTTAGGCCATTTGGAGCCAAATGGGTGGGTGCAAGACAATTTTATAACATGAACCTTGTCATGGGTGCAAAATTGGTCTGGAGCATATTCTATGATGGGGAACGAAGATGGGTCCAAATTTTGAGATGAAAATACCTAGATTCAAATGAACCAATAAGAATAATTAAAATTTTGGACCCTCTAAAAGGATCCACAATCTAGAACTTCATCCTTGAACGCAAGAAGATAATCACTCATCACATAACGTGAGAAGTCAACAATGGACAATGTGCTCAATTTTAGGAGGATTCATAGGAAGGCCACCTAACTCTTTGTTCCCTACCAGACCATGAAAATATTAGGGAAGACACAACTAGAAGATGAGTGAAAGAAATTTGTGACTATGGGTATGTGGCATACAAAAATGAAGATGGAAGTCCCTTAATGACTTCAATGTTCCCTGAGAATAAAAGGTAAAGCTATCAAGGATCCTAGAAGAAAGAGGTATCATATGGATTGGGCTAAGAGATGAGATTCATTGGTGTACTTCAAAAGATGGTGAATATAAAGTCAAATTAGGCTATATGGTGTAGGAGATATGGAAGAAGATCAAATATGGCCAAAAGAACTTATATGGCGAAAATATTGCTCACCTAGAATTAGGGCATTTTCCTAGTTTTCTATACAAAGCCACACCATCACTTAAGATAGACTAAATAAAATAAAAATAATTGGACCAAGTAGATGTCCACTATGCAAGAAGCAAGATAAGGATGTCAACCATCTTTTTCTTTCATGGCCATATTCAAAAATCTTATGGAAACATTTTCTTTAGAAACTAAACTTACAAATACCAATGCCAAGAAATCTAAAGGATTGGTTTTGCATGTGGTCTAAGTGTCCATAAAGGATCCTATTTGAGAGCTTATTGAAGGTCATCACTTCAATATTTGTATGGAAAAAATGGAAGGAATGAAACAAAAAGGTTTTTAAGGGAGAAGTGATGTCAAGGGATAGACTAGTAATCAAATGGAGGCATCCATTATAGAACTAGTCAATACGACTGTGAAAAATAAAATAGCTAAAAATAATACATTCACTATATGGGATGATAAAATGATGAAGTCATCCATTGGAATTACCATTCCTACTCTAGTAGACACCACTGATTGTAGTTGAAGGAAGAAATTATACAAATAAGTTCATTGGAGTGCCCCGGAGGCCAGCTGGGTGAGGGTAAATTTCAACAAGAACCACAAGAAAGAATCCCAGACCCAGTGGTATATGATGTGTGGTTAGAGATGAATTCCCAAAAACCCTAGCAGAACATGTATAGTATATTGGAGTTTCCACAAATAATTTGGCAGAGTTCAGAGATGCACTTCATGGGCTGGAGCTTGGAATAGAATGTGGGGCTAGGAAGATACATCTCAAAGGGGACTCAATGATCACAATGAATTCTATCAGGAAGAACTCTACACCTGACTAGAGATTGAACAAGTGGATCAAGCAAATGAGTAAAAAGATGGAGGAGCTAGATGACTTCAAGATTAGCCACATATATCATGAAGGTAATTCAACAATGGATGAAATGACAAAGGGAAACATTATTGAGGGAGGTGGGAGGTGAGGCCATCAACACTATAAAACCTTTGTCTTGATTTCAACAAGGATAGTGAGGTGTGATGAGCAAGGATTTGGCATAATCAAGTAATTATGTGCTTTAGATTTGAGCATAAGGGAAGATGTAATAAGAGTTGATGTAATACCAATGTTGTCAGACTATGGTGAGGAGTGGATAGACAACGACCCAAGGGATGTGGAAGAGGTGGTTAATTGTGTAGCTCACAGGCAATGTAAGTTTGATTTCCTAGTGAAAGCTCATGTGGTGCATGCAAAATGACTAAAGAAAGAAATGGAAAGACAGAGAGTAGTAGTGGACCTAGTGAGTTCCCTATTCACAAATCTTTGAGGGCCCAAGGACATGAAGAAAGGGAAAACAAGATAAGACTTGTAGCTATGTTCTTCTATGAATATTTTTGTAAAATTATGTGTTCATTTTTTTAGTGCAAATATAACTGATGAAGGGTAGGGTAGTTTTTTGTATCGATCTATATATGGTGATAGGATTTGTAGGATGGGATGTTAGTAGCAACAATTTTGTTAAGTAGAATAGGGGTAGTAATTTGGAGGCATGTAATTATATTGTATTATGTTACTATCTAAACTCTGAACCCTATACTAGTTTCTTTTAATATAGTACAAAGTTTGTTGGCCCAACCCAACTATTAAATTGCCTAAAATATATAAATTTTAAAAATAAAAAAGTTTATAATATTCACCATACATAAAAGTTTAAAATTTTTATTTTAAAATCAATATAATATTTTAAAAAACTATTGATAGAATATAATATTATACATTATTTGGATTCACAAAAGTAATAAATATATTTATAGTAAAATAATAGTACTTCATTTATAAATCTTATATTTATTAATGATTGTTTAAATTATTTAATTAAATAAAAAGTATTTTTATGTAAATAATATATAATATTATTATTTATTGATTAGTTTAAAATCAATATAATATTTTAAAAAACCATTTATAGAATATAATATTATACATTATTTGGATTCACAAAAGTAATAAATATATTTATAGTAAAATAATAGTACTTCATCTATAAATCTTATATTTATTAATGATTGTTTAAATTATTTAATTAAATAAAAAGTTTTTTTTATGTAATTAATATATATTAGTATTATTTATTAAGACGATAGGCTTTATGTGGGAGCTTCGCTCTCGGAAATAACTTTTTTCTCTCAGAAAGTTGTCAACCCTCTTCTCGGATTTCTTTTCCGGCAGTGTAAAATAGCAACTTACTTTATTTTCTTAAAATTCTCGAGTCTTTTTTGGAATTAGTTGGAAAGTTTCTAGATTTATGATATTTATGTCTATATTTGAGTAGGAAGCTTTCATTTTGACAATGAAGAATCACAAATGCACTTGATAATTTCAACGGGGAGAAGGGCCTTGCTCTGGTAATGGTTTTGTTGGGTTTCTCCTCATATATTTTATATGGGAAGTATTTGAAATCTAATAAGGTCACTGAGTTAAAGGACCAACAACATCTTGTTTATGACTATGAATTTTTAGGAATCGAGGAACAAAATTCTTTAGAGATCGTTGTTAAACATAAAACCTCTAATGTTGAAATTCCATAAATAGGTGTTGATGCTTTTAAAATTGATCTTTGTTTTATTAATTTAAGTTATCCTTTTCTAGAAAGTTTGATCATTAGTGTATTGTTTGATTTTCCAATTATTAATAACTATTTTGATAACTGATTTTATAGTATTTATGGTATGAATTTTGAAGAATGTGTTTATCATTTTGCCAAAATTGTAGAGAAAATCAAATCGATGGGAGCAAAAGAAAGATTATGATGTTTTTGAAGATGAATAATTGAGCAAAGCAAAAGACCAAAAGAGATGCACAATCTATGTTGTGGTTATGAATACAATAGTTAGAAACTAAAACTTATACAACACGATAAATATCTCAATTTTCTTCCAAACCATTTAAACTCTTGTAGAGTACTTTTTGCATTTTGCAAATAATCTAGACGAAATAAATTTTACACCAAGTTTTGCAAATAATTTTGCATTGTTTTCAAGACAAGGATAACTTATTTTGAATTTATTTAATTGTATTTGATGTTTCTAATTTAATATTTATTTTTCTTTCTTCGATTAATGTTTCCACATTTTTAAAGAAATTGTATTTTAAGTTTAAAAGTTACAAAGTTTAATAAGCTTTTTACAATTTAAGATAGTATATATTTTAATAAATGTTTCTAATTTTAATACAATCTAAATTTTAGCAAATTAATTATAAAGCAGAGAGTATTCATTTATAAAATTGGAGTTTGAAAGTAAAACTAGAGTTTGAAAGTCAAAAAACTAAATGTAAAACTAAGATAGAAAGTAAAAAAGACGAAAGGAAATTAGAGTTGTTGGAAAGTAAAAAAGAGGAAATAAATCTTTACATGTGGTATGAGAGATAAATATTGAGTTAAAAGAAGCTAAACTTATGTAATTGTCATAAATTGTTCTTTTAAAGTTTAATACAATTTTTAATAATGAATATCTAAGTGTAATAAATAAATATCTAAATGTTGGAGGATAATTGAATTTAGATTGGTAATATATTTTTTTAATAATAATTCTATTTAAAATATAATAATTTTTAAGTACATAAAAAAATTAAAATGTAATATTTCAAAGTCATTTATGAAGGAGGGACAATCTATTATTAAGTATCCATACATATAATGAAACTTATTAAAAAAATATTAATTTATTATTTATTGAAAATTATTTATTTATATATATTTTTTAAATTAAGGTTATTTTTTCTTATAATAGATTATAAAATTATATTATAATATTAATATAGATTCTAGATTATATTATAATATTAATATATTAATATAATTTGATAAACGATAAAATGAAAAATGGTTCTGCAATCTTATGTGAAACAATCACCAAACCCTAGATGGAAATTCAACGAGCATAATTCACATGTGGTAGCTCTAAGGAAGGGTTTCAATGTTGAAAAGGGAGCAGGGCATACCAATGCTTCCTCCTCCTAGATCCATAAGGCTTACTATGAGAATAGAGGTGCATCTATAACAAACCTCAGTTGAAGGGAGAGGAAGACAAGGAGGCCTATGCTCGCGTAAATATCACCAATCACATTTCATGACAGGGAACAAAAATAATCTCCGATCTACAGTCTTCTAGGTGGAAAAGATGAATAAACAATTTTTTGTCTTTGAACGTGCAAAATATGTGCCTAAGAACAGAAGTCTAGGTTATCAATCCCAGGTTACAATCAAAAGGAGGTGAATTCTAGTGAATGGGTTGAGGTTAAATCAAAAAAGTGGAAACGAAACAATCTTTAGAGAAGATATCAAAACATAGGGATCCAAACCAAAAATTTCTTTAGTATATTGGCCCCAAAAAATATCGAGGGCATCACCTCCTCCCAGCCTAGCACTAAGGAGAGGGAGGTCTCACCACCAAAGGAAGCAATATTAAACATGAATTTGGCCCATTTTGAAAAAAAAACTAAGGATCTTTGCAAAAAATACAGAGTCTTTACGAGATGGAATGGCTTTGGGACTCATATGAAGGAAATAGTGGAGTGGTTTGTATCCGCTTATTGGGAACAGGTAAGTATAGTGATTATTCATGATGGTTTCTTCTTTATAAAATGTAATTTGGTTAGGGTTAAAAATAACATCCTTAATAATGAAAACCCTAGTTTTAAAGGTTTTAATTTCACATTCATAGACTGGCAGCCAAAATTTGACCTAAGTAGTTTAATAAAGTTTAAAGTAGGAAGGGTTATCCTTTTGCCGAGGATACTTGTAGAACTAATCAACTCAAAATTTTTCAAATAGATAGGGAATAAATTAGGACTATACATAGGTATGTTGAAGATGGACTTTCCCCTATCTGATAGCATAATCATAGTCAACATGGATATCAATGTGAAAATCTTAGACCCTATCTTTATCCATAATGGAGGGGAGATCTATGAGATACAACATGAATTCTTGTCAACCGAAGTAAGGGCAGAAATGGAAGAAAAGTTAAGACCAGTAAAGCAAGATAGATCACAGGATAACTCAAGGAGCCATTATTTATCAAAAGTAACTCTAGGTAAATATATAGAGGCCTTAGAAGAAGGGGGGATTGGAGAAGAAGAGGAATTAGAGAAAAGTATGGCTGAGAATATAGTCCCAAGCAATGGGAGGATGGAAGTTAAATTATGTACCAATCAGGTGGGGTTCATGTTAGTAGACCTAGATAAGAAGATGGAGAATCAGGGGGAAATTAGGGAGAAGGCAAATACTCAAATTAATGATATTTTCCAAGGATTTGTAAGAACCATAGGAGAAGAAGGGATCCATCTGATAGACAATTTATCTCATTGAATTTTCATGAAGAGACATATAGTAGAGTAGACAATACAACCAACATCACAAGAACTCTAAAAATAGGGGCAGTTGCAGAGATGAGGAAGATATCAGCATAGATCAATACAATGAATCTTTAAAGGATACTTGGGAACAAATAGAAAAAATGTGTGAAGAAGTGAATAGGGAGCTAAGTCTTATAGAGGAAACCTCCCTTGAGATTGAGGGGAGGAATATAGGAAATCTATTTACAGTTAATATGGAGACTGAAAAGGAGTTGATGGATTTAGAGAGGGAAGAGATAGAGGAACTTAATGAATTTTTGGGCCTAGATATTATAGAAGAAGACAGGGGTCTGATTAGAAACAATAAGGATATGCTTGCTAAGGTAATGGATGATATGAATAAGGAACTAGTAGAGAAGTTTGAGGACCAAAAGGAAACAAGGGAGGAAGAACTTGAAGAATTGAGAAGTAGGGAGGATGCAACCATTATGGGGATTGCCTTAAAAGAAAAAGGCAAAGAACAGACTGATTGTGCCAAGGAAATAAAGAAGAGATGAAGAAAATCATTAAATGAGATGAGAATTAGAGATGCATTTGTTGGATATTACTAATGCATTGGGGAAATGGTTGATACATTTAATATGTTTAATCACTATATTGAGTGATACTGGATTTGTTGCTGTTGTCGTTAGTGTTTTGTCACTGATGTCAACACATGTTTATGTGAAGAGTACATGCTGATTATGACAGTGTATGAACACTGTATAGATGTTTCAAAATGTGTGAAGACATATGAGAGTACAGGAAGATGTTGTGATCTTGGATATAAGATCATAACATCTTCCTATACTCTCATCTATCTTTGCACGTTGTGAAACATCCGTACAGTGTCTGTACAATGTCATAATCAGCTTGTACTCTTCATAGAAACATGTGTTGACATCAGTGAAAAAACACTAACGACAACAGTAGCAGCTCCAACATCACTCAATGTAGTGATTAAACATATTAAATGTATCAACCATTTCCCCAATGCATTAGCAATATCCAACAATCTCCCCCTTTGGTATTGATGTCAAAATATGGAAAAATCCATATAGAGCTTTCTTGATATTTTCACTCAACATGGTCGCAAGGGAAGCATTGATCAACACACTTTTTGAAGGAGAACTTACCAAAGTTAAAGACTTGGATTTGGCATACCAGATTTGGCAAAGATTAGAAGAACTATATGAAGGAGACAAGTATACCAAGCAAGCAAAGCTATAGAACTGGAAAACAAAGATGGAGAAGCTACAAATGAATGAGGATGAAAGCATTAAGGCTTATGTTCAAAGGATTATAGAATTTGTGGTTGGGATAAAAGGCTGTGGAGCCACTTATGATGAAGACGAAGTTGTTGCAAAGATCCTTAGATCATTGAAACCTTCTTACAAGTTTAAAGCTATATTTATTCAAGAGACTATACCTTTGACTCTGAACTTTAGCAGAGAGATGTTGATTGCAAAGCTAACTACCTTTGAAGCTGTTGAAATGGGAGATTCTATACCTAACATTGAATCTGCATTTAAAGCACTTTCACACAAGAAGATAATGTCTGCACTTCCGAGCACTAGGAGTGAGAACCTAAAAGAAGAGCTCGGTGAATATGTTGAGGAATGGGAGCAAATAAAAGTAGAGGACAGAAAGATGGATAAACTTGTTGCACTAATTGCTAGGACAGAAAAGAGAGGTAAGGGTAAATTTGAAGGAAAATTACCTTTGAAATGTTTTTCATGCAATAAGGTAGGTCATTTTGCATCTAGATGTCCTACAAGAGTTCCTAAGTACAAGCCTAAGTTTTTCAAATCTAAGTATTCAAAGGATAAGGAATGTTATTATGCTAGTGAAGGTATTTCTGATGATGATGATTTAGATTATGGGGAGATTCGATCTGTTGCTATTAAAGATGAACCAATACACAAGGAAAAGGCTTTAGTATCTCATGTTGATAAGAAATTTGAATGGATTATAGACAATGATTATTCACATCATATGATTGGAGATAAAAACAAGTTTGTTAAATTAGTAAAGTATGATGGTGGTGTTGTAAGGTTTGGAGACAATCTTCCTAAACCTATTATAGGAGTAGGATCTATTACTTCGAATGGAAAAAATAATACTAATAATGTAATACTTTTTGATGGACTTAAGCATAAATTATTGAGTGTTGGACAGTTAATGGACAAAGAGTTTTAGTTACAATTCAATGATGGTAAATGTTTTATTAGAAGGCAAGAAAGTTGATTGCAACTGGTACTAAATCTAGAGGTAATGTATTTGAGTTAAATACATCTGGAGCCTCTTGTTTTGTTGCAAAGGTAGATGACAGTTGGTTATGGCACATAAGGTTTTGTCATGTTAACTTTGACAATATTGTGAAGGCAAGTTTGACTAATGTTGTAAGAGATCTACTGAAGATTGTGAAACCATCTAACACTGTATGAAAAAAATGTGTTATGGGAAAGCATACTAGAAGTAGTTACAAAAGAAAAGTATATACATCAAAAGGAAAGTTGGATTTGGTACATATAGACCTATGTTGACCTACAAGGACAAAATCATACTATGGTGAAAGGTATTTCATACTTTTTGTTGGTGACTTTTTTAGAAAGATGTGGGTTACTCACTTGAAAGAGAAATCAGGAGAATTTGATAAATTTAAGATATTCAAGGCAAAAGTAGAGAATGAATTAGGTTTAAAGATAAAATGTTTGAGATTAAATAGAGGTGGATAGTTTACTTCAGATTTATTTAATTCATACTATGAAGAGCATGGAATACAAATATAGACATCTGCTCCTAGGACTCCACAACAAAATGGGATAATAGAGCGAAGAAACAAGACTATACTTGATGTTGCTAGGACAATGTTTCTTGAAGGAAATGTATCTCATGTGCATTGGAGAGAAGCTGTTGGGACAATCGTGTACACTTTGAACATAATTCAAATTAGAGAAGGTACAAGTAAGACTCCTTATGAATTATGGTTTAATCATACTCCTACTGTAAAATATTTTAAAAAATTTGGTAATACAAATCAAGGAGTATTGACTAGATCAAAGGCTAGAGAAGAAATTTGTTTGATTTCTCAAGTTGAACCAAAGACAACAGATGAAGCTTGTAGAGATGAATCTTGGATAAATTATATGAAAGAAGAGTTAGATCAAATAAAGAAGAACAAAACTTGGGAATTGGTTCCTAGACCTAAGAACAAAAATGCAATAGGAACTAAATGGGTTTTCAGAAACAAAATGAATGAAGAAGGAGTTGTAGTAAGAAATAAATAAAGACTGGTATGTAAAAGTTATTCACAATAAGAAGGCATAGATTTTGAAAAGACATTTGCTCCTGTTTCTAGAATAGAAGCTGTAAGATTATTCCTGGCTTATGTTGCACATAAGAACTTCAAGGTATATCAGATGGATGTGAAATTTGCATTCTTGAATGGGGATCTTGAAGAAGGACTATATATAGAACAACTTGATGGATTTCCTTTATGCAAAGATGGAGACATGGTATGCAAGTTGAAGAAAGCTCTATATGGGCTAAAGCAAGCTCCAAGGGCTTTGTATGAAAGGTTAGAAAAGTACTTACTTTGGCTTGGATTCAAAAAAGGTAATGCTGACAATAATTTATATTTAAGAACTAGTGAAGATGGAGTTTTGATAATAGAAGTCTTTGTTGATGATATTATCTTTAGAGGAAATGATGATCTATGTGAAAAAAATTCTAAAGAAATGGAAAATAAATTTGAGATGTCCATGATTGGCGAAATGAAATTCTTTCTTAGACTGCAAATAAATCAGAGTAAAGATGACATTTTTATTTCTTAGACTAAATATCTTAAAGAAATGTTGAAAAAGTTTAGAATGGAAGTTTGTAAACTAGTTGGTACACCCATGGTGACTGGTAATAAGAAAACAATTGATGATGAATCAAAGTGTGTTTTTCAGACCAAGTACAGATCAATGGTTGGAGGATTACAATATCTGACTCACACCAAACCATATATTGCTAATGCTATTGGGATTGTGGCTAGATATCAGGCAAAACCCAAAGAGACACACCTAGCTGTTGTGAAAAGGATACTGAGATATCTAAAAGGAATAATAGACTATGGCTTATGGTATGAAAAAAATGATAGCTTTGAACTTCATGCTTATACTGATGCTAATTTGGAGGGAAACATTAATGACAGAAAGAGTACTAGTGGTGGTGCATTTTTCCTTGGAAAAAAGTTGGTTTCATGGCTAAGTGAGAAGCAAGATTGTATAGCTCAATCTACTGCTGAATTAGAGTATGTTGTTGCTACTATAAATTGCACTCAAATTGTTTGGATGAAAAAAATACTGAAGGACATTGGAATAACTTTTGATGAGCCTGTGGTTATCTTTTATGATGACACCAGTACAGTGAATATGTCAAATAATCCGGTGATGCACTCTAAAACTAAACATATTTCTATCAAGTATCACTTCTTGAGAGACAAGGTGGCAGAGAAGGAAATAAAATTAGAGTATATTAGTACAAAGGAGAAAATTGTAGACACCTCTACAAAGTCGTTGCCAAAAGATACCTTTGAATATCTCAGAGGTATACTTGGGGTTCAGGTCCCTCCCTAACAAAATTAAATGATACAGGGATGCATCAGTCCAGAGGTTTTCAGAGCCTTATCATATTCTGGATTGGATGTAGGGATCTACTCCTCAAGGGGAGTGATCATGGAAGAAAGGTGTTGCAAAAAAAATGATGACTCATGGCACCCTTTGCCATTGTTGTCAAAGGGGGAGTGTTGCTATGAGAAAATCCCTACTATATAGGGAGATTGTATGAAGGAATACTATTTGGTTACAAGTCATTTGGATTGATAAAACCTTGGGATGGATTTTCCCATATGTTGACATCAATGCCAAAGGGGGATATTGTTGGATATTGGTAATGCATTGGGGAAATTGTTGATATATTTAATATATTTAATCACTACATTGAGTGATGCTGGAGCTACTATTGTTTTCGTTAGTGTTTTGTCATTAATATCAACATATGTTTATGTGAAGAGTACAAGTTGATTATGACAGTGTACGGACACTGTACAAATGTTTTAGAATGTGCGAAGATAGATGAGAGTACATGAAGATGTTTTGATCTTAAATCCAAGATTGCATCATGTACTATTTCATATTGAATGAGTTATAGATGTTTTGGTGAAGACTGTTTACTGGCCAGTAACAGTGGAAGCTAACAGAGTGAGTCTCTATATTTCTAGTATATCTTACAGAAGATATGGATTCAATGTATGTGAGCTTAAGAGATGAAAGATAAGGTACTGAAGGATGTTTTTTGATTAGCACAAGGTATAGAATGTTGGATGACATCAACTGTGGCATGTGATCTGGAGAAGACTTATTTGTGAGCCAACTTTAGAAGTGTAGCGTGCATTTTGTTTGGCGAATGTGAATTAAGGATGTCATTCCTTAGTTGTTCTAATGGAATCATTGTATACTTGTTTTAGATATTGTGTGTATCTTAGCAAGAGTTTATGGAAATATTTATGTAATTAGGAAAGCCTAATTGGCCGACCTGATCTTGTAGAATGTAATAGGGTATATATGTAAGATCTTTTCTTTGGAAAAGACATGGTGAGAATATATGTGATGTAAAGAAGATTGTAAAAGATGTGAGATTGTGTATGCTGGATGTAGAGAAGAGGGTTACTGGTGAACTTAGTTGGAATTGATCAAGCAAAGATAGTTGTTGTCGGACAGTTCAAAAGATTGTGTATTTCTTCATATACACACTTGTTGTGAATAGTGAGTTTTGAAGGTGGATTTAAGCTTCTTTAGGTAGTGAGCCTAGGTAGTGAGCCCACCCTTCTTTCTTGACTACTAACAGGGTCTATCCTCTAACAAGGAATGTGTACTATAATGTTTCAATAAGCTCCTAATAGGGCTAAATCTTCTAACAAGGATACTATACTCTCAGTACATCATTTGTGTGTGCTAATTCCCACCGGGGTTTTTACCTTTAACAAGGTTTCCCTGAGACCAAAATATTATGTTGTTGTGTTGGCATTCATTGTGTTCATTGGATATGATATTGCTGCTATTCAAAGTTTAAAGTTGACGCAGACCAAGGCAGGGAGGATCCAATTAAGGGCAATCCAGTGTTGCAGCTTCAGAATTACACAATGAAAAACTCAACACACAAGATGTTTCAAACCAATTTTCATTAACATGCCTGACTATAAGGCCTTCCGGGTTAGGGCCAATTACAAATAAGAGTTCTTTAAGATCCACATAGATCCAATACAATCTCAGCTAGTTCAGTTCTGAAATAATCAATAATTGATGGAAACCCTAAGGCAGATCTAAACTTGAGCTCGCAAGCCTCCAAGCAATCTCCTTGTCTCCAAGTATGCAAACCACTAGCTCTACAACTACAAACTATCAGATAACAATATGATCTGCAAGATCATGCAAGATCTTTTCCACAACTTCACCAACTCTAGCTTTCAGAACCTTAGACCTGATTTGCTAAGTCTTCCAAGTCGTGAACTCCCACTGATCCCCCTAAACATCTACCCAAACATCCTATGAATACTAATCATCAGCCACAAGTCAGCTGGATGAAACTATTAACTCCCCTGATAATTATTAAATGCAATACAAGTCGGCTCCAAATAGCCTTACAAACATTTAATTAAACATGTCAGCCTATAACAACAACTACCAAAAATAAATGCACCAAGTCGGCCCAATAAATCACATAGAACTCCAATCGGTAAACCAAAACTACTGAGCAATAGTGAAATAACTGAGCATGCCAGGCATCGTCGAGCACCAATGTTGACCAAGCATCACAAGCATTGTCAAGTAACACTTTCACCGAGTGCCAGAGATTACTGAGTTCCTTCAGCGAGTGAGCTTCCTTCAATGATCGAGACCATTGGTCAAGGCTGTAACTAAGTAACACCGACCAAACACACACCTCCCATGTAGATTCACCAAGTACCCTAGAAAGCCCCTAAATTAGACACCCCATGTTCAAAAAGATGTTCATATGTGAGAAGAACATCTTTTGGGATTCAACACATAAACCCCGAATTGGTTCTTCACATACAAGTCCTCCACCTTTTTAGCTTGCATACTCTTCCACTTCAGCTTTCTCTATCTCTTCAAATCTTTCCTCGACAACACACAGGTCTATCCAACATACTGATCATTCATTGTCTCTAGATCTACCAACTCAACTCGGCTACCAATACTCAGGCTTCTCCTACCAAGCGTTGTATCTAGAAAAGGCATTAGAGAAAACTTCTTGTCCTCCTTCTCAATAGTAAACACATTTTTGACACAGTCATACATAGCTCTGCAATCATATTGCCAAGGTCTACCGAGCAATATATCACAACTATTCATCTTCACAATATCACATAACACAAGATCCTTATACTGGCCAATCTGAACATCAACAAAGCATTGTTCTCTTACTTCTAGAGCATAAACATCTTGTAACCAACCAATCCTATAAGGAAAAGGATGCTTCATTCTATTCGACCCAAGTTTCTAAACTATGTCATAAGCAACCAGATTATTAGTACTACCACTATCAACAATAACATCATAGAGTTTACCTCTAGACTTGCATCGGGTCCTAAACAAGTTACTCCTTTGACAAGGTTCCTCCTTTGTACCAAGCAATGTTTGTTGAAGCAAAAAGTTCTCAGATTCAGGTTCATTCTCATTCACCACAACAGTTCATCGGTCACCAAGCTTCTTCTATGTACACTCAAAAGAATAGTGTCCTTCCTCACCACATTTATAGCAAGTACCTTTAAAGATAAATCTACTTGTATTCTTCTTTGGTTCCATAGGTTTCTGTTCATCTTCTGCATCATTCGGTTTATCCATCACCGAGTGATCAAACTTTTCTTTCCCTCGGGGATTACTATGTTGTTTCCTCTTCAACTTATCTTTTGCCTTCAAAGCATACTGATAAGCATCTTCAATAGAATCAATCTTCAACATACCAAGCTCATCTTGAATATTGAATCTCAAACCATTCACATATCGAGCTACCTTTTCCTTACCAAGCTCTTGGTGTCTAGACCGAATAGTAAGTTTGTAGAACTCCTTGGTATAATCTTCAATAGAAAAATCCTTCTATTTTAGATTCTGCAACTTCTTAAACAAGTCAAGCTCATAGTTAGAAGGTATGAACCTAGCTTTCAATTTTATCACCATCAACCTCCACCGATTGATCTTCATTTCACCTTCATCTTCTCTATCTCTTTGTAGTTCTTTCCACCAAAGAGAAACATGTCCTTTCAACTTTGTTTGTGCTAATCTCACCAGAAGAGGATCTTCAATTTATTCCAGCTCAAAGAAATCTTCAAGTTCACCAATCTAATCAATCAAGTTCTTAGGTTTCAAAGTACCAGAGAAATTAAAAACTTCCATTCGGTAACTACTACTTAATTGAGCTCCAGATCTAGGAAACCGAGCAGTTCTGTCTTCACCAGATCTATCCCTCCAGTCATCACCATAGATCCAACAGGTTCAAAGTCTTCAATAGATTCCTCATAACCATCTTTAGTACCAACATTTTGAGGTACACCAGAAACAACTCTCATGATCTTGGTGACCATGTGATTCTTCATCAACTCCATCTCAGATCTAAAATATGACTTCATCTTCTTTGTTATCCTAGATTCAATAGTATCATAGAGATTTGCAAGTAATCTAGGGTCCAATCTTCTTGGAGGCATCCTTAAAGATAAGAGAAACCCTCTACAATAAACCCTACACTGACCACTTTGTGGAAATCTCCAAGTTGTATGCAAGTCAGATCTCAACCTGCCACCTGAACAAACAACTAGGGCAAGATCCACAAGTTCAGTGCTCTAGATCTACAATCCAGATCATACGATCTCTTCACCAATAAGATCAACTTCACAAGATCAACCTTGCTAGGTCAACCTTTTCTCCACAAGATCAACTTGGCTCTGATACCACCTAACACAGACCAAGATAGGGAGGATCCAATTAAGGACAATCCAGCCTTGCAGCTTTAGAATTACACAGTGGAAAACTCAACACATAATATATTTCAAATCAATTTTCATTAACATGCCCAACTGTAAGGCCTTTCGGGTTAGGGCCAATTAAAAATAAGACAAGTTCTTTAAGATCCACATAGATCCAATACAATCTCAGCTATTTTAGCTCTGAAACAATTAGCAACTGATGGAAACCCTAAGGAAGATCTAAACTTAATCTCACAAGCCTCCAAGAAATCTCCTTGTCTCCTAGTATGCAAACCACTAGCTCTGTAACTACAAACTATCAGATAACAATCTGATCTGCAAGATCATGCAAGATCTTTTCCACAACTTCACCAACTCCAACTTTCAGAACCTCAGATTTGATTTACTAAGTCTTCCAAGTCATGAACTCTCACTGATCCCCCTAAACATCTTATAAATACTAATCATCAACCACAAGTCAGATGGATGAAACTATTAACTCCACCAAAAATTATTAAATGCAATACAAGTCAACTCCAAATAGCCTTACAAATATTTAATTCAACATGTCAGCCTGTAACAACAACTACCAACAATAAATGAACCAGGTTGGCCCAAAAAATCACACAAAACTCTAGTCGGTAAACCAGAACTACTGAGCAACAGTGAAATAACCAAGCATACCAGGCATTGTTGAGCACCATTGTCGACTGAGCACCACAAGCATCTCTGAGTAACACTTTCACCTAGCACTAGAGATTATCGAGTTCCTTCAATGACCGAGACCATCGGTCAAGGCTGCAACTGAGTAACACCAGCTAAACACACACCTCCCATGCAGATTCACCGAGTACCCTAGAATGCCCCTGCATCAAAAGTTTAATAATCTATCATACAACTGATTCACCCCCCCTCTCAGCTATATTATGGACTATTATTCCTAACAACATTGGCAATTGGTCAAGTCAAAATTTATACATTATACGTAGGGAAGGGGAAGGAACTTCCCACAACACAATGAAGTTTTTACCATGGAATGTTAGGAGATTGAACGCCCCTAACAAGCAGCACATACTTAAGTGCTTTATTAGGAAAAATGAGTCAGATATTATACTATTGCAGGAAACTAAGCTAGGTATAGAAGACTTAGGTGACCTGAAAAAGAAACTGGGGGGTTGGGAGGTGGAGGGAGAACCAAACTGAGGAGCCTCAGTAGGATTGAGTATATTATGGAGCCCTAGAAAGGTTAACTTTACAAAATGGGGGGGGGGGGAGTTTTTGGAGTGGAGGCAAAATTAAAAGTGTTAGTGGGGATTTGGAATGTTTAGTTGTTAATATATATGGACCCTCAACTCTTTAAGAAAAAGTTAAAGCTTGGGCGGAAATTAAAATCTTTCTCGAATCTTTCCAAAGACAAAACTTTATTATAGGTGGGGATTTTAATGCCATACTAAATGAGAAGGAGAAAATGGGGGGTCTGGGTTGCAAATCTTAGACTATGCTAGCTTTTAGGGAATGGAAAAACAAGAACGAAGTAATATAAATCAACACAAATAACAAATTTTTTACATGGACTAATAGAAGATTAGGTTTTAGCAATATCACTAAAAAGTTAGATAGATTCTTCTTTAAAGGGAATCTAATAGACTTCAACTTTCAAAAGGAATCCTCCATCATTCCAGCCTTGAGGTCGGATCATTATCTTGTTTCTTTATGGATAAAAGAACCCTGCAAATCTATAAGGTGCCCTTTCAAATTTGAGAAAATGTGGTTAAAAGGTGAAGATCTTATACCACAATTGGAATCATGGTGGAAAGAGGAGGTTGTAGAAGGCTCCAAGGCATTTATATTTATGATAAAATTAAAAGAAATCAAGAGGTGTCTAAAATAGTGGGATAAGGATAATTTTGGCAACATCTTTGAGAAAAAGGTAGAGATAAACCAAGAAATTGAGAAGTTAAATGAAGAAGTCTTTAAGATTGGGATGAACCAGGACAATTTTGAGAGAGAAAGAATACTTTTAAATAAGTACAAAGTGTGTGCTAAAATGTTGTCACATTTCTATGAGTCATTAAATCCAATATTTTTCAAGAATGAGGTCTCAAATGGTGACTCATAATTCTCTATTCATGGAGTGCAAGGTTTTATAATGGAGGCCCTCAGTTTAGACCTAGTTTGTGCCCATTAAAGTACACCATAAAATGAGAGATTCAAAAAGGAAAAGCAAGAATGCTAGTCTCCATGATCATCAAGTATGCATGCAAATGAAAATGAAAGCTATTCTATATGATAACAATGCATGAAAGCAAACTAAGCTATGAAAGGAAATACTTATGCAAGATTATTCTATGAAAGGAAATATGAATCTAATCTAATATGTAAATGCAAGAGTAATCTAAATGGATTTCCATGGAGGCATGAGAGAAAAAGACAAGAAAATAGAAGTTGCAATATCCAAGCTCAAGTGCTCAAATTCTCCTCCAAAATCGCTCTCCAAACCTGCATAACAATAACATAAACTTTGATCTCTAAAATCTCTATGCATAAATGAGGAGAGAGCTCCTTATAAAGGATTTAGAAATGAATGGATGGTCAAGATTAAGAGGTAAAAAGAAATGAGCAATGGTGGAGATTAAATCTTAGTTGATCCACGTGCTCAAGATTCTCAAGAGGCAAAATTAATGGACATGGTTAAGAGGCAAAAAGATGTGTGGAAGAGATTAAGAGGCAAAAGGAGATTCCACTCATCTTGGAAAGTGTGCATTCAATGTGTAGACAAAAAGTCTTTTTATTTTTATTTTATTATTTATTTATTATTTTTAGCAAAGTGGTTTCCAATATTTAATTAAATTTTTATTTATTTATTTAAAAGAGATTTAATCTTTTAATTAAATGTGGCTTAGGATAAAGTGATTTTATTATTTAATTAAAAGATTTATTTTTATTTAATTAAAAAGGAGCATGTTCTCTTAATTAAATAAAACTTAGGATAAAATTATCAAACCTTAGGAAATATTAAAATAATTGAATTACTTACGATTTGATCAAGGAAATTGATTTAAATTGAAAATATTGTAAAACATTGATTCAAGAAATTGATAAATTGGTCCCATCATTTGATAAATTGAAGAATGGGGGCCCAAAGTCCAGGTGACCATTTTAGGGTGCATACATTTGCCCCTCTTTGACTAATATGTGATCTTCATGGGAACACATGTTGTCAAAAAATGAAGTTGAAATGTGAGATCGATTTGGGATCACAAAACAACCCAGACGTGTGATCGACAGACGAGAACACATAAGGACAAAGATAAGCTGATTGAAAAAGATAAGGCCAACACCCTTGTAAATAGGTAATTTTCAAGTCTCAAGCAAGGTTTGATTGATAGGTTTGATAAAGCTGAATCAAGGATTGAAGTTTGATAGGTACTACCCCCTTGTGATCGAAATTGAAATGAGATAGAGGAGAAATAATAAATTGATAAATTTGATCAAATCAAACTAAAAATAAGGTTCTTGATATAAGATGAAAGATATAAGGATCATAGAACCAAGGTAGATCACCAAGCATGAAAGATTATGCCCCAAGGTTGAATTAGAAGAAAAGAAGTGGGTTGAAAGCGAATGGAAGATAGAAGTTTGGAAGATGTGGAAAGAAATGGAGAGAAGAAAGAGAATTTGCCTTAAGAAAGAGAATGCCTCAAAATCAATCAACTATTTAAGATAGAGAATTTCGATTGAGATCACGAAAGAAGATAAGGAAATGAAGATCAAAATGTGACCATAGTTGATTAAAAGTCCAAAAGAAAGATGAAGGAAAACCCTCTCAAACTCCTAATGCAACCTAAAAATGCAAATTAACATGAAGTCTAACAATGCAAGCTACATGGAAATGCAAAGGTATACTCGCAATAGAGAAACTATAACATATGATTCTATGTTCATCATTCATTAGAGAATGTTAAGGAACTTATTTTCATCATTGGGCCATTATTAACAAACATCGAAAAATCACACAATCATCACTAGTCACAAGCACAACTATGAAGATATGAATGTGATTTATATCAGATTCGGATGTGGAAAGATTCTAACATAAGCATCAAAGACATAAAGGTCAAGATGAATTTGATGTTAGCTTACCCAATTTAATGTAGAAAAACTATGCTCGCATCAAAGCATAGATGCCAGGAGGACCATAAGAATGGTTGTGGAAAAACAGTCAAGGATGATGTCTCAAATCTCCTAAGTGTGTTAAGGGAACAACAAGAGACACTCTAGAGCTTCAAGACCACACCCACAAGTAGAAAGAAAATAAAAATATGCCCCATGCCCCAAGTCCTCTAGCTATGCATCCCGGAGAGACTTATTAGACAAGGACACTCAACGAAAATCAATAACAGTCAGCACACAAAGAAAAGATCATGACATAGCTCAAGCATTAAGTGTTATATTTAAAAATTTAAGTGTGTTAATTGATATTGAGTTCCGAGGATAAGGATCAAATGCTTGCAAGTAGGTAAGATCACATGACAAAACTAGGTAAGACCAAACTGATAAGTGTTGAGAAACACTCGATGTCAGGAGTTGTGTTGAAAAACATAGTTGGGGAGGTGTTGAAAAACACCATTTACGAGGCATCCTAAAGACTAACACATCCAAGAGACCAAAGCTAACACAATTATGCCCCCTAGATAAGGACAAAGACCAATTCCAAACCAAGGCAACAAGGACAAGGCATGATGGAGAAAGGCTAAGTGTCGAGGACGCGTGCTAAGAAATAGGGGTGTAAAGGTCTCAAGTAGCGCCTGTTTCTAGGTTTTCACCACTTGGATTTTATTGCAATTTTTTTTTCTTCTTTATTTATTTATTTTTTAGGACTTTTTATAATTTTTTTGTATTTTTGCTACCAAGGCGCCTGTTTCCAGGTTTTCACCAAGGCACTTTTTTTATTTTTTTGAATTTTTTGAATTTTTGGAATATATATATTTTTTGAGATACATCAAAGCACCCATTGTTAGGTTTTCAGTAAGATGATCATTTTTTCAAGACATTTTCTAATTTTTAGAATTTTTGATAATATATCATTTTTTTGAAATTTTTTCAGGATCAATAAGTATGTAAAAATGATACCCCTAGATAGAACGGGCATCATGGATAGTGTATGCACCCAAAAATGGTCGCCTAGACTTTGGGCCCCATTTATTTGATTTATCAATCCTGAATCATTTTGATCAATAATCAATATTTTCAACATTATTAATTTCTTGATCAAATCTTAATTTCGATCATATATTGGATTTTTATCCTTGGGCATCCCATTTATCCTAAGTCTTTATTTGATTAAAAGGAATATTTCCTCCCCTTTTGATTAAATAAAAAGCCCCACTTTTCCTCTTATCCTAAGTTGCACAAATAAAGCATTATTCCTATTTTATAAAAAGGGAAAAAGCACTTTTTGTCTCACATGAGGCTCAAAAGTCAACACTTCACTCTCATTGGAGGATACTTGTGCACATGGATTGCTCCTCTTTCAACCTCCACTGCTGATTAAGACTTTTTGCCTCTTAATCTCCATGGTCCATTTCATCTCATTTCTTATAAAAGGAGAGCTCTCTCCTTCATTTGCATATATCCATGTTTTATGCTAATGTCATGCTGCAGGTTTTAGGTGCATTTGGAGTTTGAAGACATTGAAGACTTGTTGCTTTCATCATCTAGTTTATATTTGTTTTCTTAGTTGCATGATCATGGCATCATAGATTAGATTTCCTTTTATGCAATAGAATAGATCTCACATAGCTTAATTAGGGGCTTGAAATATATTGTACTTCTTTTCATAGCTTAGTTTGCACTTCATTTGATAGATTAGTCTTGCACATTCATACTAGTTGCATTGGCATTGCATTTTTCATTTAGATTCTTGGGGACATTGGCACTCTTGCCCTTGTCTTCACTTGAATCTCTCATTGCATGGTTGACTAGCAAGGTCACATTCTTGTAGCTCTAGCTGAGAACAAAACTCATAAGTCCTTTGCAACTCCATGCATAGAGAGCTATGAGCCGCTTTGTGAGGCCTCATTGTTGAGCAACCTTGCAAGTAATGGTTCATAGAAGTGTGGTCATTTTTACACTACACATTTCTGGCGCCCACCGTGGGGCAGAGTAGATAGCTTTGTCCTTTCATTTGATGCATTTTTCATCATTTTCAGATTAATTTTCGAAAAAATCTGCATTTTCTAGTTTTCTGTCTCAGATTATCGTGCGACACTTCTCAGAAGTATCACGCGATATACTTTCTGTCTTGGCATGATAGTTCACGTGGAAAAAGTATCGCACGACTATATTGAAGTCTATCATCTGGCATCGGGCGAAGTATCGCCTGGCATTGTACGAAGTATCGCGCGACTGAGAAATATCACGCGACTGAGAAGTATCGCCTGACTATAGGAAACTATATCGCGCGATACTGTTGAAGTCTGAGAAATATCGCCTGGTCTGGCAGAGACTTGCGTTTTCAATTTTCTTGTCTGAATTTAATTATTTTAGCTTGCTATTTTGTTTTGCTGTGTTTAAATAGGTCTAACCCGCATCTTTTAGCTTAAATCTAGCAGTTTGTTGCACATTTACATTTGGATTTTGATTTTGCTAACATTGTGGGTCTAACAAGTTGTGTTTGTAGGTGCTCTCCTTCGCTTGAAAATTGCTAAAAACGCATGTCAAAGAGGGCTACTAACAATTTTTGCAGGGCTGCCCAAGCATAAAAACAAAAAAAAAAATTTATTTCTTGCTTGTTGTTTACTTTCCTTTCAAGTGTGGCATTCACTAATTGTATTAGGAATCTTAATACCTTGTGAAAGGGATCTTGAGGTGGTAGGAGAAGTATGCTCTTCACCTTTAGGTGAATCAGAAAATCTTGACCCATCTTAAGGTTTTGGAAGCAAGGGATTAATTGAATCTCTTTGCTTGGTGTGTTTGGGAGAGATTCTTGAGATAGGGGAGTATGCTCTTCACCCTTGTGGTGAATCAAAAATTTTGAACCTCAAGATTTGATCCATTTTTTGTTTAGTTTAGGAATCTTTTAGCGGGCCTGCTCTTGAGCAATCAAGAGGAACGACTCAAGTGGGGACAACCTTGTCATCATTTTCCTTAGTGGCAAGTGATTTCAACTCACTATAATCTCAAGGCTATCAAGGACACCAAAAACCTTGATAGACATAACACTTGTCTTCATTTGATGTGAGTAGCTCATGGGATTGCGACCATGGGGAAAACATTGAACAAGAATGCTTAAGGTACTCTTGAGGCCGCGAGGTCCTAGTCCTTTATGAGGAGCAAGAGGAGTGTTGTGAACGGAAATCCTTATTAAGAACCATTAGATAGAAGCCACCTTCTTTTAGCCGCTTATCTTCTTAGTGCAAGGATTGATCCAAGTGGTTTACCCGGATCACCTTAAGATACTCACCATATGTGTCCCTTTGGTTGTGTCATTTGACATTTCCATGACAAAGCCAACATCTCTTGTGGGTAACCACTTGGTGTGAGGCGAGGGGGCATCAAGTTGTGGGCTAAGTTGGTAAGTATTGAGCCTTGACTTTCTAGGATAGATTTTCTTGAAGTGTTTTCGATTGTGTGATACCAGTGCAAACGTTCTTACATACAAACAATCGGTAGCATTCATAGGGTGTTGTTTCAATTCTGATATCACAAGTGTTTGTCTTGGCAAGGTTGCTTTTGCCCTTGTTTCAAGTGTTTGAGACCATGTTTTGATCCCTTACTGTTTGCAAACCTGCTGAAATTCTGCTGATATTGTGACTGAAATCGAAAACATCAACCCTCAGACTGGAAATTTTGACCAAACAGACCCAAAAATGCAAATTTCACACAATTCTGGTCAAGAGTTAAATAATTTTGCAACAGTATCGTGCCCTGTAAAGCGAAGTATCACGCGATACTTCGTGCATGCTAGAAATATCGCCCCCTTTGAAGAGAAATATCGCGTGATAGTTCACCCCTGACGGACTATCGCCCGACCTACTTGGAGTATATCGCCCGCCAGTATTAAGAAATATCGCCTGGCTTGGGACGAAGTATCACGCAGGTATAGGTTTATCGCCCCAGTAGCCTGGAGTATATCGCCTGGTTTATTTTTGCCATGCTTAAATTTTGGTCAGTTTCAATTGTTGTCAATCAGGCTAGGTCTTAGAGCAGGCTTCTCACCCTGACGTTTGAGATCTATCTTGACTCCAAATTTTTGATTTTTAGTCCTCCGGGATAGCATCATTTGATTTACAAAGTCACTTTGGAATAATTGTCAAGTTAGAAAGCCATTCTTGGTGCCAAGGTTCATCTTTAAAATTGTTAGCTACATTCTTGGAAAATTTTAGTACTCTTATTGTCCAAATCATTTTCATTTTCATCTCAATTCAATTATCTTTTGGCCTAGTCCAACCTCCTGATTCAAAAGAGCAAGGGTAGTCACCCTTTGATTTGAAGCACCTCTTTGATAGTGTTGGTAAAGCCCTCTTTTTCTTTTCATTTCTCTTTGGACAATAGAGGACTTCGATTATCCTAGTTTGGTGTTGACACTTTGAAAGGTCACCTTATCATTGAGAGTATCTCTCTTTCATGTTAGTTACGACAAGGTACCAAGTTAATCAAGGGAAGCGACCCCCTGTTGCCTTTAGCCAGTTACCACCTGTCAAGACTCGTCGACAACCTAAGGGAAAAGGACCCCTTTTTGACCAATCTCCTAAGAGTGAATCTGAGGTTTGTTTTAATCTGGGAGCTAATCCTAGTGAAGTGAGCACCTCTTTTGTACCACTTTCATCAAGTATGGACATGAGTTACACTTTCACCCGACAACAAAGAGAAGCCATGAATCAAACTCTTGAGGATATCTTCCAATGACACAGAAGAGAGTATGGTGGTTCTTCTCATGCTAGTCCACCCGGGTCACCTCCTAACAACACAAGGTATTTTGATGCTCATCAATGAGCTGAAAGACAGCATAAGCAAGCTCACTCAGATTCAGGGTCACAACACGAAGACCAGAACAACGAATCTAGTGATCACCACATCAACGCAGCTAATGCAATGAGGCATTCGAGATAAACCTCCCCACTTAAAGACACCTCTTGATATGCAAATACAAGATTGAGAAGCATTGAGAGAGAGAAGCAAGCCTACTTAGATGAACAGGCTGCTAAAAAAGAAAAATTCTGACAACTAGAGGAAGAGGAACGTGCATTGTTGGATATACAGAAAAGAGTCACCCAAGAAGAAGAAGATAGACTCTATGCACAACAACTCCAAAGCCGATTTAACAGGAGGGGAGCCAATAGTGGGACCAACTCGCCCCCATCTACCCCTTCCCCTAGCCCTCGAAGAAGATCAAAGACACCCTCACGATCCCCAAGTCCTAGAGGAAGAAGGGCTTCAAGATATGACCATCATAGGAGACAATCATCTCATAGACATTCAAAGCAACCCTCCCAATGAGCACATCATGGCTCACAACATGGAGGCAGTTATGCTAAATTTGATCATATGGACTTCATGACTATGCAACAAGAACCATCCTTTCAAGCCTATGTGGAGCAATATGTGGAACAAAACAAAGACCAATTCTTGGAAAGTCTTATCAACAAAAGCACTAAAGTTCCATATAATTTTGATATTCACCAAAAGATCAAGAAGCAGAATCCTTCAACTGATGAGGTGATCTTACAAATGCAAAAGGATATAGACAGGATGAAGGCTCCCAAGAGCACATTCCATTTGGACTCCATATGTCCTAACCCCATTGACAAAAGTGTGGTGATGGTAGAATTCCCTAAGAAAGTTGAATTTCCAACATACGACAAATATGATGGCACTGGTGACCCTCACGACCATGTTCGACAATTCTACATAATGAGCTTTTCCTTTCACCATGAAGACTCCTACTTGCTAAGATTATTCCCAAAGAGTTTAAAAGGTCAAGCCATGGAGTGGTTCACCAACCTTTCCCCTCTAGTAAAGACATTTAAAGAACTTGTCCAAAGATTTATTCAGCATTTTGCTTACAACTTATCGAGGTCAGTCACAATGCTTGATTTGTGTAAACTTAAACAAAATCAAGGGGAATCTTTTGTCACATTTTTACAACGATGGAGGCGATTGTGTTCAAAATACCCAAGGACAATCCCTGAAGAGGAGAGAATTGATATCATTGTGAGAAATCTAATACCAGAACTCAGATATGAAGTCAAGAAAATCCCATTTAATTTCTTTGATACTATGGTAGAGGTGGCATGTCGCATTGAGGATGTCCTAAAAGAACAAGAAATTTTGGCTAAACCAACAAATAACAACAATAGCCAAAATAACAATACTAATGGTAACAAGGACAAAAAGAACTCCTATTGGAACAAAAATAAGCAAGTGGTCAACGACGGAGTTGTTGACTCATCCCAAGTCAAAAATGAAGGAGTTCTTAACCTCTCTCATGCAGTTCAAGCTATGAAGCTACAAACGTCTTCAACACAACAAGATAAACCTAAGTATCAAAAGAGATCTAAAACGGAGAAAAGACAATTTACTAAATTGGGAGAATCTTATGTAGATGTTTTCAAGACATTAGTTGCTCATAATTTGGCGCACCCACAGGATCCTACAAAACATCGAATACCGGATCCTTTACCTCATTGGTGGGATGCTAAGGGTTTTTGCGTTTTCCATAATGGGATTGGACACAACATAGAAAATTGTTTTAAACTCAAGCATCTTGTCCAAGACCTTATTGAGAAAGGACAATTACAAGTGGATGGGTTAACCACTAATGCAGACCATAAAGCCTTTAAAGAGCCCTTGCCTAAATATGAAAAAGGAGAGAATTCTAGCAGTAAGAATGGCAAGGCGGCCATTAACTATACATACACACATGCTGACAATGTGATTAACATGCTTGAAGTGGCTGACGATAACATCAACATGGTGAGAAAGAAAGATCCTTATGGACATAATGTGGACTCAATTCCTATGACTAATGAAAGACCCGCTGTGGTAATAAGAGGTCCTCACTCACAAGGAATGCCCCAGTCCCTCAATGCTGTCACTAGGGGTCAGGCCCAAGCGCCCATTATCATCAAAGGTCCTAACACTAGCAAGTCTAAACAGCCCGTGTCCAAAGGTGCTCCTCCCAAATCTGTCGTTGGTCCTGATTCCAATTATAATCTTATTGACCAGCTACAACGTACACCCGCTCAGATATCCATTTTTGAGCTTTTAGAATTATCTCCTAAGCACAAGCGTGTCCTCGAGGATGCTTTGCGAGAAGCCAATGTCCCTAATAACTTAGATATTGACCAATTCCAAAACATGGTCAACCATTTGGCTAGCCCTCATTACCTCACCTTCTCAGAAGAAGATGACTAATCCATTAGTCACCCACATAATTTGGCCTTACACATTGAAGTCATGATTCATAAAACCCGTGTTAGGCATGTACTGATAGATGGGGGTGCGGGGCTCAATATTTGTACCCTGAGTTTGTTGCTAGCTCTAGGATATTTCGAGAACGTCATTGACACAAAGAAAAGGATCACAATCAAAGCATATGACGAAGCAGAAAGAAGGTCCAAGGGATTGGCTGTTTTACCTATTCACATTGGTCCCGTAGATAAAGATATATTATTCCAAATTGTTGATGTTGGACCTCTAGCCTACAACATTTTGCTAGGTAGGCCATGGATTCACGAAATGCAGGTAGTCCCATCAACATATCACCAGTGTGTTAAGTTTCCCCATAACGGTGTAGAAATTTGCATCCCTGGAGATAGTGCTCTATCAGTTAATAACATTTCTACGGGATCACATGTACCTTTGAATAGGGAAGCTGACAATCCTAGTAGTCCACTCGAAAAATGCAAGCAACAGTTCAAGACCATGGACCTTGGGATGGGAGATTATAAGATTGATTCTTTTACAAAAATGCCAATCTCTCCTAGGTCTTATGGGAGACCATCCCCAAATGTGAAGCCTTCGTCATCAGCAATGACGTTATTTGGGAAATTTGTTGAGTCTTCGGTCCCCATTGAAGCAGAGAAAGAGGAAGTTGCTATAAGGGACTGGATATATCACGAGGAGAAATACAAACATAACGAGAATTTTGCTCCTTCACCTGAAACTTATGGGAAAGGGTATACACTGGTTAAAAATATGGGATATCCGAGATTTGGTCCCCTTAGTCATAGGCTGGACGCTAAAGTTGAGCCTCTTGATCATGCTCTCTTCGGACACAAGAACAAGTCCACGATTGGCTTAGGTTTTGAGAATAAGAAGAAAGGTGTCCCTGTCCCAGCTGCGACAGATAGTGACAGTGATGCAGATTATACGCCTGATCTTTCCAATCAACAAGATGTGTCTGATGATTGGGTACCCTCAACGAATCTCCTTTGGGGAGATTCCATAGATTTGATGCTTGCTAGTCCTACTATCCCAGCTGCGATAGATAGTGACTGTGGGACTGCTAGATCGACAAAGGAAAGTGTTACTATCCTAGCTGCGACGGATAGTACCAATACTAGCACTAGAGAGGGGGAAACCCTTCCTAACCTTCAGGCTTCTACATCACGAGGCCTAAATGATGACTCAGAGACAGACTCCCATGAATATGAATGGGATTCACTTTCAGATGCAACAATTGATCTGGAGGTGGATATTATCCATGCCTATAGTACCCAACCCGATGCGACTAATGATTCTAGTGTCGGACTAGAGGATTGCCCTCCTCAAATCACCTTAGTAGATGATGCTTCGTTTGATAGGATGAGTCCTAATTCAGGTATCTTAGGAGAAGACTTGATGAACTCCGATTATATGGTCACCAAAGATGACACCTTTCGCATAAACAACATCGAACCCACCATTGACTTACCCCTTGTTCACTTTGACCTGATTGACTGGTCTCAGCGCCATCAAGAGCCCACATTCCTCACATTTCACAATGATTACGAAATTTCTTGCTATCTGAATGCTCTTGAACCCGTGGCTTCTTCCACCAGTGAACCAACAACCAGCATGATAGAGCCTGATATTAAATACCTCAGTCTCAAAACAAAAGAGAAAAAGAAAAATAGGTCTGATGGCGAAAACCACTTTGTGGTGGTGTCAGAACCAAAAATAGTAAAAATAAATGACGCATCCGAAGGTGAAAACCTCTTTGAGGCACCTAAGGATGGGGTACTTAATAACTTGCCGAGTTATTTCCAGGATAGATCATCAATATTGATTGAACCAACAAAGCCGGTCAATTTAAACACAGAAGAAAATCCTCAGATAGTCCATCTTGCTCAGTCTTTATCAGAGGAAGAGACCAAGGCATATGTACAGTTTTTACAGAAAAAGAAAATTAATTTTGCATGGACCTACTCAGACATGCCAGGGCTTGACACAAATCTCATAATGCATCACTTATCCATAGCTCTAGGAGTCAAGCTAGTAAAACAGAGATTAAGAAAAATGCATCCACATGTAGCTCTACTTGTCAAAGGAGAATTAGAAAAACTTTTGAGAGCTGGATTTATTAGAGCCATCGACTATGCAGAATGGATCTCAAACATAGTACCAGTCTCCAAACATGATGGGTCCATTCGTGTCTGCACAGATTTTAGAGATCTAAACAAAGCATGCCCAAAGGATGATTTTCCACTTCCAAACATTGACATGATAGTGGACATGACGGCGGGCTATGACATATATTCTCTAATGGATGGTTTCTCAGGGTATAATCAAATCAAAATAGCTCCTGAAGACCAAGAGAAAATAGCATTCACATGTGCATGGGGAACCTATTGCTGGAACGTCATGCCATTCGGGTTAAAGAATGCAGGAGCAACCTATCAAAGAGCTATGACGACTATCTTTCATGATATGATGCACAAAAATATGGAAGATTATGTGGATGATACCCTGGCAAAATCAAGAAAAAGGGACACACACCTTAATGATCTGGAAGTAATTCTAGATCGTATGGAACAATTTCAACTCAGATTGAATCCAAAGAAGTGTGCATTTGGCGTCACCTCAGGAAAACTTTTAGGATTCATAATATCAGCAAAAGGTATCGAGGTTGACCCCGAAAAGGTCCAAGCAATCCTAGATATGCCACCTCCTCAAAATATCAGCCAAATGAGAAGTCTTCAGGGACGTCTTCAATCAATTAGGAGGTTTATTTCTCAGCTTGCAGATAGAGCACAACCCTTCAACAAGACATTGCATAAGGGTGCTTCTTGTGTTTGGAACGAGGATTGTCAAAAGAGCCTAGATCAGATCAAACAATACTTGGCTAATCCTCCGATCCTAATGCCTCCTATTCCAGGGAAACCATTGATCCTATATATTTCAGCTACAGACACTTCCCTGGGGGCATTATTGGCTCAAACAGATGATACTGGGAAAGAATGAGCCATCTACTATATCAGCCGTACTCTAGTCTCCTATGAGATCAATTACAATAATATTGAGAAGTCTTGTCTCGCGGTGGTGTTTGCTTCTCAAAAGTTGCACCACTACATGCTTGCTCATACCATACATTTGGTTGCCAAAATTGATCCCCTTAAATACCTGCTTAGCAAGGCTGCCCTGACGGGTAGACTTGCTAAATGGATGATGGTCCTCACTGAATTTGACATAGAGTACGTTGAAAGGAAAGCAATAAAAGGACAAGCTATTGCTGACCAATTAGCTGATTTTCCAATCCAGGACAGTATGCCAGTCCAAGTGGAATTCCCAGACGAACACATCTTATATACCACTACTCGCACTTGGACAATGTTCTTTGATGGCTCCCGCATGCAAAATGGATCAGGCGCTGGAGTGTTATTTATTTCTCCACATGGGTACAACATTCCGAAGTCTTACAAACTATTATTCCCATGTACCAATAATATTGCAGAATATGAAGCTTTAACTAATGGCTATAGAATGGAACATCACAGAATTACATGTCTTTGGGGATTCCCAGTTAATCATCAACCAAGTCAATGAAGAGTATCAAACCAAGGATGACAAATTGATACCCTATAAAAAGATGGTTGATTCTTTGAGATGCTATTTCACCTTTGTGACGTTTCAACAAATCCCTAGGACAAAGAACAAAGTTGCAAATGCCATGGCCACATTAGCTTCACTTCTTCAGTTGGAGACACATGAATTCAGATTTGAATTCCTGGTGGAAGAGCTACACCATCCCATGTTTGACTCGTCTGAAAGCCATGTCATTTGTACCATTGTCACACACGAGTCTTCCCGATATGGTGCTATCTATTCATATCTTCGTGATGGCATCATCCCTGACACATTCAACCACTCTGAACACCGAAACCTCATCCGTAATGCCTCTCACCACACCCTCATCTCTGGTGATTTATATAGGAGGGATTTAGATGGGACGCTCCTTAGGTGCTTGGAAAAGGAGGAATCCAACCAAGCGTTAGCTGACATCCACGAGGGCATTTGTGGTGGACATTCTAATGGTCTTTCCATGGCCCGAAGGTTGCTTAGGGTGGGATATTATTGGCCCACAATGCAGATAGATGCAGTCACATTTGCTAAGTCATGTGAAAAATGTCAGAAACATGGCAACTTGATTCATGCTCCAGGTAGGGAGCTGATTCCTTTTGTTTCTCATTGGCCATTTCAGCGCTGGGCCTTTGATCTAGTTGGGCAGATTCATCCCAACTCATCAGGTGGACACAAGTTCATTATTACTGCCACTGACTACTTCACAAAATGGGTGGAGGCTGTACCACTTTCTGTTGCTTCAGGAAGGACCATTTCTTTGTTCATCTTGAATCATATCATTTGCCGATTTGGAGTGCCTTCTGAGATCATTACTGATAATGGAGGTCAATTTAAAAATAAGGACCTAAAGCACCTATGCAAAAAGTTTAAAATCAAGCAACATTGGTCCTCCATATATTTTCCACAGGGAAACGGACAGGCAGAAGCTTCTAACAAAACCATTCTTAAGATTCTTCATAGAATAGTACACAAGAATGGTAGGGATTGGCACTTACAAATTAATCCAGCACTATGGGCTTACAGAACAAGCATTCGCACACCTACAGGAGCCACTCCTTTCTCTCTCACCTATGGGGCTGAAGCAATATTGCCTCTAGAAGTCGAGATACCATCACTTAGAGTCTCACTCAAAGGTTTGATTACAGATGAGGATTACCACGCCATGAGGTTACAGGAACTAGTACTTCTAAATGAGAAGCGTAAGGCTTCCTTTGATCATATGAGAGTGTATCAGAATCGTATGTCCAAGGCATTCAACAAGAAGGTTCGCCCTAGAGAATTTCAAATAGGTGATCTTGTTTTACTAGAGAACCCTAAGAACCAAAAAAATAGAGAGCAAAAAGGCAAGTTTGAACTTAACTGGCTTGGACCATATGTCATCACAGCTGCTTTTGGTACTGGTGCGTATTTACTGTTAGATCCTGATGGAGAACAGCTCCCTGATCCCATCAACATTCTGCACCTCAAGAAGTTCTATCCTTGATGCCCGTTCTGTCTGGGGGCATCCTTTGTACATATCTTATTGATCCTGAAAAAAATACCAAAAAAAATTCATATATGATGCTGAAAAAAATCCTAAAAAGCATATAAAGTCCTGAAAAAATACAAAAAAAAATCAAAATATTCAAAAAATCAAAAAAATAGAAAAAGTGCCTTGATGAAAACCTAGCAATAGGCGCCTTGGTAGCAAAAATCCAAAAAAAAAAAATGAAAAAAAGAATCCAAGTGGTGAAAACCTGGAAATAGGTGCTACTTGAGGCCTTTGCACCCCTATTTGTTAGCATGCGTCCTTGACACTTAGCCACTTTCCATCATGCCTTGACCTTATTTGGCCTAGTCTGGAATTGGTCTTTGTCTTTGTCTAGGGGGCATAACTGTTAGCAGTGGTCCTTTAGGTGCATTTGTCTCTTGGGGCATTTCACAACAGGTGTTTTTCAACACCACCCCAAACAGTGTTTTCCAACACTACCCTTGCGTCGAGTGTTTCTTAACACTTATCAGGTGTCTTACCCAAACAATCTCGTATGACACGATATTTCTCATTTGCAGATATGATACTCAGAATTTGACTCTATGACCAACACACACGCACTTAAACAATTAACTCGCTGATGATATGATGACTTCATTTTTTTTTGTGTGCTGTCTATGAGGATTTCTTTGATGAGTGGTCTCTCCCTGAGAAGTCTTCGATGATGCATTGCTAGAAGACTGAGGGAATGAGAACATGTTTTCTTTCTTTATCTGCTTGTGGGTATATTTTGTTGATCCTAACTGTCATGAGCATTTATGCTGGTCCTACTTGACACTATGGATTGACAAGGTATTATCCTTGACTGTTTTGCGAATGCATGCTTTTAGCTATCCTGAATTTCATGTGTCTTGATACAAGCATAATCTCGCTATATCAAATTTAGGTAATCTCACTGCATTAGTCATCTTGACCTATATGTCTTTGATGCCTAGGTGAGATTCCCACATCTCTATTTGATAAAGATCATATTCATATCCACATAGTTACACTAGTGTGCATTGTATGATCTTTCGACGCTACCAATAACGCTCGATGATGATAATTAGATGTCTATAAGCGTTGTGACCTTGCAAGTCAATCACTTTCATAGTAGCTTGCATTTCTAGGGTCATGTTAGTCTAGTGTTGCATTTTGCATATGGAAAGAGCTCTCCTTTTCATCCTACGTGGACCTGTCAGTCGACTGCGCTCACCTTTTCTTCTTCTCGATCATGTCTTTCGCTCCTTGTCTTTTTCATCTCGAACCTGTTCCTGTTCATCACAAGGGGTTAAGCACATCATCATATCTATATCAAAACTATCATTTTCAGGAAACATGAGTCTATATCATACACATGAGAATTAAACATACATTTATGAGAGAGAACATACATAAGCACATACATAAGCATTTTGAGCAAAATGACAAGACAATATACATAAACTGATACATCCATCACAAATGAGACAAATACACATGATACATCGAACATCCAGTAATCTCATAAATCTATATACAATGTCATGATATACAATACAATATGAGATCCCAAAATCTGGATCAAAAGTCTCAAAATATGTCCAAAACATCTAAACCTAAGACTCGCTACCACCCTCGTGAGGAGCTCGTGGTGGTGGAGGAGGCATAGCTCTCCTATCGAGTACCACGTCTGATACCCCTACCCGCTGAGAGTATGATGGTGCTCTCTCACCCTCTGGGATAGCTTGCAGATATAACCCGTGATAATAGGCTGCTCTCGCTGACTCTCGTTAGAGCTCCAGTGCCTCGGCCTGTGCCATCACCTCACGGCATACTATCTCTGCTCTGAGATCAGCTATTTACTGATCCCGCTCTGCCCTCAGATCCAGGAGCTGCTGATCTCTCACAGCTATAGTAGTTTACAGCTGCTGTATCTCTACCTCCTAAGTCTATATCTGGGCTCTCAGGTCCTCTCCCCTCGCAGGCTGCTCCTACCATGCCTCTGCCTACTGGTGAGCTGGTCTCGCCTCCTCCTTAGGTGTCACCGATCTCTGTCCCTGTGCCCATTTCTGGCCACCTGATCTCGACCCCTCTCCTCTCTCCATCCTCCTCCCTCTCCCCCTCCTACCATCTCCTCCATCCCCTCCCTCCCCTCCTCCGTCCCCTCCATCCCCTCCATCCCCTCCGTCTCCTCCATCTCCTCCCGATGCTGGCACCTGTACATCTGGTACTGTAAACCGAGGGAATGGTACCCTCCACTGCTCTGCTCTGTAGGCTCCATCAGCCCCTGCGTCTGCCACATCTGGGAAATAATCCCAAGGCTCGCTCCTGATAGCTGCTGTCTCTGCGACAACCTGCTGATAATCTAGCATGGGTAGCCACCCATGACCCTCCTCATCTTTGGCTCTGGTATAAGTGGTAGTCTCTGTTGAGACTCGCTGCTGCCTCCCAAACTGCCGTCACACCCGAGTGATGCAGAATCTCTCTACGATCTCTGCATATCGACCTACTAGTGGCTGACTGCACATGTAGCTCAACTCATCCACTGCATCCCCCCAAACCTCAACCTCCCTGTAGGGCCTCCATGTAAATGAGGTTATCTCATCCAGAATCTGTCTATAATAAGTCACATCCCCATAATGGGCATGTGATATGAACCCAAGGTACCTATAGATGAAGGGGTACCTCCTCTCCCTCGGCTGAACCCTGGGGCGCACCACAGTGATGTGCTCCCACGCCCATACCTGTGCCAAGATGGCACCACATGCCCATGTCCTACCGTCCCTGTAGATGATCTTGTGCAGCTCATGATACATCTTTGCCAGGATCGCAGGCCCCCATGCCATCCGTCGGGCCCTGCCTACCAAGTCTACCAATAACCTACCCCATCCAAGCGGGAATCCCTTCTGACTGCGATCAGTCATCAGGATCTATGAAATGATAGATGCCACAATGCATGGCACCGGATAATCTCTGCCAAAATCATCAAGCAGTCGCTCCTAGCTGACATGCCTGTCCAGGATAGTCACATCCTAAAACATCTCCTGAATCAATCGACGCCCCTCAGTGGCATCCTGATCATAGTATACCTGTGACAACACATAAATCATGTTAGTTTTCATCTTTTGGAAACATTACATTTTACATGACTATCTCAAAAACATGATTATACTTACAGGCTCTCCGTGGCATGGAACTCGGAGGATCCTATAGACATCCTCCAGTGTGATGGATGCCTCGCCTGTAGGAACGTGGAAGGTGTTGTGCTCGCTGTGCCATCTCTTAGCCAGCGCAGTCAACAACCCATGGTCTGCTCGGATATATGGGTATCTCAACAAATACCGGAATCCCATCGCCCTGAAGTCGGCATTGCCCGGATCGTCTAGATCCCGGACACACCGCAATCCTATCACCTTCGGTGCTCTGATGATGAGCGCCGAAAAAAACCTCCTGCAAGCCAAAACCAAGCCCGTTGTTAGCACATATCATGATGGATGTCCAAAAAACTCAGTATAAAACATCTTAAAAATGTAACATTGTCTAGACCCATGTCATTTTTGCTCAAAAATGCATTAAAAATTAATATTTTATGCTGGGCGATATTCTTTTTTTAGAGAAGTATCGCGTGATACTTCTCCCTATAGTGGGGTGATAAACCTTATATCGTGTGATACTTCACCCAGTATCGCACGATCTTTCACCCAGTATCGTGCGATACTGGTGCCTTAAGCGCGCGATACTTTGGGGACACGCGAAGTATCGCGTGATACTTCTCCCCAAAGCGCACGATACTTCTAAAGTATCACATGATATTTCACCTAGGAAAAGATTTTGAAATTTAAAATTTGAAAAAATGAGCTAAAATAAGCTATTAAATGCTAAAAATGACCAAAAAGCTCGAGTTTTTCGAAAACATACCGGGGCAGGATAGTGTGGTGGCCGGTTGTGCAACCAGGCGCGCTCGAATCGATGCCTGTGGATAGGAACTCCTGCTTGCTAGGCCATTTTCTCTCTCTAAAGCTTTGAAATTCTCAAATCGCTAAAAGACAAATGATTTTTGAAAATGACATTTTGACCCCTTTTATAGTCTTTTGACTTTTTGACCTCATTTTCAAAACACCTTGGAATTGCGTGAAAATTGCACCCCTAGCTAATTTCGACATCTTGGATCCATTTTCGGACTCGAAATCGAAATCCAAGGTCATCTTGATAGTCAAAATTGCATTTCAAAATCTTCCCTCTCTTTTGTGCAGTTGACTGATCTTTTGAGGCCTAACCCTTCGATCTTTGTTGGGGCATCGTCATTTCTTCATTTCCATGTCTTCCAACCTTCTAGTCTTTCATTCATATTCATTTCATTCCCTCATCTCTGACTGGGGCATGTTTTCATTGCCTAATGGTTAACCTATTTAAACTTTACCTTCGATTGTGATTTTATTCTGATTTGATCAAATCCTTATCAATTTGCTGTTCTCCTCTCTACCTGATTTCGATTTCGATTCCGAGGGGGCAGTACCTATGGGATTCTCATCCCTAATTCTCTTGCTTTTCTTGATTCAGACATCTTTTGTGAGCTTTTGCTCAAATTTGAGATTCTTATCTCCCATTTTTAGACTTGATTATTGCCTAGCAGCGACGGTGATAGTTTTGTCTAAAGATTGATTTGCACCTAGTAGCGACGGTGTTGGTTTAAGCTTTTGTTTATGCTTGTCCCGATGTGTTCCCAAAATGAACACACATCTGAGTTGTTTTATGATCCCAAATCGATCTCACATTGCAACTTCATTTTTTGACTACATGTGTTCCCAAATCGATCACACATTAGTCAAAGAGGGGCAAATGTATGCACCCAAAAATGGTCGCCTAGACTTTGGGCCCCATTTATTTGATTTATCAATCCTGAATCATTTTGATCAATAATCAATATTTTCAACATTATCAATTTCTTGATCAAATCCTAATTTTGATCATATATTGGATTTTTATCCTTGGGCTAACCATTTATCCTAAGTCTTTATTTGATTAAAAGGAATATTTCCTCCCCTTTTGATTAAATAAAAAGCCCCACTTTTCCTCTTATCCTAAGTTGCACAAATAAAGCATTATTCCTATTTTATAAAAAGGGAAAAAGCACTTTTTGTCTCACATGAGGCTCAAAAGTCAACACTTCACTCTCATTGGAGGATACTTGTGCACATGGATTGCTCCTCTTTCAACCTCCACCACTGATTAAGACTTTTTGCCTCTTAATCTCCATGGTCCATTTCATCTCATTTCTTATAAAAGGAGAGCTCTCTCCTTCATTTGCATATATCCATGTTTTATGCTAATGTTATGTTGCAGGTTTTAGGTGCATTTGGAGTTTGAAGACATTGAAGACTTGTTGCTTTCATCATCTAGTTTATATTTGTTTTCTTAGTTGCATGATCATGACATCATAGATTAGATTTCCTTTTATGCAATAGAATAGATCTCACATAGCTTAATTAGGGGCTTGAAATATATTGTACTTCTTTTCATAGCTTAGTTTGCACTTCATTTGATAGATTAGTCTTGCACATTCATACTAGTTGCATTGGCATTGCATTTTTCATTTAGATTCTTGGGGACATTGGCACTCTTGCCCTTGTCTTCACTTGAATCTCTCATTGCATGGTTGACTAGCAAGGTCACATTCTTGTAGCTCTAGCTGAGAACAAAACTCATAAGTCCTTTGCAACTCCATGCATAGAGAGCTATGAGCCGCTTTGTGAGGCCTCATTGTTGAGCAACCTTGCAAGTAATGGTTCATAGAAGTGTGGTCATTTTTACACTACACAGATAGAACTTCTTTAGGTGAAAGACATTGATAGGATTAGGGAGCTGCTCTCCCTCTTCAGTAGATAATAAATAAGCACCTATCCCAAAAACTGTTGTAATGATGTAAGGTCCAAGCCAATTAGGTTCAAATTTTCCCTTTTGATCTCTATGTTGTTGATTCTTAGGATTTTCACATAGGACAAGATCTCCCACTTGGAATTCTCTAGGGTGAACCTTTTTGTTGAAGGCTTTGGACATGCGCTTTTAATAAACCCTCATATGGTCAAATGATGCTTGACATTTCTCATCTAGAAGCTCTAACTCTTGAAGTCTCATGGCGTGGTAGCCTTCATCTGTAACTAGACCTTTGAGGGAAACTCTAAGTGAAGGAATCTCAACCTCTAAAGGTAACACTGCTTTAGAACCATATGTAAGGGCAAAAGGAGTAGCTCTAGTAGGAGTACGGATACTCGTTCTATAAACCCACAAAGTTGGATTTATCTGTAAATGCCAATCTCTACCTTTCTTATGAACTGTTCTATGAAGGATTTTAAGAATGATTTTGTTTGATGCCTCTGCTTGATCATTTCCTTGTAGGAAGTAAATGGAGGACCAATGTTGTTTAATCTTGAATTTCTTGCAGAGTTGCTTAAGGTCCTTATTTTTGAACTGACCTCCATTGTCAGTGATAATCTCAGAAGGCACTCCATATTGACAAATGATATGATTCAGAATGAATAGAGAGACTATCTTGCCCAAGGCAACAGAAAGTGGGACAACTTCTACCCATTTAGTGAAGTAATTAGTAGCAGTAATAATAAACTTGTGTCCACCTGATGAGTTGGGATGAATCTTCCCAACAAGATCAAAGGCCCAATGCTGAAATGGCTAATGGGATATAGAAGGAATGAGCTCCCTGCTTGGAGCATGTATCAGGTTACCATGTTTTTGATACTTTTCACATGACTTTGCAAAAGCTACTGCATCAATTTGCATCATAGGCCAATATTACCCCACCCTGAGCAACCTTCAGGCCATGGAAAGACCATTGGAATGTCCCCCATAGATTCCCTCATGAATGTCAACTAACACTTGGTCAGATTCTTCCTTTTCTAAGAATCTAAGAAGTGTTCCATCTAGACCCCGCCTATACAAATCACCAAAGATAAGGGTATGGCGAGAGGCATTTCGGGTAAGGTTTCTATGTTTAGATCAGTTAAAGGTTTTAGGGATAATGCCATCACGAAGGTATGAGTAAATGGCACCATAACGAGATGAATCACGACCAACAAGGGTACAAATAACATGGCTTTCTTGGGAGTCATAAATAGGGTAATGTAGCTCTTCCACCAGGAACTCAAATCTGGATTCATATTTCTCTAACTGAAGGAGTGAAGCAAGTGTAGCCATAGCATCAACTGCTTTGTTTTCTGATCTAGGGATTTGCTGAAATGTGACAAATGTGAAGTATCATTTCAAGGAATCAACCATTTTCTTATAAGGTACCAGTTTCTCATTTTTTGTTTGATATTCATTCTGTTTAACTGGTTTGACACCTGAAGCTATGAACAAGTGATGCATGATAAGATTAGTGTCCAAACCTAGCATATCTGAATAAGTCCATGCAAATTTGATCTTCTTTTTCTATAAGAACTTAGTGTAAGCTCCTTTTTCTTTAGGTAATAAGGATTGAGCCAAGTGTACTATTTGTGGAGCCTCATCTGTACCCAAATTGACTGGTTGTGTGGGCTCAACAAGCACCAAAGATTTGTCTTGAAAGTAACTAGGGAGATGATCAAGTACCTCATCCTTAGGCACCTCAGAGAGGTTTTCACCCTTAGATATGTCATTTATTTTTACTTTTTTTGGTTCTGACACCACCACATAGTGGTTTTCACCATCCGAACTCTTTTTCTTTTTTTCTTTTCTTTTTATTTTGTGACTAAGGTACTTGATGTCTGGTTCTATCATGTTGGTAGTCAGTTCACTGGTGGAAGAGACTACAAGTTCAATGGCATTCAAGTAACAGGTTATCTCATAATCATTTTGGAATGTTAATAGCTCAGGTTCTTGATAGCGTTGGGACCAATCAATGAGGTTAGGATGAGTAAGAGGTAAGTCAATGGTTGGTTCAAGGTTATGGATATGAATGATATCATCTTTGGTGACCGAAGAGTCAGAGTCGATCAAGTACCCTTCTAAGCTACCCAAATCAGGATTCATCGTAACAAGAGAAGAATTGTCCACTAAGGCAACATGTGGGTTCAAATCCTCTAATCCTACACATGAATCGTTAGCTATTTCAGGTTGAGAACTATAAGTGTGGATGACATCAACATTCACGTCAACTATAGAAGAATTAGAGAGAGAGCTCCATTCATACTCATGTGAATCAGTTTCTGAATCCCGACTAGGATGTTTACAACATGAAGGTTTGGGACGTCTTGATGTGGAAGCTCTAATATCATCAAGGGTAACATCTATCTCCATCAAATGAACAGTATTCTTTTGTTGACGCTCTTTGATGGGATCTTCTACATCTGATTCATCTTGTTCTAAGGTCATAATTATCGCATGAGCAACTGAATTATCTGAATCTCCCGAAAGGGGATTGGTGGAAGGGACCCAATCTTCACACATATATTGTTGATTTGTCAAATTTGGCATGTATTTCGGTTCATCTTCACTATCCAATTCATCAAGGATAGGAGCAGTGTTCTTGTTATGATTCACAAATCCTAGGCCAACCATCTTCTTAGACTTGTGTCCAAAAAGAGCATGATCGAGAGGTTCAACTCTAGCATCCAATTTGTGACTAAGAGGGCCATGTCCAGGATAGCCCATTTGCTTGACAAAAGTATACCCTCTTCCATAAGCCTTAGGAGAGGGAGAGAAGTTCTCATTGTGCATGTATTTCTCTTCTCTATAAATCCAGTCTTTAACAACCACCTCTTCTTTCTCATCTTGAATAGGCACTGAGGACTCTACAAGTGTACCAAATAAAGTCATAGCTGAAGAGGAAGGTCTCATTTCTTGTGAAGGTTTTCCATAAGATCTAGGTGAAACTGGAAGCTTTGTAAAAGAGTTAAGTTGATACCCCCTACACCAAGGTCTATCGACTTGAACTTGTCTTTGTATTATGTTAAGATCACATTAAAGTCTTCTGCTTCTCTATTGAGAGGAACATGAGCACTTGCCAAAATTGAGTTAACAGATAATGTGCTATCCCCAGGTATACAAATTTCTACTCCATTGTAGGGGAACTTAACACATTGATGGTAGGTAGATGATACTTCTTGCATATCATGGATCCATGGTCTACCAAGTAAGATATTGTATGCCAGAGGGCCAGCATCAACAATTTGAAACAAAATATCCTTCTCAACAGGGCCAATCCTAACAGGAAGGATGACCAACCCTTTGGAACTTCTTTCCACCTCATCGTAGGCTTTGATAGTGATCTTCTTTCTGGTATCTATGACCTGTTGAGAATAACCCAATGTCTTTAAAATACTCAAGGAACAAATATTAAGCCCCACACCCCCATCTATCAACACACGCCTGACATGGGTTTTGTGGATCATGACTTCAATATGAAGGGTGAGATTGTGTGGGTGGCTCAAAGATTTATCATCATCCTCTGAGAAGGTAAGGTAATGAGGGCTAGCAATATGGTTAACCATGTTTTAGAATTGATCAACATCTAAGTTTTTAGGAACATTCGCTATGCGCAAAGCATCCTCAAGGACTTGCTTGTGTCTCGGGGAAAACTCTAAGAGTTCAAAGATCAAAATCTGAGTTGGGGTTCTCTGCAACTGATCTACAAGATTATAACTCATTTTAGGATTAACTGCTAGTTTTGAGGTGACATTCTTGGATGCCACTTGCTTTGGTTTATTGGGTTGACTTGAACTAGGTCCTCTAATGATAACGGGACCTTGGCTTCGCATAACAACATTGAGAGCTTGGGATGACATTATAGAGTTTGGACCCCTTAGCACCACAACATGTTCTTCATCAAAGAAAGGAGGAGAGTCCATGTCTAGATCATAGGCATAGGGATCTTTATTTCTCATCATATTAACATTTTCTTCCACAACTTCAAGCATGTTGACAACATTCTCCGTAGCTGTGTAAGTGTAATTGATCTCAACCTTGCCATTCTTAGGTTTAGAGGTTTCCCCCTTCTCATACTTTGGCAAAGGTTCTTTGAAAGCCTTATGATCAACATTGGTGTTCAACCCATCTATTTGAAGTTTTTCATTCTCAATGAGATCTTGGATGATATGCTTAAGTTTCCAATAGTTTTCAATATTATGTCCAATGCCATTATGAAACTTGCAAAAGGCTTTCTCATCCCACCAATGTGGCTTAACATCAGGTATATGATGCTTTGTGGGATCTTGAGTATGCACAAGGTTGTTGGCAATGAGTGTTTTGAAGACATCTTGATATGAATCACCAAGTTTTGCAAACTAACGCCTCTCTTGCTTGGGCTTATCTTGATATCTTGGCTTGCTCTCGTGTTGATTAGAGGCATTGAGTTTCATGATGTGAAATGCACTAGACAAGTGAAGAACAACTTGATCTTTGGGTTGAGAAGAGTCCACAACTCCATCATTGACCATTTGTTTGTTTCTATTCCAATGTGAGTTTTTTCCTTTATCCTTATTAGAGTTGTTATTTTGACCATTGTTGTTGTTTCTATTGTTGGCCAAAATTCCTTGTTCTTTCAAAACATCCTCAATCCTACATGCGGTTTCAACCATGGTGTCAAAGGAATCAAATACCATTTTCCTAACTTCATACCGCATCTCAGGAACCAAGTTTCTAATAAGGATGTCAATCTTCTCATCTTCATGAATGGTCCTAGAGCAGTGAGAGAATTATCATCTCCACCTTTGCAAGAAAGTGACAAAGGATTCCCCTTGATGTTTCTTTAAGTTGCATAAGTCCAACATGGTGACAGATCTTGAAAGATTGTATGCAAAGTGTTGGAAAAATCTATGGACAAGCTCTTTAAAAGTCTTGATGGGGGGAGTTATGTTGGTGAACCATTCCATCGCTTGACCCTTAAGACTCCTTGGGAACAATCTCATGAGGTACGAGTCATCTTGATGGAACTCAACACTCATAATATAAAACTGACGCACATGATCATGTGGATCTCCATTATTGTCATACTTGTCATATTGGGGGATCTCAATTTTTCTAGGAAAATATTTCATACTCACACTCTTGTCAAAAGGATTGGGACAAATCAAATCAAGATTGAAAGAGCTCTTGGGTGCCAGCTTATTTTCCATCATACTCTGAAGTTGTTTGATCTTCTCATCCTGAGATGGACCTTGCTTCTTGATCTTTCTATCCACATCAAAGTTGTAAGGGACTTTAGCACCTTTGTTGATTAAAATCTCTAGGAACTTGTCTTTGTTTTGCTCCAAGTATCTCTCCACATACTGTTGGAAGAGTGGTTCTTGTTGTATCTTCATGAAATCTTGGGAGTCAAGGTCAAAACTCGAGCTACTTCCCCCATATTGTGAACCATGGTGAGCATGTTGAGAAGGTTGTTTTGAGTTCCTAGGAGGTTTTTTTCTCCTATAATGATCATATTGTGGAGCCCTTCTTCCTCTAGGGCTAGGAGATCGTGAAGGTGATCTTGAATATCTTCTACTTTGTGGAGTCTTAGGAGGAGTGGGTGGAGGAGAGTTATTTCCACCACCAACACACATGTTGTATTGATCATTGAGTTGCTGAGCCAAGATTCTATGTTTCTCTTCTTGTGTGGCTCTTCTTTCTATTTCCAATAAGGCTTGTCTTTCTGACTCTAGGAGTCTAAATTTTTCTTCCTTTGTAGCTTGTTCATTTAGGAAGGCTTTCTTTTCATGCTCAATCCTCTCGAGTCTTTCACTTGTGTATCTTGAAGTTGTTTGGAGCGGTGAAGTTGGTCTTGAATGTTTAAATAAGTCATTGGTATATGATGCATTCATGTGAGTATCATACGGTTCATCTTCTTGAATGTCATGTTGTGATTACTCTTCTTGAGAGACTTGCCTCTTATCTCTCTCAACCCTTTGATGTGCATCCAGATATCTAGTAGAAATAAGAGATGAGACTGGTTGATTTTCATGAGATGAACTGCCAAACAAAATGTTATCTCTATGTCTTTCCAATATGTTGTCGACTTTTATCCCTTTCTTCCCTCTCCCTTCGAGTCATTGTGTAACTCATATCCATATATGAGTGAGAAGGTGCTAAGGATGTGCTCAACTTGCTAAGATTACTCTTGGGATCAAACCAAGCTTCTGAGGTATTCCTAGGGGATTGATAAAAAATAAGCTCTTTTCCCTTACGTTTTTGGCGAGTTTGAACTAAGGCTAATTGGTCAAAGACTAATTGAGGTCATTTTCTTTGATTTACTTGATATCTTGTTGTGACCGACATGAAAGAAAATATCCTAGGTGATAAGATGACCCTAAGAAATGTTGGTATCAAACTAGGATAGTAAAAGAATTCAATTGTCCAAAAGAGATGTGATAAGATAGAATTTTTGCAAAAGGCATAAACCAACACTGCCACAGAGGTGCCCAATAAATGGATGAGTATCCTAACACATATGGATTAGGAGGATGATTTATCTAAGATATATTTGATTGAATTTGAATTTTTTATGGAAGTGAATGGATAAAAGATTACTAAAACTCTCCAAGTGTGCTATCAAAGAATCCAAAGGTTGGTCTTCTCAACAAGGATAGTTTCTAACTAACCGATTCCAAGCAGGGTCACTTGTGAAATCAAAGATTACTAATTCAAGTGGTCAAGATACAAGAACCCAGGGTGCAAATAGACTTCCAACAGTGGGGTAAGTGACTCAATCGGACCCGGATCGACCGAGGAAAACTAGGAATGGTAGGATAGCAAATCAGGCAAGCTATAAAAAGTTGATGTTTTGACTCAGAAACTCAGTTTTTGTTCATTTTAAAAGATCAAATAAACACATCAACCAATTTTTATCATTGATCAAGCACATAAGACAACAATCAAGGAGTTCAAGCTAACAAATGTCTTCAAAAAATGAGCAAGGGACAAAGGAACCTTGCACATAAACAAGAATAGTGACTTAGTATGCTACTCCTTAAAGATTCTACTTGTGTATGTTCTCAAAATATTTTGCAACAAGCAACTAGTCCAAGAAAATAAAAAGTTGGTTGCACTATGGTTCTTAGTAATGGTTTGACTTCACAACTTTTGCAATCTCAAGAGGGCAAACTCCAATCTAGGTGCACCGGGGTTTTGACACATTTCAAGAATTTAATCAATCAGAGATGCTGAGGAGATCTGATAGCCCAACAAGAAACCACACCCATGGAGATTTCTTCCACAAGGACATTTATATAGCGGTTGTTGCTACCATGGCAAAAATAGCTATTACCACTTGAGGTTCCATCCACGTTGTTGACCCAATAAAGGGAATGTCCACTACAGTTAACCCTCTTTAACAAGGTGACTCACAAAAAAGACCACATGGGGACTTAGTTTAGATTCAAGGATCTGAGTTTCTAATACTACCCAAAAAGGGAGTAGAGCATAATCATCTAGCCTCTTCACTTCACCCAAACATAGCAAATAGATTCATTGACATGATAAGATTGAAACCACCTCACCAAGGTTCATATGTCAACAACAATGTCTACCGATCTTTTTAAACGGGTCCAAGAGAGAACGTACCGATCAATGTTGAGGACTAAACCAAGTAAGACCGTGAGATAGTAACAATATCCTCCCTACCTACAAGGGGTTCTATCATCAAGAAGAACTTCGCAAGAATCCCATTCTCTCAAGAATGCCACAAATAGTGTTCATAGGGCCTATTTACTATGTGAAACATATATGCAAGAAAGTGAATCTATGTTCTTTTTAGAGCCCAAAATTGAAGTGTGATTTATGAAAGAAAGAAACACTCAAGATAGACACATGAGAGATTAATTTTAATTTTCAAAATCCAAATGTTATAGAGATTCAAAAAAATACCTCAAGTCCAATGCAATGCGCTTAGTATATTTTTGTTGAGCTTTTTTTGTGCAAGCAAGCCACAAACTCTCCAACAAGCAAACAAGCAAACAAGATATGTAATGTATATCCAACTTATGCAAACCCTAGGGTTAGATCTGAAAATCAATTGTTAGGAGCAATAATATCTAGCAAATAATCCAAATAATAACTCATATCATGCATTGAACCATGAAAAAAAGTGCATACTCATCACAAGATTTTATTTTTTTTGCATTTGACCTAGTCAACAAGATCTGATTTTTTTGATATGATTTTGGCCACAAAAATAGAAATAAAAATAGAGACCCCTACTAAAAAATAAAGAGCTTTCCAAAAATGTAAATTTTTTTTAGAAAAATCTCTTCATTTGTGCCCTAGAGACCCATTTTACCAAAACGGACTAGTTTTTGTAAATCAATTATTTGAGCTATGATATTGAATCTAAATTCAAAACACAAAGAATGGACCCCCTATAGAATTTAAAGAGATTTCTGAAAATATAAATTTTTTTGAAAAATATGCTAATTTGCGCTGAAAATTAATTTTTTATGAAGAATCAAGAAAAAATTATAAAAAATTCAAAATACTTCTGAAAATTATGAATTTTTTATTGGAGCTTCTCTGATATTTTGCCAACTTGAAAAAATATTTTCAGACCAAAAAACTAAGCCATTTGGGAGATATGATCAAATCTTTGAAAATATATGGTTTTAGTCTCCAAGCAAATCTGCACAAGGGGGTTAGCTACAAAAATAACCAAAACAAGCATGTAAAGGTGGGTTTCCCCATGGTGGGCACCAAAAATGTGTGCTAAAATGTTGTTACACTTCTATGAGTCATTAAATCCAAGATTTCTCAAGAATGAGGTCTCAAATGGCGACTCATAACTCTCTATTCATGGAGTGCAAGAGTTTATAATGGAGACCCTTAGTTTAGACCTAGTTTGTGCCCATGCAAGTACACCATAAAATAGAGATTCAAAGAGGAAAAGCAAGAATGCTAGTCTCCATGATCATCAAGTATGAATGCAAATGAAAATGAAAGCTATTCTATATGATAACAATGCATGAAAGAAAACTAATCTATGAAAGGAAATGCTTGTGCAAGATTATTCTATGAAAGGAAATATGAATCTAATCTAATATGTAAATGCAAGAGTAATCTAAATAGATTTTCATGGATGCATGAGAGAAGAAGACAAGAAAATAGAAGTTGCAATATCCAAGCTCAAGTGCTCAAATTCTCCTCCAAAATCGCTCTCCAAACCTACATAACAATAACATAAAATTTGATCTCTAAAATCTCTATGCATAAATGAGAAGGAGAGGGCTCCTTATAAAGGATTTAGAAATGAATGGACGGTCAAGATTAAGAGGCAAAAAGAAATAAGCAATGGTGGAGATTAAATCTTGGTTGATCCATGTGCTCAAAATTCTCAAGAGGCAAAATCAATGGACATGGTTAAGAGGCAAAAAGATGTGTGGAAGAGATTAAGAGGCAAAAGGAGATTCCACTTATCTTGGAATGTGTGCATTCAATGTGTAGACAAAAAGTCTTTTTATTTTTATTTTATTATTTATTTATTATTTTTAGCAAAGTGGTTTCCAATATTTAATTAAAAGATTTTTTATTTATTTAAAAGAGATTTGTTCTTTTAATTAAATGTGGCTTAGGATAAAGTGATTTTATTATTTAATTAAAAGATTTATTTTTATTTAATTAAAAGGGAGCATGTTCTCTTAATTAAATAAAACTTAGGATAAAATGATCAAACTTTAGAAAATATTAAAATAATTGAATTAATTACGATTTGATCAAGAAAATTGATTTAAATTGAAAATATTGTAAAACATTGATTCATGAAATTGATAAATTGGTTCCGTCATTTGATAAATTGAAGAATGGGGGCCCAAAGTCCAAGCGACCATTTTAGGGTGCATACACAAAGATATACTAGCCAAAGAGGAAATCTATTAAAGATAGAAATCTAGAGAGATTTGGCTATCAGAAGGGGATAGAAACACCAAATTATTTCATAAGAACACTAAGATAAGAAGGAATACTAATAGGATAGAGGAACTTAAGTACTCCCAGGGTGAGATCATCAAGACACCAGAGAAGATTTTGAAAGAGGTGGAAACATTCTTCAAAATTTTTCTTAATGGGGAGTTCTCGACAATAGGAGCTCAGGAAAAGCTCCTTAATCATATTCCTCACATTATCAACATGGAGTAGAATAAGATCCTGAATGCAAGGATCACAAAAGAAGAAGTTGAGGCAACTCTTAATCAAATGCACCCGGATAAATCTCCAGGACCAGATCACTTCACAACCTTCTTCTACCAGAGATGTTGGTTCTTCTTAGGGGACGATGTAACTGAAGCTCTAGAAAGTATTAGAAACTCAGTAAGAATTATTAAAGAAATGGGTAATACCCTTTTAGCACTTATCCCTAAAAAAGAGAAAGCATCAACCCTAAATGAGTACAAACTGATCTCCCTATGTAACACCATATATAAAATCCTAACAAAAACAATATCAAATAGATTAAACACATACTCTAACAGATCATATCTAAGGAACAAACAAACTTTGTGTCGAGGAGATCCTTTTTGGATGGAATTATCATAGCTTAGGAAGCAATTCAAACAGTTCAAAATAACAAATCCCCAAGCACAATGATTGAGTTAGACATTAAGAAAGCATATGAAAAAGTAGATTGGATATTCTTATGTAGAAGCTTGAAGGCCTTCGACTTCTCTAATCAATGGATAAATTTGGTTTTTGAATGCATTTCAATGCCTAGAATCTTTGTTTTAGTCAATGGAACCCATGAGGGCTTCTTTGCGATATCAAGAGGGTTAAGACAAGAAGATCCCATGTCTCCCTTTCTATTCATCATTATGGATAAAGCATTAGGAAGATCAATTAATAAAGATAGACAGGAAGGAAGAATGAAAGGGATCAAGATAACTAGTGGATTGGGACCCACCACACAACACCAATTTGTGGATGATACAATGCTTTATGGTAGTGCAAAAGTAGAAGATGCTAGAACCATTAAGGAAGTACTAGTAGAATATTCACAAGCTTCTAGCTAGCTAATCAATAGAGATAAATCAAAGATTTTTTTCTTCAATTCAGAGGAGAATCTAGAAGCTAGAATCCTTAATTTATTGGGCTTCAAGAAATGAGAACTACCGAGTAAGTATTTAGAGATCCCACTATATAAGGCTAGGAAATCTAGGGATTTATGGAAGGAAGTCCTGGCCAAGAAAGACAACAGGGTAACATCGTAGAGAGGGAAATGGCTCTCCATAATGGGCAAAGTGACAATGATGAGATATGTCCTCTCAAAAATCCCTATCTTTTAGATGTCTTTCTATAATATGCCAACTGAAACTAGGAAGAAGTTAGATAAAAAATTGAGGGCGTTCTTTTGGCAAGGTTCGACATAAAAAAATAGAGTGGATCTTGTAGCTTGGGATAAGATCTGTAGAAGATTAGAGGAGGGGGGTGCCAATCTAAAGATCTTAAGGGACCAAAATTTAGCCTTAGGAGCTAAGTTAGTATGGAAAATGATTAAGGAACCAAACTCCAAGTGGGTGAAAATTGTCAGACACAAATTTTTGGATGGTGAGAACCTTCTCAGCATTCTACAACATGAATCCCCACCTAGGGGCTCTAATTTATGTAACTTCATATTAGAATGTAGGCCACTAATTAGCCATAATGTCTCATGGAATATTGGGTATGGGAGGACGACCCTTTTTTGGGATGATTCCTGGGGGAGCTATCAAAAAATGGAAACATTGGTAGATGACTGAGAAGTAATCAACTCGCTTAAGGAAAGGGTTGGCATCTATGTCAAAGACTATATGGTTACCCCTAGTGGTAACCCAACATTAGGTTGGAGCTGGAAGCTTGATGAAACCTTAAATATGTCAACAGACTTCATGAATAGGTTTAAAGCAATCCTAGCGTCTAGGTTAATTACTCCTAGTTATGGGGAGGATAGGATTGTCTAGGTGGGATCAAAATCAGGGAAGTATAATTCCAAAGATGGATACCTATCTTTGCAAAAGAAGAATAATTTTAAAAAAATGAAATTACCAATAGATCTGTGTTGGAATAAAGATTGCTTGCCAAAGGCAGGAATGTTCACATGGGCGGCTCTTTAGCATAGGATACTAACAGTAGAACTGTTCCAAAAGATGGCCTTTCTTAGACCTTCTAGATATGTTCTATGCAAAATAGAGGAAGAATCAGTAGATCATATTCTCCTCAATTGTGAGTATGCTAATAAATGTTGGGTATGGATACTAAACAAACTTCATTGGAAGACAAATTTACCAAATGATGTAAGGATCTTATTTCAGTACTAGCCTAGAAACAAGGGTAAAGATCTATATGGAAACTTATGGATGATTGGCCCATCTCTTCTAGTCTGGGAACTATGGAAAGAAAGGAATAGGAGAATTTTTAAGGATGTAGAATTTAAGTATGACCAAATTATTAACATAATAGAGGCAAGTATTATGGAGATAACAAACAATAGAAACAACCTTAAAAAGACATGATTAAGATTCTTCGAGTGGGATGATAAGATTATAAATATATGGGTAGGCCTAAAGATCCCTCCCCTGGGTGAAATGGCAAAAAAGGAATCAAAGAAGTAGAGGAAAGAATGTATATGGACAACCCCAGCAGATGGATGACATAAATTGAACTTCGATGGTGCCTCAAGGGGTAATCTTGGAATTTCAAGGATCAGATGTTGCGTCCACAACTGGGAAGGTAAGCTTATATAAAAAATAGCTACACCTATAGGAATTAGGACTAATAATGTAGCATAATTTTCAACCTTGTTGGAAGTCCTAAAATTGTGCAGGAGACTAGGTATTGATAAAGTAGAGATAGAAGGATATTCTACCATAGTAGTTAATGCCATTAGAAAAGGGGCATCCTCAAATTGGCAATTAGATGGTCTTTTAAACTAGATTATGAAAATTTTAAAGATGATAAAGCATTACATGATAAAGTATATTTACAGGGAAGGGAACATTGTCATCGACTTGTTAGCCAATTTAGGGGCGGATGGGGAAAAGTTAGGTATAGGTTAATAATAGGAAAAATATTTAGGATTAGAAAAGAGATAAGAGAAATTTTAGCTATTTGAGGACTTGAAAGAAATAAATGAAGGATTTTTAGGAGAGGGCTCTTATTATAGGCTTAGGCTTTAGTGTATTAGTGAGGGTGTCTTAGAGTCTAGTTTTACCATTTCAATTGTCCAAGTCGAGAAAAAGTAGGTTTTGAACAATTAGGTTGATAAACTTAGTTTAAGGAATAATAAACATGATTGGTTAGAAAATAGTTAGGATTGCATTTCTACAATCTAACTTCTTTTTATAGCAATAGGTAAGACCCAATCCTCTAGTGAGACTAAACTTTAAGTTAAGATATTAAATTAAAGGGCTAAAGGGATATGGGATGACTAGGTAGGAATCATCATTGAGCGAACATTTAGAAAGGGTGTCCAT